>JAKZAO010000030.1:0-125000 GCA_023053555.1 Branchinecta lindahli
CAGGAGAAATCCCTCGTGGAGAAAGTGCTGGTGTTATCTCCCCCGCCCAAAGTTGGAAAAGTCGGAGAAGAACGCAATTTTTCGACAGATCAATACTTTGATTGAGGGGGAGATTATACGCAACGGGAGGGGTTGGGAAACTACTTTGCGGTGCACAATCTGGCCAATGGATTTTCTATTCGTTTACTCTGTCGAAAAAATGTTCGAAGGCGTAATGAGTGGATTGGCGATACAGGGTTGCCGGTTGCTTATACTGGCACAGGCTAGAGGTTACTGATCTCGTCTATGACACATACCGGTTCATATTTGTGTCAAGCTAGGTCCCCGCATAACGCGAATTCAGCGTCGCAAGGGGAAGAGCCCGCGTCGTTGGGCCACAAAATTAGGCCAACACAAGACGAATTTTATTCACGTCCTATCTCAATTCGTAAGCGGAAAATATTCGCGTTTTGTGGGCACCTACCTTTGCCCTATGCCAAGGACGATGGGACTACATAATAGGCTATAACCGGGTTGAAGTGTGGCAATGGAATAGAGTACGGTTATCACTGGTGTGTACAACAGGGGGGCAACTGCAAAAATACCGAAATATGCCGAAAATGCACAGGTTTACCAACACGCAAAAATGCACCCAAGTCGCAACGCCGAGGTAGGAATGTCCGCGGCGTCAAATGCGCAATAAAATACCCGTATAACAATTGAAATGAAATGAATTTCCTGAGCCTATGAATGAAAGGCGCCAAGAGAGAGCGCATGCGCACGGCGCTCATTCTCTGTGAAGGCACCGGGTACGAACGTGACTCGTCGAACGTTGGTCATTGAGAGATCCTCGGGCTCTGTCTGCTCTGGCATTGGGGAGAGGTGGGTCGGTGGAGGGACTAGACCGACGGCCATGCTCAAACCCAAAGGACTAGGGGTGGGCCGGACTACCCGGCGAGTTTCCTTCGGTTTCCTTTCTCTCTTCTTTTCCTGAATGCGAAAATAATAATGATCAGCCTTTTTTCTTCTATATATTTTTTCTCACCTATATATTTGCTCACCTTTCTTTGCCAAAGGAACTGTCAATAAAGCTACGTCCGGAAATTTAACTGGCTTAGAATGCCGAAGAAACCTAGGAAAGAGAATTTCCTGGGGACTGAGATCTAGTTACTTTATTGAAAAATTGTTTTTCTGTGACAGAATTTTACTCCGACAGACTTGTAAAAATCAGCTATTCCAGTTGTCGAGGAAAGATATCACGACACGTTCATCATCAAAAGAAGTGTTTCTTTAATTCAGGTCAATGGAGCTGTACTGGAGCGTACTCGAAGTTAGACGAATTACGTCATTTTCCATGTCCAGATTTTTCTAGAAATCTTCGGAAGGGTACAATTATTAAGTATGTTTTTTGAAAAATTACCAAAAAACTTGGTCCCAACTGTTAACTGCTACTACCTTAAATAATACAAGCCTCACCTGAGAACTATCTGCCCTTAGTAATTCCTCCGGAGAGAGGCTAGGCCTTCCCTGACTTTCCGAGCTGCTAGGTCTCTCCTCGTCCTCCAGGTCGTCATCGGTCATCATGTCTTCATTGAAAGAGCTTGGTGTCCTCGGTGGCTCGTCGCTCACCCTTACACCACCGGTGGGGCACTTGTGGTGGAGGAGGTGGTGTCGACGCCGAAACCGCCCTGTGCACTTTGTGCAAGAAAAGGGTTTCTCCCCTTTGTGAATAAGCATGTGCGCTTTAAGTTGATTAGAATCGGAGAAACGTGCAGTGCACATTTCACAGGCGTAGGGGCGTTCACCTGTGTGTACCCGTAGATGGCGCCGAAGGTTTGCAACCTAAAAGCGAAGTTTTTATTAAATAAAACGTTCCTACGAAATGTAATTGGAAAAAAGGAATGAAAATATGAGTACGAGTCTAAAGTAAAGAGATAGAGGTGGAAAAAAGAGAGAAATGGTTATAGTGTTCGTCACATCAATATACATTAGTAAAGACTTGTTTGACAACGTCTTCTATATGTGCAGATGGAAAACATTGCCAAATAAGGGGAAATATAATATTACATGGATGTCTACAAAATTCTTATGAATTGTGATACATCTTCATTGTATAAGGCTATAAAATGTATATGGTACAAAATGGCCATAACTTGAGATACATGTGGATCTGTAAAAAAAATGTAAATGTAAACGCCTTTAAAAGCTTGTACGAAGCTAGCGATTTCGCTTAAAGGTTTAATGAGGTCATCCACCTCAGAAAAATACCTTAGTTTTTCATGCGGTATATTTATATTGTATTTGCTCCACAATACATAGGCTATATGTGCACAGAAATAACATTAGATGTGTCAGTACAAAATACAGTATTTATGGTAGTTTACAATAATCAATTATCAAATATTACGCATAGGGTCTCCGCACAATCTGGGTTAAATTGAACCAGAAACTAAAACATTCGAGTATGACGGGTGACAAGATATCGGAAATAACGTGAAATCATTTCAAAATTTGTTAAAACAAAGAAAAAATAGATGCGTATTAATCTATGTAATGGCGTGCATATTTCTCAGAACAGAATCTGTAGAAAGCGGAATTAACAACCAGATGAGACTGTGTTGCCGGAAAGTAGACCACAACTACATTTAAACGACCCCTAGTTTCATCGGCATTTTCTGCCAACGCAGGCTTAATTAGTTTGTTTTTTTCTAAGCGTTTTCATTATGTACTCTAATGCCAAAAATATGTGACGAATTTCAGTGATGTCATTACTTATCACTAAACCTCCTTACCACTTCCCACTTTGGTGATAATAAATAAACAAATAAAAATTATCAGACCTCAAATGAAATTCGAACCACGGAAGAAAATATTTCAAAATCGACTGAAAGAGCGGTTCATCCAGGCTTCACTGGGGCCACGGGACGGGGTGGCTACCGGGGGGGCAAGCATGGCGCCGGCTATTTTTCGGCAAATTTTCGGCCCCTGCTCAATCGGTGCCTGGTCCAAGCCTACAACAGTTGGCCCTGAGCATGCAACCCGTGAGAAGACAGTATCCTAATTGTTCCAATTACCAACCCCTTTCACTTCCAACGAGCCAATGTTCTCAACTTTGCAGCTGAGTTGACCTATACCAAGAACAAATAATCTGACAGAACCTCCGTCTCCCTATCTCTGTAATATGATTATGTGGAGGCGAATATTTTCCCATACCCTGTCCGCTACGAACGAGCGAAGGTTAGTAGCTTCGCGCCACATCACGTTTCGTTGCCTCTACGAATAGCTAAATCGCTCCGAAGCCGCCGTGAGGAAAACTAGAAGTCAAAGCTGATGGGTTCTATTGACGCGCTCCCGAGCGGGTCAGCGCGCGGAGTACGCCTCCTGTACTATTTTTTCTACGATGAGCAACGGCGAAGACGAAAGATGAGTAAACGGGTATCAACATCAGCTAAAAGCTGGAGTAAATACCTCTAGGTCCGCTCAGTTTTGTCGGGGTATTCATAGTCGCTAGACAGAGGTTCTGTCAGATTATTCGTTCTTGCCTATACTACACCGTTTGTTTCCCAAAAGACTGTTTAAAAAAAAATTGAGCAATCTTCGGAAACCTTCAAGGATTATTATTCAGAACCTTCTGGAAAACATGAAATGAATCGCACGTACGATAAGAAGCGTGACGTCATCAGAGCTATCGCTGAGTATCATCTAAACCCTTATGCTTATCTAAAGATCGAAGTCTCCTTTCTGACGCATTTATGACCTACTAGAACTCTCGAGTTTGGAATTTACTGATCTCTTTAAGACTAAAATAAAGACTCATTCTCAATCAGTCGCAAACAACTAATCACTTAAAAATAAGTTTTGGACCCTAATATTTGGACTTTCAGTAAGGCTCATTCCACAAAAGTGACTAGATAAGAACATATAGGATTAAAATGAGTTGGGTTTTGGTACTGGCGTTAATAGACTCATGTAACTTCTTCTCTGAACTTTTTTTTCCATTTGTATTTTACAAGTATTAGAAACGAGAGCTAATGGCCAGTAAGAATCGGACCTTCGAATCCTTCAAAAAATTGACAAGATCCTTCCTGGCATTGAAGTAGCAAGCCCCAACTGTAGGGCCAAAGAATCATATAATTATATAAAGTACGCCTAAAGTAACCAATACTGTTATAGTTCCTACTAGCACAGGTAATGATTAATACATGTCAAAGAAGACTTGTTGAAAAAATTGTTGTATTTTCCCATTCAGTTGTGCAATCTTAATTTTTGAATGATGACTCAATCTGGAAAGAAGTTGAACCTAAAACTGAGGATATAGATGTTAATAGACATAACCGGTCTTAGTCCTGGCATTTATCTCAAAGTATACAAAGTATTACAACCTAACATAAAAAATGTAACGTAGCCTGCATTGAACAACAGTGTAACCATTCCCGTAGCCGTTCCTGACAGAAATTAACCGGAAGTCTAGAAATTCATACGCATTTCCACGAATGAAGTGAAGCCATAAGCAATGGTGAAATTGTTCCATGTAATGGTAAAGGGGACAGAAACGCATGTAGGTGTTCAGTTTCACTACCCACAAATCCAATTTGTATACAAATTTGTAAGGGCTCAGTACGCGTAATCCAAGCTAAGATCTGTCATGTGTGTGGATTCTCACGAATCCTGTGTGGAAGCTGTTGCGGTGAAGATTCGGAGGCTTAGGTGGCAGGAAGTCAGTAATTTAGAAAACTAAGAAAGTCAAGTAAGTTTATGTTTAACACACAAACTGCTTTTAAACAGATATATGGCGGAGTACAAGGGATAACACGAAATAATTGAAAATAAGAGACGAAAGAGTGCTAAAACCAGGGTTAGAAGAAGAAACCAGGGCTGGAAGACCTCTATTACCATCTCTTAAAGCAACGTTGCTGGGGCGGAAAACGCTACGATTTTGGTTAGCGCCTAGCACGTCACCCGTTCAATGTTGGTAGGTGTTTCATTAGTGCGTTCTTCTTATTCAAAAGTTACCTGAAGAAACTGTAACAGAGCGTCCAAAAAGAAAGGAAAAATAAATGAAATGGGGTGTGAGTTTTAGACGTTGAGCTTTATTGTCTAAACATCTAGAATACTCCTGTTACGAGATTAGGGGAGAGTCGGGTAGTATGACACGGCGGGTAGTATGACACACTCTCGGAACTATTGGTTCTATTGGTTTTATTCACCTGTGCTTGCAGCAGCTAAGAAACATCTACTATACGGAGGAGAAAACGAGTTTTCAAAAAAAAATAATTACTCACTCAGAACTTGTGCTAAAAAACATATTTTTTGACCCTCAAAGTAATTTTTTTTGTCTTAACATGAACTCCCATGTGGATAAGGTGCTATATCATAGGATAACCATTTCTTGCAGGGACCTAGGTAAGGTATTTGTTTATCATAAGCAGTTGAGAAACTGCTGGATATTCACACAATTTAGGAGGAAATGCAGATCCCATAAAAAAGGAGGGAGTCGGGGAGTATGACACACTTTTTGTCGGCTTGTATGACACATGTAATAGTCCCCGACTTACCTTTTGAAATGTAAGATTTCTATTATATCTGGATGATTCTGTTATTTCTTCAGTAATATAAGTATTGAGACTCGTAATATGCATTAAAAATTTACGAACCCTTCGTTTTCCGGGTCCAGTCACCCATGGGGGGTGGAGGGAGGGGAATCGCCTTGGAACCGTGAGGAACCATTCCTCATGGTTCCAATTTTTTTTGTTTTTTTTTAAATGAAAGTTTCTGAGTGAAATATAATAAGAAAACGCGAAAATTAAAGATTTGTCATACTGAACCCAGGGTGTGTCATACTACCCTCCACCGGCGGGTAGTATGACACAGTGACCATGTCCAAAATTAAGCCTACTACTGAAAAATTGTGAGAGAGAAAAATATGAAAAAAATCCCAAAGATCTATAGGGAACCCGGTACGTGCTGCCAAAAATTTGGCAACATACATACAAATTTCAGGGAATTAAAAAACAAACAAAAAAAATGTGTCATACTACCCGACTCTCCCCTACGTCCTTGGGGATAGTGGGGAAGTCACGCATTGTCACCAGGCCCGTATCCAGGAATTTATTTGGGGGGGGGGGTTGCCCACGGGTCGTACCAAAAAGTAAAAAAAATACATAGATCAGAGGTTAAAGCCTACAAAATACTATTACTTTTGTGGGTTTCGGGGGGGGGGTTCGACCCCCCCCCCCCTGGATACGGCCTTGACTGTCACACTGGCATGCTTTTTAAGATAAGGATTTTCGGTTTTAAACATCTAACGGACGCATATAAATTTGCAGCATAGTTTTCTTCGTCCTCTCAGCGTAGGAGTTTTATGTGACGTCACCGGACGTGCCAAAAGGGGATCTTAGCCATACAAACTGACTTACTACAAGAGCTTGAAAATAAGATAAGACTAACCTGTACAAACTGGCGATCGCAGTGAGAGCAAGAGTACGGTTTTTCACCGGTATGGAGTCGGAGGTGGGTCTTTAAGTGATGGTCTCGCGTAAATCGTTTCCCGCACTGATTGCAAGCGAACGGCTTTTCTCCTAAAGAACACAAAACAATTTCAGCAACTATTCCAAGCAGCGCACAACGTCATGTCAGAACGTCATGCCAACAACGCCATTCTCTTCTCCAGTTACCTTCTTTTCCACCCTGAACGTCTAACTTCTGTTTTTGGGGTGATCTGTTTGACTGTAAACAAAACCAAATCGACCTTTCTAACTGTAGGAAGAAACTGCCTTCATTTTTTTGGAAAATCGCCTTCAAATTTGCCGCCTTCAAAAGAGTGTGCCTTCAAATTGTGCATTCAGAGCTCAATTCAGAGATCGTAACAATTAACAGAAATAGTCGGATTACGGGGCTTTGACAGTTTAGCAGAATGGATTTGGGTTCTTCCGCGGGGGGGAGGGGAGGGGGGGTCGAGACAGAATCAAATTTGCCGCCTTCAAAAAAGTGTGCCTTCAAATTGTGCATTCAGAGCTCAATCCAGAGATCGTAACAATTAACAGAAATAGTCGGATTACGGGGCTTTGACAGTTTAGCAGAATGGATTTGGGTTCTTCCGCGGGGGGGGGGGAGAGACAGAATAGGGCAAATAGGCGTCCGACTTGCTTCGGTATCCCCCTAGCAGGGGACAAACCGGCTACTCCCTGCTCCTCGTTTCGGAGGTGCCGGCAGCTCGAAAATTAGATAATACAATGGCAATGATCACCTTCTAGCAACAAAAGGGGGGTCTCGCCTTCTATTCTTCTATCACTGTCCAACACTTAGTTTTTTCGGTTCTTAAATTGCTGTCGAAGAACTGCGAGAACGCGAAAGTTAGGCTAAATCCCTTCCCAATTTCTGATTTCATACTAAAGGCGTATTCTCGCCGTTACCCGAGGATTGATCGGGGAATCGAAGGGAATGGCGAGAATAGAGGGAGTCACTCCACGCGGACTCCGCGTACGGAAAACAGCGAGAACACGGGGAATGCTTCTAAAATGGATTTTGTTCGAAAAAAAATATGTAAAATAATTGACGAAATTTATTTGGATCCACTTTATTTTTGATTTTGCTAATCCTGATTGTTTTTAATTAATATTACATTGCACCAACACCAGCAAAAACTGATTCCCCTCCGAATCTGAAAGGGAGTCCTTTTTGATGATGGTGATGATAATCGGAGCATTCCCCGTCCGTGGGGACTCGCGAAAATACGGGGAGTGAGTCCCCGGGACAAACAAAAACGCGGGAACTCCTCAAGTGGAGTCCTCGGGGAACGGCGAGAATACGCCTTAAAAGGTCAAGTTCCGCGGAACTGCGTCAATGTCAAGTTCTCGATGCGCTGTGCTCTCGAATAACTCGCAGACTGCGATTTGCGAGATATGGTTGATATGTTTCAATGCATTTTAAGCAAGGCCAACTGATTCAATGGGATCACAAAACGTAATATTTCTTGTACCTTCACCCAGATAATCGGGTCGTGTAGATTTCCCGTCTTGTTATTTATCCCTAATCAGCCACTTAACCAGATCTATTTGGTAATTCCTTTCTGTCTTCAATATCCGGTAACCCAGATTACGACAGAAATACCAAAGGTAGTCGCAAATTCAAAGAATTGCTCTTTATCTATATACGAACTATCTTAGAAGTTTTATCATAGGATTTTGCGAGGGATTGTTGTTTCCCAAATTTCCGGTTTACATCTGATTCTGATCGTACCATTTTCGCGGTAGTGAAACAATGCAGATAGGTGGATTCAGTCTTATTATCTTAATACCGACAGGGACAGCTGGACAAATAAAGAGATACATAATACTCGAATCACTAATTCAGTTTTTGCCGGATTCCAAAATATTTTGTTCACCCCTTAATTTTGAAACCCGACCCTTGAATATAGGGCTATGGCGCCCGCTACGAATTTGCTCTGCGCTTCGACCGAACGAATCATCACACCAAGTTCGAACATGATACTTCAACCACTTCGAGATTTTTCGTGCTAACAGATTGACGGACCGACAAACTTTAGGAAGTCATGGGTATATATTATTACTGACTATAGTATTGACATATGGTCAATGCTTTATGGGACCCTAAAACAAGAAACTACTGAGAAAACCTAGATATTCGAAAAAAAAAAATACTCCTTCACGTCAAGCTGACATCGTCTGATATTTTATGGCCAATTTGCTCTACTAATATTTCGACCCTTCTTGACTTTTCCGTTCAGCACCATCAAATATAAAAGAGAAACATTTTCTGGGCAAAGGAAACGAGGTTTTAATCTTTAAAACGACACTAAGAAAAAGAAATGACATATTTAGTATCAACAATACTGGCGGAGGAGTAGCCATAGCTCAAAAAATAAGTAATAGTGATAAATAAAAGATAAAGAAAACACAAATAAAATAAAAATGTAATGCTTACCTGTATGCGTACGCTCATGATTCTGCAGCACATGCTTATATCCAAAAGTCCTATTGCATGTCAGGCACGAGAACACTTTATCCCGTCCGTTTTCCGCCCTCCGCCGTCCACCGACGGAAGAATCCGTCGACTTTCCGCCCGAACTGCTTCCGTTTGACGGCGGAGACGTCGTCGCAGGTGGCGACATTGCCATGATTTTCGTGTCATTTTCCTTCGGTAAGAACTGTGTCAACGCCGCAGCACGTTGCGAAGTCCACGAGGCTATAAACGCCTCTTGGTCCCGTAAACTATAGCCGGGGTAAGTCCCACTTAGCAAGCCTGCGGGGCTTCGTACCCCTAATGGTAAGACACCCACTGAAGCGGCAGCTTGTAAGCTTGCCATGAACTGGAACGTACTCGGTCCGTATAGTTGGTGGAGGTTAGCCATTGCGGATGCGGCCCCCGGTGGGCCGAAGAGGGAGTGGGGGAGGTGACCGGTGCTGGCGGCTAGGACAGCGGGGGAACCGGCCCCTAATTTGTCCTGGGTGGAGTGCGGGGACTGACTCCGACGATTGTCACTGTCCGGCTCTTCTTTCATCGTCTGGCCGAGGATTTTGGAGGCTATAAATAAAACCAGCCGTTAGAAATATTTACAACGAACTGTACGCAAGAATGGCCCGTTAGAAAATTCAATGTCGGGTTTACTTATTCGAAAGCGAAGGGGTCGTACTGTGATACAATGGCAGTAGAGACCAGGATACTCGCACACAGTAACTTTGACCCTTTCTATGCCCACACACATTTTATATCGTATAAACTGGAAACCATACTGTTTTGTAAACT
Organism: Branchinecta lindahli; assembly: GCA_023053555.1. Classification (NCBI taxonomy): domain Eukaryota; kingdom Metazoa; phylum Arthropoda; class Branchiopoda; order Anostraca; family Branchinectidae; genus Branchinecta; species Branchinecta lindahli. The sequence goes on from JAKZAO010000030.1 coordinate 9,745, forward strand.
AGGGGTTAACCACTCCCAGGCACTTGATGTACACCCTTTCCCGGCACCGATAAATAGGCGACAGGACTTTTAAATATGCTAATTTTAGTATTCCAACTCGTGCCAACCGGTGCCAGCAGGGTACCAGGGCCCCGGGAGCTTGATGTACACCAAAGTCGAGGGTGGGCAATCCCTCGTGTATAAACTGTGTCGTTTCAGAAATTTAAACTGGGAAAAATTTCGGAGATACGTTTTGTTTATAACTGTTATACAACCATCTATGCATCTTAGACAGACGGCAAACTGGTCTGAACTTGGATCAACCGTAGACTCGGTCAAAAGTGAAAGCTGACACCGAATCTGTCCAACAACACAAAATTTCACCATTCACAATTTAATCACGTTGAAAACCAACATCAGCCTAAATTCCAGTCAACTTACGAACACAAAGGGAGCAAAACACTCTCTCCCGAAAAAACGTACCACAATCCTCCTGTCCTCTTTCCGTAATACAGGACATCCTGCTGCTTCTTTCTCAACGGATTATCCCTTAATTTCACCACATTTGCGTTCGCTCGCGTGCCGCTCAAAAAAGATAATTCCGATAATTGAGACGCTCGATGCCACACTCTCCCTGTCAAAAATAAAACTAACTGCTTCCTTAGAAAAATTGTGGAATTCTGGAAATTCGAGCGCATGGGAAGACACGGCAGCGAACTCTACTCTGATTCGCTGAGAAGTGGAATGGGGTGGAGCGGAGGGGTTAACGAAACATGAGCAGGGGGTACAAATGTCCGTTATGAATAATACGATTGTCAGTAATACAAGTTATACGGATTCATAGGACAGGTTTGAGAAGCCCTGCAACTGGGCTACAGAAAGCGAATTCTGTACATGTATGAATTTCGAATTCCATACTGTCAAAATTCATCTTTTTGAGTCAAAACTATTTTTCTTTTGTCGAGTAAAATGAAAATAATGATAATGCAGAACCAAAGAAGTTGCAGAAATAGGTACAAAACAACAAAGAAAACAGAACATGGACTTTTTACGCAAAGATGCGATTCATTAGGGACTTTATCAGTGACAAATAAACATATACTAATTTTCAATTAAGTTTTGAAGTCTAGGACTCCATTGTCGAAGCCTCGCTAAAGAAACCAAGGAAAACCAAAGATTTAACTTTAATGGGAAGGGTACCCTTGAAGACCCTACAAGTAGTGTTCTGAAAGGCAAAAATTGTCCTCGGGCGGGATTTGAACCCGCGACCTTCGGCTTAAATTGCCGTTGCGCAGTCCAAACAGCATCCGTGGATCATTCTTGCCTTTCAGTTTACCAATTATAATGTTCTTGATACCCGTTTTGGCTGAGGTTCAGATTCACTTACTCTTAAATAATTCACGTTTCATCATATACCATTAATTTTGTATTAACATCATTCTTATTATTAGCATTAATTTTAGTCGGGGACGCGGATGTAAAGCAGGCCCGTAAATTGGGGGGGGCAGGGGGGGGCATCTGCCCCCCCCTGATTTTCGAAAAATTTCACTTTTTAAACCTTTATTTTTCTGCATAGACCCAAACGTACTGCCTTTCCCACTTTGCTTACAAAAATTCCCTAGCTTTAAGTGTTTTCTCTTACTATTCAGTCAGTGACTCACTCACTACCCGAGAGTTCAGAACCCCTCCTATCAGTTTTATTTCGTTGATTCGTTCCTTGGCTTTCAAGCCCATTTCGAGTCAAAACAACGTGTCTCATTTCGACGTTTGGACTGGGAAAACATATCGTTGCTAAGGTTAGTGTTGCAGACTGGGACAGAGTTGGTTGAGTTTAGTGCAGTGAATGAAGGATTGATTGCGAAGAAATTATTGTGGATTATTATGAGCAGACATCAGCCAACTGTTTTAAGCTTTTTTAAGCGCAAAAACACAGAAAGTGAAGAAGAACGAAGACAGAAAAGGTTCATTTAACAATATTATGCGTTCATTTTGGTTTGATCAAGCCGTCAAAAAACACAAAAATGTTGATTGTTTCTGAACTCGGGGCGGTCCGATTACAGGCTTGAGGCTACTTTTGGGGGTGGGGGTGGGATACAAAATTTTACCGAATGGCCAAAAGCTTCAGGACGGGTGCTGCGGGGGGGGGGGTGCACCGTCGGAACGCACCTGTTTAAACTTTCTAAATAGGTATCCGGATAGAAATAGAGATTGTTCAGCACCATGAAGCACGTAAAGACATATTTACGTACAACCTGTGGTGATGAAAGACTGAACAGTTTACTTGTTATCGCATGTAATAAAGAGGAGGCGAACTGCCTCAATGTGGAAGAGGTTGTAGACAGATTTGCTGCATTAGGGAACAGGCGCTATCCCCTTGTTTAGTTCTTTTTATATGGAAATTCGTGTTAGCAATTCCTTTTTCTTACCCTTTTTGTACTAGTTTATAGAGATCTAGACTAGCAATAAAAGTGCCGAATTTTACCTTTGGGCAAAGGATACACGGCTATCACTAAACAAAAACGTGGCTGGAAATACCCCCCCCCCCCGGATTTTTCAGTGAAATGATGGTCCTAGGGGTTGAAAATTCTTTGCCCCCCCCCTAGGTTTTGCTGAAATGACGGGCCTGATGTAAAGCTAGAAAAATACTACAGTAGAACATAAACTAAACAATCTAGCGATAAACAGATTGTAAGGACCAGCGATCGAGCATACGGAATGAAAATGAACAATCCCCACACAAATAGAGACCACCGTTTTGCTTCGCGCTGATCACCTTAGGACAAAAAAACCCAGAAAAATCTATCTTGCAGCCTTAGGGGTGAAATTTACGAGTCAAGAAATTATGTCTTCTGGTTAAATCTCAGATTCCCGAAACGAAATCCCAGTGAATGAGGCACTCATTTCCTATCTCCGCTATCGGACAACCAAAGCCATCGCCAGCACAGCTTGATCGCCAGGGAATTGAGACCATAAGTGTGAATACAAAGTCAACCCTTTTACCTTATCGAGAGTCAAGTCCAACAAACAGTATCCGGAGATGGACGCACAACCCTAACGACACCACGATTGAAAATGAGATCAGAGGATGAGGCCTAACATCCCTCTTCACCCGACGCGTAACACTTGCCAAAAATCAGTATGCCTGTCGGCGTTGGGAACCAGTTGCAAATCTCAAGGCCCGACTGGGAGAGGGTGGGAGGGAAAAGAGTGACTGGACAAGTGTCCAAGGACACGTAACTTTAGCCTGACTGATGATGCATTAATGACATGTGTCTAATTCCGCATACTTTCTCGCAATTATTTTTGGCACAATTGGTCATTCAGAACACATGCAATGTATTTTCTGGTTTGGAAATTTGCCAGTCGTTACCGAGAATATAGGCGGTCGATTCCGTTTCGATTACTAGTTTGTCGTACAGTCGGAATATTGTACAGAAGGGCTATGCAAGAGTTCTAAGATCTACTTAAGTCACACCCTAAATTTACGAGGGGGAGCCACCCCCAAAGTTTCAGGATCGAAACTATTTTAGGCTTTCAGCCGTATATAAAGCAGAAAGTTCACGGGAAGTATTTGAAGTTTATCAGATCGTCTGCGTCGCCCAGTTTTAACAGTACTTGCTTTCCGATCCGACTCCCCCCTCTTCCCCGTCTATGAGCAAAACCTCTAAGGTACCGATTTAGTGTTGCTCGTGTTGCTTTGTAATTGAAGAATCACCCTTCTATTTTTTCAAGAAAAGCTTGTGTTGTTGTGTTTATATTTGTTTCTCTCTATAGGAAAGGCAAAAAGGGTTTATCAACCCTTTTTATTTATAAACCCTTTTTTCCTTTTCTTCAATCTCACACCACAAGATCCTTTCCAGCTTGATCGCTTTCTCCGCTGTGCCACGCCGTATTTGCATTTTTCCCACATCATTAATCACTCACGTTTTTTTCGATGACAGATTTCCACTCCTTTCGCTCCCATTGGTTTTTCCTTTCCGACCAATCGAATCGCTTGGCCACAAAGGGTTCATTCAAAATGCTATAAATAGCCCATTCATTTCCAAAGAAAGGGTTAGTTGGCCATCGATCGGTGTAACAAAAGGATTAAGTATGTGCGGCTCGCAAGTCCATCCCTTTTTATGGAAAGGGTAATAAATTACTTATGAAAGGACCAACCAAAACCCACTATGCTCACCTAAAAAAAATTCCTGAGGTTCATTCAGAGAAGGTGCAATAGCAAAAAACAAAATGATACAATGTTCAAAGGTAGAATTCTGGGAGTGAAGTAGCGTATAGCTTTATGTATTGTTTATAATTAATAAACCATTAAAAGAACGGCAAAGCTGAAAAAGTAATTCTTAGTAGAAAAAAAGAAACACGATTGCACGCCAAACCGATGGAGTGAAAACAAGCTTAACAAAGCTGATTGCGAGACACGTAGTAACAAATGCTTCCGCGTCAGTACGGATTCCAGAACAAATAAAATATGAAAATCCAATTGCCAACTAGAAAACAAATAGTTGCTGACTTAGCTGTATGGCCGTGAACCGGTACTGGCAAGAGGTCTATAAATTATCTGAAAACTTGCAGCAGATAACAAGCCAGAAAAGAGGGACGACAAATCAAGTAAACAATTGCAAATCAAAAATTGCCAGGTAAAGAAGCGGATGCGACAGCTTATCAAAAGTTTGAATTTAAAACTGGATGCCCAAGTAGCGAAACAAAATACGCAGTACTTAATGAAACCGAGAATGAAACAACAGTACGCACGTCTATTGCAATTAGAAATTATTGGTCAGAGTAGTGAATCCTCCTCCCCTGAAGAGCACTGGGGTTTCAGAAAACCATTTTTGTTTAAAAATGCGTTCAAAATTATTTTTTAAGACGGACTATTTAATTTATAAGGGGTCGTGTGTCAGGGGCGGGGGTACAAGTAATTGAGAGGACAAATCAAGTATGCCCAAGTAGCGAAACAAAATACGCAGTACTTAATGAAACAACAGTACGCACGTCTATTGCAATTAGAAATTGTTGGTCAGAGTAGTGAATCCTCTGCTCCCGAAGAGCACTAGGGTTTCAGAAAACCATTTTTGCTTAAAAATGCGTTCAAAATTATTAATTAAGACGGACTATTTATAAAGGGTCGTGTGTCAGGGGCGGTGGTACAAGTAACTGAGAGATGTATATGCTTATTCGCTGATGTCTAAAATAAGATATAACTGTTAAAAAGTTATATGATATAACTTTTTGGCCGTTCTGCACTACCGGCAGGCGTTGCTAAGTTGCGACAGATTTGTCTGCATTTCCAGCTGACGAAGTTTAACTAACATTCACTCACTCAAACAGTTCGCGCAATAGAAGCAGGCCTACACTATCGAGGCAATAAACTTTCTGATTAAGAAATTACCGACACCTTTCTCTTCGTCGCCTGGATTCTACAAACTTCATCAAAGTACTTCGGAGGGGAGGAAATGCGCTTATTCCGGAACAATCGAACTTCAATAAAAGAAGAGGGGTTAGCATTCGATATATTGAATTTTGGGATAGAGGGGTTCCATCTCAGATTACACTGGGAACAAGATTAAGAAATGGTCAACTCGGTGAATAAGCGCTCCGTAATCCCTCCAGTTCATTTTACCCCGTGATTCGACACGGCCTCAGAAATAGAATACACGCCCGGATTTTCGGAATGTCGGAAAAAAATATTTTCAGTTGAGTTACTCTTTTCGGAAGGGATATTCACAAATAAATAAACTCAGGAGATAAATTCTAGCGTTTCTAATTTTATCGCCAAGATAGTTTCGGTTGGGAAGGAGCCTGGGATTCGGAATTGAAAAAGGTTTTGGTTACGGCGTGTTAATGGAGGGTTTTGTTCGAGCTGAGAACTGTAGTTGATGTCTATATTAACGTATGGGGTATTAAGCTAGAACGGCAAAACATCTGCTAATGCCTGAGCTTAAAATGTGTCACATCCTGATATTGCACCGCAATATTTGATGATAAAGGATACTGAGAAAAATCGGAAAGGATTCTTATCTGAAAGTAAGCCTGTTCAGTGCGTGATCAAGCTTAAGTACATCTCTCTTTATCTCGCTGAATTACCTTGTTTGTTACAACTTACAAGTACAGATATTTTAATTTCATTACAATCTCTGCAAAAAAGTTCTTGAGGTCAGACAGCGAGTTTCGACATCTGAAGTGGGGTTGCTCTAGTGCTGTTTGATACTCGATACTGATATCTCAGACCAGTCGTCAATATCGAATATCGAAAAGATATTTGGAAGTTTTCACTCATTTTCTAATAATCTAACATGCATATCTACCTTTTATCTGTCCGAACTTGGAGCAATTATGTTTTTCGGTATTCAATTTCTGTATGTTCGAACTTTTTAACGAAATATTAACGTAGTTAAGAACGTAGTCAAATAGAAAATACTTTTTTACTACAAAGACATTTCGTTCTTAAATTTTAACAACAAGAGACGTAAATGAGAGTGAAAAATTGTCCCGATGTACCAACATCAACTATCGAGCAACGGAAGTGACAATGTCGATAAATCGAAAATCCAAATATCGCCCAACACTAAAATTGCTGCGTTTTCAATCAGAGATCCCTACTATTGCCGCATTGACCTTGTCAGTACAAGCATGGGGCAATCTTGCATACAAGGGAGAGGAACGGAATGAAAGACTGTACCTAGAAGCAGGGCCGTATCCAGGAATTTATTTCGGGGGGGGGGGTTTGTCCACGGATCGGACCAAAAAGTACAAAAAATACATAGATCAGAGGTTAAAACCTACAAAAAACTATTACTTTTGTGGGTTTCGGGGGGGGGTTTGAACTCCCTAACCCCCCCCTGGATGCGGCCTTGCCAAGAAGTGTGTAGCTGATACCAAGCTGATACTGAAATCTTAATATGAGGAAAACAGCGGCCATATTTTCCGAGATATTTTCAGGTTATCGCTGTAACGCGATTCTAATGCGAGTCACCCCAACCCGCTGTTACTGGACAGTTACGATAGTCCATAGTATTTAATAAATCTTTAAACAAATCTGGTTTTGAAATCCTACTTCTTTATTCAGTATAAAGGTTGATTACATATATTTTCCTGTGTTGGTTTTAAGAAAAGAAAAAATTCCATTATGGCTATTTGGCCGGCTACATGGACAAAGAGAAAGATGTTTAATGAAGCCCTTGGTCTATGAACAATGAGTTTACAAAATAAGTTTAAAGATGCGGATGATAATTACTTTTTGCACCAAGAAACACCTGATTTTCGGAGCACGATAACATAAAGTCCCGTCCTGGTACTGATACTAAGCATGTAGTAGTAAATTCGAGGTAAAATGGCCCTTTTCTGGAAATGAGCCCCTCCAACCCATTTTTTCCCTCTTTGAAACGAAATCTTGATTCTTGTAGGCTTCAACTCCGAGAGTCGACTCTCGGACGCAGGCTATTGCATGCAACCGTTGCCTACATGACTCAGAAAGTATCAGTGCAGAAGTGTAGAGTTGGATGCAATCTACTCCCTACTTTCCCATCATTCCTAATCCAAAAGCATATTCAAAAGACGCAATAACCCCTCTATGCATGCGTGAATGCACCAATCACTTTTTCACCCCCACCCCCCTCCATTTCTACGACTGTTTCCAACAATGGCAAAAGATTTGAATGCGCGCGCTTGTGCGGGCCACCGTCTGTCAAAAGCATGCGCGTTTGATAAACTGTCATTTGATGAAGCTTTCTTTCCAATATTCAAACGTAAATACTGTTCCAATTGACTTTGTTATTGATTCGGGGCCTTCTGCTCGAGTTGCGTTTCTAGCATTGTCCCGGATTCGCCAGTTGTTCCGTCAATCCCCGATGACAGAAGAAGACCTAGAAATCCAGCTGTCCAAGAGTGACGGGTGAATGGCGAATATTTGGTTTTCTTACTCTAAAAAATTACATGTATTCTTTTTCCTATCCCGTTCACGCTTTAGGAGTCTACACTTTCAATGCAACGACGGTCGTTTCTGTGGCATGCAAGGCCGTATCAAGGGGGGGGGGGGTTAGGGGGTTCGACCCCCACCCCCGAAACCCACAAAATTAATCGTTTTTTGTAGGCTTTAAGATATTATCTATGTATTTTTATACTTTTTGGTCCGACCCGCTGGCAACCGCCCCCCCCCCCTCCTGGATACGGGCCTGGTGGCATGTCTTCTGTTTGTATCTGATTTCCATCGATACTGTCAGGTTCAGGTTTAAACTTGTTTATTTTTCTGAATTCTAATATAGTAGAAGAATCCTCCGTAGAAAAAAGAGAGGAAACTAAATTACCGAAAATCAAGAAAATCCATCAAAGCAAACTCAACTGTCCATACGGTCACCAAGTACAAGGCTATGTATTAAGCCTAGAACACTTATATTTTTCATTTTTTAGCCGAAGATGAAGAAAAGTGTTTCAAGCTTGTGTTCAAATATTTCTCCCTTTCTTTACCGTCAAACTTTTCAGCCAGTGGTAAAATTACGTTTCTTTGTCGCCAACGAGCTTTGGGTTTACCAAGTTTTTGTTTGTTCATCGCTTGGTTCTCAATGAGAGTCCTTCACTACGACTCGGACTCAGATATTGTTAAGTACTTCATACAAGTATTTTTTTTTCAAGTTCAAGTTTTATTTTCACATTCACAAATAAATAAAACAAAAAATAACACTTTCGCGCTGGAGGAAAAACCTATGAGGGTTTGCATTCGCGCGAAAGTCCACATAATTATTTACCTATCATAATAAATCCAATCTCTCTCACTCATCAAAACTCAACTCTCCCTCCCCCTCCCCAACCCCACCTTCCCTCCCTACCCACCCTTACCTCCCTAGCCCATCCTTCCTCCCCTCACCACCCTACCACCCATAACAAAATTCAACATTTATGCCCCAGACAATAATCTTTTAATTTCTTTTTAAACTGAGGTAGGTGTTCCGCCGCCCGAATCACATGGAAGTTTAAATCGATTTTCTATCCGTCCATGAGTTTGATCATATTTACGCCCTTGTGTTAAATGTCATGATAAATACCAAGAATTTTTATGGTATTACACTTTTAAGTATTAGGCTAAAATGTCTTGGGAAAAGATAAAATTCAAAAATGCTACAACATAACTGTTTTTGGCCTCCGTAATAACATTTCATCATAACACATAACAATGTCAACACACAACATTTAAAGGACACCTGAATGAAGAGTACCAAGTATCGTCCCTATCTGGATGACTTCCATTAATATTGCCCGCAGAAAACCCAATCCAAATACGAAATAGTGTTTCCAAGCTATGATTTTTGCTCCATTTTGCATCTGTCCTTATTTCAGTACCGAACAATTTTAGAAATGAACAAATGTCTCCAATCAACCCTTCTTCTGGAATATTTTTTAACCAGTTAAGCCCAAACGTATATCTAGAAGAAATTCCAATACGATCCGGCCAGCGCTGTACAAGATTTGAATGAATTGCGCTTTTTGTCTTGGAGTCTGCATGTGCAAACCTCCAGAAACGAACATCCCTATTTTGAAAACGTCACGCTCAGGAGAAGAATGCTGTCCGTGGTCATGTCTGTAAATGCATCCTCCATGGTGTGTTCAAGTATGGTTTCATTGTTCAGGTGTCCTTTAAGATCCATGTGTTAAATGTATTAAAACTTCTGATAGTTTTTCAGAGTGCGGATATCGTCATAATTTTGAGTCTAGTTGCGCGGTATCTACCGAACATCCACGAAAGGGTGACAATGAGATATAACACCAGTACACCGTGCAGTCCCATGATATCAGTCCTATCCTACCCAGCGTCAAAATTTTCTGGTATTGCCCTGATGTTAAAAGAAAAAAGATCCAACCGGGCGTTATCAAAATAAATAACGCCCGGGCGTTATTTATTTTGATAACGCCCGGCCAGCCATGCCATATCAAGTGAAAACGCAAGGTTGGAATTTTTTTCTTTTAACATCAGGGGAATACCAGAAAATTAAAACAAATATACTAGTGTTATAGTCATTATCGCCCTTGCTTTTCTTCGAGTGATAGCGGAAAATTTGGCCCTTGGGCAGAATGATAGGCAGATATCACCCTCGCTGCGCTCGGGCGATATCAGCCTATCATGCCACCCGCGGGCCAAATTTTTCCGCTATCACCCTCAGCAAGGGCGATAATATATAAGACGAGAAATCATGCTTTTTGGTAGGTCCTTTTGAATAGCCACGAAACAGATTAAAAAGGGTGTACTATAGTACAGCAGAGGAAGGAGCTCCTGGTTCAATCAGAAACCCTATTAATATTATACGCGAAGATCATCGTATGACAGGACCTGATAGAGTTGTCGTTCCGAATTGGTATTTCTAAGGAAGAAGAGACGCCATTCCACACGGAAACAAAGAATAGACACGCAATCGGATCATGTATAAGGCAGAGGTACTTATCCACTCCGCATTGAGTCATGAACCTGACGTCCTTTTCAAGAAAGTCATGCAAAATGTATAGATGAAGTTCCCGGGCTTGCCTTTCGTCGCCAAAAGTCAAATAAAATATTAAGAAGATTAAAAATAATTCGTACTTCTTCACTGTATTAAAATCAACGCGTAACGAACACGATATGGAAAGCCAATAACTCGATTAATCAATGAACTATTTTTTCATACCCTTTAGCACGGAACTAGAGGACACAGAAGCGCAGAAATGTCGTTGAAGAGGTACACACTAAATCACTCTGAATTTCGGGACGGTGGTGTTGATTGTAAGCGAACGATATTGAGGTCTTAACTTCTTTGTTGTTTGGTAACACCTCGCCCGTTCATTTGCTACTGGTCGTCCTTATCGCCCTATCGGCAAAACCTCCATGGCACAATGATAATACACAGAGATGAAACAAGGCTTGCGAATCTTGCTATCTTTATGTACAGTTGGCCTAGATATCTGGACAAACCAACAGCCTGTTAGTTTTACGAAACGGAAGAGCTAATCAAAAAAGGCCTGTAAAAGTCAGGCGCTCGTGAGTGGGGAGAAGCTGTCCTGCAAAACAAACCGCAATAGTCAGACCTTTGCCAACTATTTGTCGCGCGATGACCTAGGCTACTTTTATTTACCATGTCCGCTTCCAATCACAAACACCAGGCCAATGGACGAGCTTTCTTGATAGTTCCGTTTCTTTCGAGTTTAACCCTTTATTTCTTCTAACAGATAAGTTTTTTTTTCTTTTTTAGAAAACTAAGCCTTTTCTGCTTATCTTACAAAAGTAGCTTTGTTTGGCGCATTTTTTTCTGGAGGGGTTTACCTGTTATCTGACCTGAGAGCGACATGGTAAAAAAAGAGAATTAAGGTTACGGTACGGGGTTCGATCCTGCTACCCGATTACTGTCGGTTACAGAGGTAGATTTTGTAGGGGTGATCGGGGTGAAAGGCCACCAGTTGCTCGAAACCGAACAATGTGGGCCTCGCGAGAGATCTCTTCTTCTGCGAATGTTCAGTCGGGCGAGTGCAGACGATTTCAACTTCACCAGCCTCCGAACCAACCAGAATTCCCGGAGGCATACGCATCCATCCTAGGCTGCCTGGAAGACGTAACAAAACAACTCAATCAAAGGCCCCACCCCCACCGCATACTCCTCAGAGGGGGTTCGAAAGAACGACGATCCATCGAGTAAGTAGACAGACTGGAAGAAGGAACAAAGGCCCAGGTTTTGATTGCTCCCGTCGGGGTCCGTTTTGTTGTAGGCCCATCGCGGGCAGCTCACCGACTGTGGGCGAATTAGGCCGCCCCCTATTCTCCCGAGTCAGAAAGGCGGAAAGGATTCCAACGCCAGTAAGAAAGGACAACAGAAAAAGATTAGAGAAAGGTCTCGTGCTCAAGGGAGCAGACAGTAAGGAGGGGGTGGCAATCCAAAAATCTGACTACAAGGGCTTAATAACATCAAGGAATAAGCATAGATTTCCCGATTCCACCTTATCACACAATACGGAAGACGGACGCTCTAGAAGTGGTGCAGTACAAATTTGCCAACGTCCAAGACAAATATCCGGAATTCTAATACCCCTTTGGCCCCTTACCACACCCCACCCTGTCAGGATAAGACTTCATGAGTCAGTGCTTCATTAACGAAATTTCACAAGCATTCAAGTGTTCTGTGTGAAAATTTACTGTCTTATGGTTCAAAAGTATTTTTAAAGGGTGTCAAAATGCATCGTTATCGTGATTAACGCCTATTCGCCAATTTCTAATATTTTTCTACTATTGTGCTACTCCGCAGTTTCCTTCATAGCCCGCAGTTTCCTTTATAAGCAGGTTACAAATATTTTATAAGCGGGTTACAAATATTTTATAATAAAATCACCACTATTCACCAGAGACGGGTTACTGGGAAATGTGCCGAGATTCTGGACCCTCCCCCCCTCACGTAACTGTCAGATCGCAACCGGGCTTGTTTCCGTCTGGTTTTGGATTGAAACTGTGCAAGCGTACCAAATTTCATAGTCAAACCTTATCTAGAAGTATATCGAACTCGGAACGCGCGTGACCGACAGACCGACTTTTTGCGATTCCTGAATGGCACTCAGTCCGAGGCTGAAAGTGTCATAAAGTCAGAGCTCTTGTTATTTACCCGTGCTTATAAACTAGATATGTATAATCAAGACAAATAATCTGATAGAACTTATGTTTTTAGTCCCATGCAACGACTATGAATACTCCGACAATTCCGACAAAACTGAGCAAACCTAGAGGCATTTACTCTAGCTTTGACATGATGTTGATGCTCGTTTACTCATCTTCCGTCTTCACCGTTGCTTATCGCAGAAAAAAATAGTGAAGGAGGCTGGCAGGAGGCGTACTCCGCACGCTGACCTGCTCTAGAGCGCGTCCATAGAACCAATCAGCGTTGACTCCTACTTTTCCACACCAGCTTGTTCACAGCGATTTAGTAGAGGTAACGAAACATGAAGTGGCGCGAAGCTACTAACCTCCGCTCGTTCGTCGCGGACAGGGTATGGGGAAGTCTTCGACTCCGCATAGTCATACTACAGAGATAGGGAGACGGAGGTTCTGTCAGATTATTTATTCTTGATATAATGCACCTGTTCTGAGATTCAAATTCTGCTCTGGTTGCTACTGTTACTATATGGTTGCTACTGGGTAATGTACCTCCACACTTTCGTCGCTTTCTATGGCGTTACCCGCTTGTCATTTCCTCATTGTTTCAGTAATAATTATAAACTGACCTGGACAGCACCAACTAAGAAGGCTTCCAAACTCACGCGAGCACAAGATGATTCGCTAGTTCTATCGATTATTGTTCAGTTCAAGACAAAATCCTATTGATTATTGTTCAGTTCAAGCCGTTAATTATGGTGTGATAAGCTTGAAATGTGAGAGGAGGTTATAGTCCACAAAAGACGATTTTTTGTCAAATTGCGGGGGTGTGTCAATCCCCCTACCCCCCCCCCCCGGATAAGGTATTGTGGTCGATTTAATTTTTGGCTATGCTCTACTTGAAGACTTGCTTTCTTTCATTTTCTTCATTGGTTCGTATAAAATTGGGAATGGGGACGCGTTGTTCAGAGCTTTCTAACCTAAAGGGACGTAGTGGACAAATCAAGGAAAGGTTTTCTAGAGAGAAATCCTGGAGCTTCCTTTTAGCTTTCAATAGGCTTCATTTATTTATTTTGTATTACATTGGGCGTTAAGCTTTTAGCATTTAGCTTAAAGCATTTTAGAACTCATCCCTCTCCGGGACGGGTTCAGATTCGTCATATTTATATCATGTTCTACACTGAAAGTGTTAATACGAGAGTGTCCAATCCATTCTACATCCTTCAATAGCTTAGGAGTATATGCGGGAGGGAAAGGCAATCATTCCGTCCATTCCTATTAGACCCCCATCACTCACTCGGGAATTCCATTTCGGGGATCTACCCACACCCGAAAGCGGCCCCCATTCTACAAGGGGATTTAGCCGCGGGTAGGGTTGCATTACAGGGAATTGCGAATTTTCGCTTCGCTAAGTTTCTTACGCAACCGTCTGGGGTCTTTTCTGCGACCATTAGATCCTCCATAAGAAGATGTAATTTAGGTCCATTCATCATCTTTGTAACTGGGAACCCGACAGAGTGAATGAATGGGGTGATTTTGCTCAGTGAAAGTTTCAACGGTCTTTACAAGGTCAAAATACTACTTGCTCTAATTACGAATTACGGCCCACTAGTTATCCTAATGTACATCTGGCCTCATGATTCCTACGCTCTTATGCTAGGTTTACATCAGGCTTATACACCAATCTGACGCTTCGAGACCATTATTCCTATACTTTGAAGCTAAGGTATCCAAAAAATCCGAGCGTAGGCTATACTACGTACGTATTTTACGCTTGTTTCGGCGCTGACATAACTCAAAAGCTCGGATTTTACGCAGTGTGTTAGTGAAGCATTAGGGAACATGGAACTTTCAGTTTGCTAATAAGGTGATCACCACATTACGAGAAGGGAATACAGTGCCAAGAGTTTTTTTTTTTATTGTCTCAATTCTTGCTTTATCGAAATAACACAAGAAGGACGGAGCCGCGAAAGGTGATAGATAGCAAAAGAAGAAAATATATAATATAAGAACTGAACATATATGTCGATAAGAACGTCAGATGAGACTGGAATCAAAGAGGATTTGGGGCAGACCCATTTCCGCTATGGGGTATTATTTACTAAATAGCCCATATCGTAAATATTCCTCCGATCTTTGTTGAAGTATGATCACAAACTAATCACAAAGCTTCTTTTTAACCAAAATAAACCAGAAAGTGCAAATACAAACGAGAGAGGACAAAAAGCCTAGGCCCCGTTCTTTCAATTTTTTTTTTTAAGTTACATCATTTGAACGGGAACAATAAAACACTAGTATTGTCATTACTGTTATTCTGTTTTCAGAAACAAGACAGTTGAAGAATGCAGTTTCTAAATCAGCCACTGCCTGTTACAAAACTGGACTGTCAACATAAAAGTAATCGTAAAATCCACAAAAAACTTACAGTAATAAGCTTGGGTGGCAACCATACCTCCTATAGACTGGTCAACAGCAAACACAAAATGCACAATTTGGAATTGTTAACTTAATTTCTTTTCAAACTGAAAAAAAATATGTTATAAATATGTTATTTCAGCGAAAGTCAAGAGTTAACTGACCAGGAGTACAAAGGCAGAAAAAATATAAATCCATTCGTAACCAGTAACCACACAATCCGACTGATAAGAGATAATAAAACCGTAGCAACATCCATTCTTAGAAGTTCAACGTCACTTCTTTTACGATTTACACCGCAGAAAACATGTTACCTCGCAAATGAGCAACAGAAAATGTGTTCATTAAGATGAAGCATCGCATCAGTAAAGTTTCAAATATTCCTTAGAATCTCCGTGGGTTTTGGTTTGTGGTTCCAGCAAAAACGGCAAAATTCCTAATCCCGGTTCAAGAAAGGAAAACAAGAAGTATTGAGACGTATATGGATAATGTAAATACAGTAGGTATAAAAAATAAAAAATTTATGTATCTATAGACGTAAAGAAAAAACGCTAGGGAACACCGCATCTTCGAGGCATCAACGTATACACTGTTACAGAAAAACACGTTATCATGGCTCACGTTATCGCGTTATGGTAACATAACCATGGCTCAGAGTTGCTATACAACACTGCAAATACTGGCCTGAAAAACTGCTTTCCGGTTAGTACCATTTACCCACTGACTGAAATAAGCCGTAAAAAGGGTCTGCAGGGGAAGCAAACCGACCCTCTAAGGCTTATTCTCATGGACGGTACTGGTTGTGAAAATTTTATCGCACAATTTCCCACCTTTACACACTGACCTGAACCTATAAGCTGGAACTTCAGCAGAAAACTGACAGGTCCTCCCTCCGCCGATCCCCCACACAGAAGGCAAAGAAAGTAGCAAGGAAGGGAATTGACCCCTTATCTGCAACGATTCCCGACAACACAGCTCAGAGGCAGCAGCTTGCTGCTTCTCCACGAATCAATTTGACAACTTTGGCAGCAAAGTCTTCTGGGCCAGCCAGAATCATTGCTGGAATGGGGTCGACATACTCCTGAAGGTCTGCAGTGGAAGATGGGAAACCGATAAACACTGTCCACCCACGGAAACAGATGAAGACGGTCCAACCTCGGAAACCGACGAGCATGCTCAACCATGTGACCCAGAAAGAACGAACAAATGCTCCAGTTCTTTTGACACTAAAATCCATGCAAGAACAATGATCCAGCGGCAAACCAGATCCATTAGGTTATTTTCGAAAATCGAAAAAATAGTATTTTCTCTTGATAACGTCAACATCCCACCCGATGTGGCAAAGTAGAAAAACCCGAAGGGCTGCTCACTTGGTGAGTAACACTGCCCATCCTCCCGTGGGCCTGGACACGTATTTCGGGTTTGAGCCGCCCGTCGGAAAACCATTGCATCGGTGCCGCAACCCCAGCAATAACCCAAACCCTCATCCTCACGGATATTATCCGCCATCTCTCCCGACCCGAGGTACTACAAAATTCATGACCAATCTCCATCTCCTTTTATTAATGTATAACTGTTTCTCCGCCACCCCAGCCCCAGAAATCAATCGAACGCCTCTACTTGACGACTGGCTTTCTGAAGAGCCCTCCAGTTTCCGCGCAAACGGAAATTGTCCCTTCTTCACTGGATTTGTACGTTTTTCCTCCAAAAAACTCGCTTCATCGAAAATGAATCCCAGCATGCGCCCCTTTGTCCGGAAAACCAGCCCCTGGTTTCCGACAATGGGTTTCTCCGCGTCGCTTTGTGACAGTTGGACTGATTTTTTTCACGACTAAACCTCTGAATATTGCAAATCAGCACGCGAGCGAACAATCGACTAGAATTTATTTCCTTTAGTTTTTTGTCAAAAAAGCAAAGCTCCCTGATTGGTGGGAGCGGTGTATGGGGCGCCGCCTCCCGAAAAACTCGCGACGGGTTGATTTGTTTTTTGCGAGTTTTTTGGTGAATCGATTGTTCGGCTACCGACAGATGCGCGGACGGGTAATAATTCGGGGTCGCTTGGGTCGCGTGCAGGGGAAAAAGCGTATGGACAGCACGGGGTATTGAAGGTGAGGCTATTGTGTAACTGTCAGGACAAATCTTGTCCCAGGGTGCAATCAGACGCGGAAACGGCTTGCATGGAAAAAGGGCTTGGAGGGGGTTGAAATATGACAGGGTCGCGGTCCCATCCGTCTTGTCACTAGTCAGTGTTTGACAGAAATTGGGGTTCCGTTTCCACATTTCATGCTAGTTAGCAATTCTAGTTACAACAAGACCAAAGGTTTCGACGGGATCCCAAAAATGCAATATTTGATCCAGACAGTTAGGTTTTGTCTTCGCCAGATCCAGTCTTCGCCAGACTCCAGTCTTCGCCGCTCCCTCGACCATACACTAATTTAATCATTTGTTCCTTTTATTATTCCCCTGGGCAGAATGTTTGCTCTCGCCGTGAGTTTCATGACAGGCTGCAAGCTAGCCTCGATTTTGTTACGACAAAGTACCCAAATGCTGGTATACTCATGGCAGGCGACGCAAACGAACTAAGCCTTGATTATTTGTGTAAAGACCAGAAGCTTAAGCAAATTGTAGATTTCCCAACCACAAAAGGTGGAACTAGTCTGGATGTTATTTGCACTAACCTTAAAAATTTTTATAATCCTCCAATTACCCTTCCCCCCCTTGGTGGTAGCTATCACTTTATGTTACAGCTGAAACCCCTTCAAGTTTTTAAAACAAATTACTCAGTTTCTGAATTTTCGCACCGGCCATTAACTAGTCAAGGGCTTTTAGATTTTGGATCTTGGATCACGTCTGAGAGTTGGGAGGATGTTGTTTCTTGCGTTGATCTTAATTCAAAGGTTAGTTTGTTTCAGTCTAAATTAACGGAAAATTACCAAAAGTGTTTTCCAGAGGTTGTTAAGAAGGTTTGTTCTTCAGACAAACCTTACGTAAATGAAAAAATTAAAGAGCTAATCCAATTAAAGGTAAAACTCTTTCGTCATGGAAAGAAAGTCGAAGCGATTGCTCTCAGAAAACAGATAAAGAAAGAAATAAGACGTGCTGCTTCCCGTTATGGTAAGAACAAATTAAATAGTTTAAAACAAAGTAAACCTCAGCAGTGGTTCAGGAAAGTAAAAGAAATTGCGGGTCTTACGCCCAACAACCTCGATTTTCGACTTGACGAACCGCCTCTTCAGACAGCCAATGAACTTAATAAACATCTAGCCAGGATTGTTCAAACATTCCCTCCTCTCGCTGCCAACCAACACATCCCTGAAACTCCAAAAGAAAAAATCCCCATAATTTCAGCGAAAGAAATAATTACAAAAATACATCGGCTGAAGAAAACTGGCATATGTCCGATTGATATCCCAGTGGATCTAATAAAAGCATTTCCTGATAAGTTAGCTACACCCCTTGCAAACATTTTTAATGATATTAGTAAAACCGGAAGTTACCCGACGTGCTGGAAGCTGGGTTATATCACACCAATCCAAAAGAAGGGGGGTTCGAACGATTTTAGTGGTGTTCGACCAATAACCCTGACCCCAGTTTTCTCAAAAATGTACGAGGGTTTTTTGGCTGATTGGTTAAAGGCAGAGATTCTTGATCTTATTGATTTACAGCAATTCGGGAACCTCAAAGAGGTCTCTACTTCGCATTACCTTGTTAGTCTTCTTGACACTATTCTGAAAAATCTTGAAAACCCTGACACTTGGTTGAATCTTTTATTAATAGATCTCCAGAAAGCTTTCGACCTAATTGACCATAATATCCTTGTAAATAAACTGTTAATTGAGTTCCAAGTGAGTCCTTTTTTAGTCAAAATTGTTGCTTCTTTTTTAACAAATCGTTCTCAAGTGCTTAAATACAAAAACGTCTTTTCTGATTCCCTCCCTATTTTTTGTGGTGTCCCCCAAGGAACTCTAATGGGTCCAATTTTATTTTTAATAATGATTAATAGCCTTTTGACTGACCACCCAGATCGTTGGAAGTACGTGGACGACCTGTCTGCACTAGAGGTATGTCGTCGAAATATAAAAAGTTCAATTACGGCTCTACTTGAGGATGCCACTCAGCAAGCGTCTTTGTCAAAGATGAAAGTTAACTCCCAAAAATCATCGATCATGACAATTAGTTTTTTAAAATCATTGCCCACTTTCACAGACCCAATTCCTCCCGAAATCTCCGTTAGACGTATTAAATTACTTGGAGTAACTATTACAGCTGACATGAAGTGGGATGCCCATGTTCAAAACATCCTCAAACAAGCTTCCCCTTCGGTTTCCCTGTTAAAACTTATGAAAAAATTTTCTTGCCCCCCAAAGGATCTCCTCCAACTGTATTGTTCGTTTATCCGGCCAATACTGGAGTATGCTTGTCCAGTGTGGCATTTCGGGCTTACTTCTGAGCATGTATATAAGATTGAAAACATTCAAAAACGAGCGCTTAGGATCATTAATGGGGAAGGGAAGCTTCCGTACCATTATCTGCTTGGCAAGTTCAAGCTCACCACCTTGGACGCGAGAAGAAACCTTCTGTGCCTTAATTTCGGTACCAAGGCCCTGTCTGTTCCCAGATTACGTGCCATCCTCCCCGAACTCTACACACCCATCCGCAACAGACCACAACGCGACAAGGCTCAAAAAGTCCCCAAATTAAACCCAGTCCCCACAAAACATGAACGATACCGAAGGAGTTTTGTTCCAAGTTTTGTTGAGTTGTACAACAGCCAGTAAAAATAGTCACTATTTTTGTTGGATTGTTAGTTTTAGCATTTGACCCTTCAATATGTTTTATTTTGTTTTGTAGCGTATTTTAGTGTTTTTATTTTTGACGTAACGATTAAAGTTTGACTTTGATCGATTTTGAAAAAAAAAAAAAATCTTAAATCATTTTATCAAAGTGATTTTTTTGTGTCAGAATTTTTTGGCAAAAAGTTTTGCAGAATGAGTCTATCTTATAAATTGTGGTAGACAAGTTTTGTATCGATTGATGGTTTTTTTACGAATTGTGTTGTAATTATTATTGAATTGACAAATTGACTGAGTGTATATTTATGTTTGACGTAGAAGTCAAATTCGGCGTTTACGCTGTGAAAGCTACTTTTTAGAAATAAAACTCTACTCTACTCACTCTACTCAGACTCCTTGAACATTTTTACTCATAAAATTTAGAAACATATTAAGGCCAAATAGCTAATCATCTGAGAAAACAAAGTTCAGATATGGATTCAGCATGTGTGTTTACCCCTATAAGTCATATCTATTTTGGCGAAACCGATCGAAATGATCCTGCCTTACTTCTGCCAATTTTCCGGTTTCGGCGAAATCCCGGAACTACTTGTCCGGCGAAAAAATAAAGTTCAAAAACGAATTCAGCGTATCTCCTTACTCCTATATCGAACACCTAATCAACTTCAAATAAAATTTTTACCCTACAACAATTTTTCCGGTTTTGGCTGGATTCCTGACGAACTATATGTCTGGGTGGAAAAACATTTCCACATAAGTGTTCAGCTTGCCTTCTTACCCCTAAATCGGACATTTAATGAACTACAAATACAACTTTTGCTTTTAACAAATTTTCCGGTTTGGGCTGGATTCGGGGCGAACTACTTGTCAGGGTAGAAAAGATTTTTCACATAGGCTAAGTGTTCAGCATGCGTTTTTACTCCCAAAATCGAATCTCTAATCAACTTCACATAAAACTTTTACTTTTAACAGACTTTCCGGTTTTGGCCGGATTCTGGGCGAACTACTTGTCCGGCGAGAAAATGGTTTTCACATTCGTGTTCAGCATGTCTTCTTACCCTTGCTCGACTATCTCATTAGCTCAAAAATATTTTTTTTGTCCCCTAATTTGAACCCCCACCCCTAAATGTAGGGCTACAGAGCCCATCTACGAACTCGACCTTTCCCTTGACACAAAAGATCCTCCCACTTCATCAAAATATCTCATCGAGAGTTATCGTGCTCATAGACGGACAGACGGACAACTTTTGCGATTTCATAGGTATCCCTCCACTTAAATTTTGGGATCCCAAAATACAAATGCGAGTACCATAATGCCTGTGCACAGAGATTCTAGGAACGATGACAATAATGCATAACGTTCCTTAAGTGGTTCAGGCCCATGTTTTTAATTTAAAACAACTAATAACAATAAAAATCAATCGTTGGGGGACGGTAGGGATACATGCTCGTTAGCTCAACGTCCGATAGTAAATTCAACGTCCGGTAAAAGCATTTAGTAATCAACATACATTACTTCTACACTGATTGGCTGGAAGGTGAAGCAGATCTCCATTAACACATTTCGGTCAGCTAGCGCTACAAATTGTACAACGTTGATTTCTTCTTGCACGACAGAAAACATTCCATAATATATAATAAATAAGTAAGTATTAAACTGTTTCGGAGTGAATGTTTTCTTTACGTGTTCCTCTGGCATGACCTTTCGGCTTTAATAAACATTAATGAATACTGTCAAAGTAGCAGCTGCGGCATTATTACTGCCTTCGACACTTTTGTAGAATTTTCGAAGTAAGGTTTTATTTACATGTCTTTTATTTGCAATCAACGCAGTAAAAAACAAAAAATCCATGTTCGCGAGGTGATGGAGCATTTATAGTTTGCCTTATATTTGATAAGCAAAAACATAGACTACATATCAATTCAACATACTAGCCTACAACAAGATTTTGTTTTTTACCTAAAAATGAAAATTCGGCTATTAGTGACAAATTTTCGAGGAAAAAACTTCTTAGCAACGTTTTTGAAGGACTACAGACTGTTTGACGACTTATCGACTCGGGTAGGCAATCGCATACCTTGGGCCTCTTTATTTCGAAGAGCAATTAAAACTAGTTAAACTGCAGGAAAAGCTGTTCAGACTTCGGGTATCAGATCCGATGTAGGGTATGGCTTCTTACCTTTCGTAACGTGTTGGCGGGAGCGAAGGCAGTAGTCTGGAAAGTCAAGTTTCGTGATCTGTCACCATTTCGCGTAGCCCCTGTCGATGGCCTGCAAAGGACGATAAGTCTTAAGAAAATATTGACCTGAGACTGGTTCATCCACAAATAAAGCTTTTCCGTTAGCTACCGAGGGGTTACCCACTCCCCGGCATCAGCTGCATACCCTTTCCCGGCACCGGCCGGCACCAGCCGGAATACGGCACCGGTGCCGATAATAAATTGGGCAATTCAACTTTCAAACGCTTCCAACAATACTTATTTTGAAGTTTAACACGTGATAACCGGTGCCTACAGGTTTCAGCCGTTGCCGGCACCGGGTACTTGCTGTACACTAAAATCGAGAGTGGGCAACCCCTCGTTAGCTACAAGTCATTCGGAGCAATCGAGGATTGTGCCCTTTTCAGCTGCGTGGAGGATTTGAACTTGCAATCATCAACGCTGTTAACCAGACCGACAGGAGAAGTGGGCGTCAAAGATCAAGTTGTATTTCTTCTTAATGTCAATATAAATAAGTAGAAAGGAGCCAATCTTGCAGAGAGGCAAACTCGGTGGACGGCAACCACGTATACCATGCTTACCATTTGCCGCTGCACGTATACTGCACGTATACCATTTGCCGCTTTTTTTTCAAACATTCTAGAAGGTACTGATTTTATCTATTTTAAGTGTGTTTACTGAAGTGCAATGTTTAACTTACTATAATATTTACCATTTGCCTTCATGCGGTTAGGTATCGCTTTTTTTCCCGTACGAAAAAAAGCGAGATGGGCTGCCGAGATTTTTGATTTTCCTCAGTTGCTGTGGGAGACACTTTTGATACCTGCCAGATACGATTTGTATCCTTCACACATTAATCGGCGATTCCTCCGACGACAATCTATGGATTAATCACTCCCCGGCATTTGGTGTACACCCTTTCCCGGCACTGGCAGTTCCTGTCATGAATTAGGCGAGCCACCTTTCAACGCTTCCAAATATGCTGAATTTAATATTGTACCACGTGGAAACCGATGTACATTGTACCGAGCACTTTGTGTACACCATATCGAGGGTAGGCAACCCCTCGATGACAATCTGCCCCAATCAGTTGAAATCAATGGGCAGTGAATTGCTAACCGATCCAACTTTCTCTTGCAAAATTCGCACATCGTCCCATATGCACACTCATTTTTGCAAATTTTAGGTCAATGTCAGGAAATCATCTGTTACACCACCCTAATGACGTAATGGGCGTGACTCTGAAACCCTTTACGGCAACAGCCGCGTTTCACAAGTCGATGCAATACAGGCTCCATCAAGATGTACATCCTACCGCTAACTACCAACAATCTAGTATGTCTTCCAAGTGCTTGTTATTTTACGGAACAAAATGCTCACAAAAACATAACTCGTGACGCATCTCTGAGAAATAAAATCCTAAAACTTGCATTCACATCACCCTAATCTTTTACTTTTCTCCATTTTAACAGATCCAACCATCACATACTTTTATTGGAGGATTTGTAATAAACACAATATTTCTTACCCTGCTTTCCCCCTTTTCATGGAACATTTCTGGGAAACCATGAAGCACATTCTTATGCTTTCCTATTTTCTTTGATCCGTTGGTTTGCACACACTCCATCATTACGTATTATATGAGATTGGGTAGCAGAATCAAATATTTTGCAATTATAGAAACTCCATGCTTAATTAAGTTTCTTTGGAATTGATTAAAAAAACAGACCTCCTTGAACTTCACCGTTTCTATTTGTATTGTATTGTTATTGCTTATTTATATCTCATACTGTTTGTATCATACATTTAATCAGTAATCAACACCATGACCAGCCCACGTTCGCAAAAATATGAGTATCCGATATAATTTTTCGGATTATACTTTTAAGCTAACCCGCTATGTATCCTGACCCCCCAGCACAACAACCTGTACCCTCGCCGTAGACTATCAAGTAAAAAGCAACAAGACCAAAGGTTTCGATGGGACCACAAAAAATTTGATCCTAACAATTGGGTCTTGTCTTCGTCATTCAGTCTTCGTCGGATTCCTTTAAGATTTTTACTGTTAAAATAAAGTTCAAAAATGTAATCTCGAATGTCATCAGCATGTCTCCTTGTCCCGATACCGAATCTGTAATCGACTTCAGATACAACCTTGAGCTTCAATCAAATTTCCAGTTTCGACCGAATTCGTGATGAATCATTTGTTCAGCAAGAAAACTTAAGTTCAGATATGGATTCAGCGGACCTCCTGATCCCTTTAATGAATATCTTCTTAGCTCATAAAATATACATGTTTTTACCGTAAATTCGAAACCCTCCTCTGCCTCTAAATATAGGACTAAAGGACCCATCTACGAACTTGACCTGTACTTTGCCAATGAATCCACTAAGCTTGAACAACATATATCAACCCCTACTAAGCTTGAACAACATATACCAACCCCTTCGACCTTCGGTTACACTAGCTCTGTCCGACGTTCATAGATTACGAGCGCTGCGCGTGGATGACGCGCAGAGCTGTACTGTGTGAGGAAAGGGGTAGGGCCGAAAATTGGTCGACAAATTTTGTGTCCGGTTTTTGCCGGATTCCGGGTGAACCTTGGCTGGTGAGAAAATAACTTTCATATTCGGATTCAGCATGGCTCCTTACCTTAAATCAACTATCTCAATAGCTTAAACAAAAAATTTGCCGCTTAATTCGAAACCCCTCCCCCACCCTCAAATATAGGGCTACAGAGCCCATCTTCGAATTTGACTTGTACTTTGACCCAAAGGATCCTCCCACCAAGTTTCATCAAAATATCTCAATTCCTTCGAGAGTTATCGTGCGCACAGACGGACAGACAGACGGGCAACTTTTGCGATGTCATAGGTATCCCTCCACTTACGTTTTGGGATCCCAAAATCACATGAAGCTCCCGAAATCCCTGCATGAACACTGAAAACTGTACAACCCATTTTAAACAGAGCCTCTGTTTCATCCAGCAAAAATTTGCAATCACTTGAATCCATGGAGTTTTTTCGACTTCAACTCGGTTTCTAGATAGGACACTCGATAAGTGTATATTATCAGGTCTGGGACATGGTCCTTGTAGGAAAAAGAGGGGTAAATCTGAGGTACCAATGGTTTAGGTCAGCAGGGGCGTCACTATGGGGGGGAGGGGGGGACTCCCCCCAAAAGGTCCTGAGAAAGTACTTTCGTCGGGCGAAGCCCGGCGAAAGTCCACTTGTTTGTCGGCGCGGAGCGCCGGCAAACCCAGAAGAAATAAAATTTTGCATGCTTTTCGTCGGGCGTCGGTCGACTCGTCGGAACATCGGGTATCGGGTTCTTTTTATTTGTAAGAAATTCAATTTTGTACGCTTTCGGCGGGCGTCAGTAGACTCGTCGGCACATTGGGTTCTTTTTATACACAAGAAATCAAATTCGGCAAACATTTGTCGGGCAAAACACAGAAGAAATTAACTTCTGTATGCTTTTGTCGGGCGTCGGTCGACTCGTCGGCACATCGGGTTCCGTTGATCTGTAATAAATCAACTGCAGCAAACATTTGTCGTGCGCGCCGGGGAAGAACCGGGAAGTTCAAGTATCGTCGGCACATCGGGTTCTTTTTATACGTAAGAAACCAAATTCTGTAAACGTTTATCAGGCGCATCCCGAAAGTTTGTTTTGTCGGCACATCGGCTTCTATTTACACGTAAGAAATAAAGCCCTTTACAGTCTTGTCGGGCAAAACAAATAAGAATTTGAATTCTGAATGCTTTAGTCGGGCGTCGGTATTCTTGTCGTCCCTTCGGGATATTTTTATTCGCAAGAAATCGAATTCTTCAAACAATTATCGGGCGCACCCGGAAAGTTTAATTCCGTTAGGAAGATCCGAATCTCATTACACGTAATAGATCTAATCCGTAAACTTTTTTCCAATCCCGAAAGTTATGTCTCGTCGGCGAAACGAGAATTTTCTACACACAAGAATCAACTTTCTGCCTACTTTCTCATGGATGGCCACCACTTTTTTGGCGGAAAAATCTGTGATTTCACTTTTATTTGGGATCGCTCATCAGCGTTTCCACAAAATTTCGCCTGCGGCGCATTTCGTAGTATTTTCTATTTGGAAGAATGGTGTTTCATTTAGTTGGCGTTTTGGGATCGAAGTTCTTGGGGGTTGGAAACACATTAAAAGCTAGAACCTGTAAAGTACAGGTATGGAATAGCCTAAAATTTAGCCCGAAAATTAGCCTGCGGCGCTTGATTTCACTTGTTCTGGATTCGGTCGTCGGAAAGCTTCGCATTTTAGCGACAGGTGAAAAGAAAAGCTGAATATGTAAATTTGACTATACGAATTTTGTATTAAAGGAATAATCTCAATTAATACAATACAGTTAGTTTTACAAAAAATTTCGCCTGCGGCGCAGTTCGTAGTATTCTTTATTTGGAAGAACGGTGTTTCATTTAGTTGGCGTTTAAGATTGAAATTCTTGGGGTTTGGAACACCTTAAAAGCTAGAACTTGTAAGCTAAAATTTTCCAGAGAAAAAGTCAGTTTTAGAAACTTCGCCTGCAGCGATTAATTTAACATGTTCTGTGTAGGCTACAGCCGTTGAAAGCTTCGAAAATTTTTCCAGAGAAAAAGGTATATTTTAAACATTTCGCCTGCGGCGAATACTTTCTTCTGCGTACAGTCGTTGGAAGCTTCAGTTTTTAGCGAAAGCTGCAATTAACACCCGAATATGTGAATTTAAATTTACGACTTTAAATTAAAGAACTAATATACGCCGTTGCCGCGAAGCGGAACGGCGTTTTCTGTCGGCACATTTTTGAGTCCGTCGGCACAAACTGGACGCCCCCCCCCCAAAGGTAAAAGGCTAGTGACGCCCCTGTAGGTCAGTCCGAATCACCAATTCCAAGACAAAAGTTCGGTCACAACAGGTGAATATTGCTGAACTCCAACAGAACTACTTTCCATGAGAATTCCTAGGTCTTAACGAATATAAACCTAATGGGATATTGGGTCTAAAATCCAAGAGATGGAGTAAATGACGGATAAGTCGTCAAAAATTTCGCTTTTTTTTTTTTTAATTTCGCACGTGTCTTCTGCCTAAAAGTGTGTATTGATAGTTCTATGCCTGAACCCTTGCTGTTGACCAAAGAACTAGCAACTGCACTTCTGTCCACTTATTCTTTTCCGCTGCTAGATCCAGTTGAACTGTCGCAATCGAGAACAAACATCTGAACATCCGTTTGGTTAGTGTGTAACCCTTCTTGATAAATGCAATCTTCAAGCGCGAATTTAGGTTGGTCAAGATAAAATGGGTTAATATAGCTTTGGGATTCATTTGCAAATTTGCGCGACGATTTTTACAGTCCTTTGCGAATCGCTCGTTTGAATATATAGAGGGTTTATTACGCCTCAATTTTTATGCAGGCCAAAGAATTAAGCAAGGATAAAAGGGCCTTTGGCGGAAAGGTTTTGTGCTTACGCTGACAAAATGATAAAGCCCAAATACATAAATAATGGATAACAAGCAAGACGATATGCAGGTACTTTTTATTCCGCTTTCCAACGATGATGATTGTGACGATTGGGTCCCAATCCAGATTTTGATATGGGGATACAGTGAAGTAAAGTCGAGAGTAAAGTAGAAATATGTATATTTGAACAATTACCTATAGGTTCAACTGAAAAGCCAACTTATTTGTGTGTCATTTGATTGGATACACTGAATTATTTGGATTCTGCAAAGGAATTTTTTGATTTTCCACTATCTGCTCTAGTTATGAGGCTCAGAATATCTCCGGCCGTCCCAACAGCGTAAATTCTACTATGACGCGAGAAATTTTAATCCCAATCCAAATGCGGCTTTTCAGTGGGCACTAGTGAGATTGGTGAAGATTGCTTAACAAAGAAAACAAAGATAAATCTTTCTCGTAAGGCATACAACAAAATTACAAGCGCACAGAGGCGCCACAAATCACACGGAAATTCCACTATTTGAAAATCGATTATTCCTGAATAGCGCAACAACGATCAGTAACTCATTTTCAGCGGGTCTTCAAGCCAATTTAAGTGAATAAGTGATGGGTAACTAGATTGTCCTATCCTAGCTCTTTTTGGTTAAACTGCAGTGAAGGTTTTGGGCTAAATGGCAGAATAAAGATCCAAAACACCTCCCTTGGTGTTTCCAGAGGCCCTAATTATCTACTTTGGATAAGTTGTTTGTTAACTTTTGTGTATAAAAAAGTCAGAAAACTAAACCTGGACCGAATTGGCTTCTAAATAAGGTCGAGCTCCCCTAACACCTTGCCGGACAATTTCAGTGTCGTTTACTAAATCTTTTCTCAGATTCCATACTCGTAATTACAAAACCCAGTTTCCTAGAAACAAAACGGTATTATGTCTGTTTCAGAAGAGACAATCTGACGGAAAATCGGATCTGGATTTCCTGTTGTTGTTTGCCGATTGCACAACAGTTGCGTGAGAATCGCCGATTTCCAGCCGTGTCGATCTTATGACAAATCCAGACAAGTCCAATTTGTATCCATTAGATTCTGGGACGTCCTGCTATGCCAAGAGACCAGTTTTTACAGAAATCCAACATTCCAACGAGCGGAGAAAGAAAACAACAATTGTCAGAAGAGGCAATAAATCTTCATGAGATCCCACACATGTTGCAAATCGAGACGAGCTGAATATCGCAATATTGCAAACCCAAAACCATTAGCCCCGTTTCTAAATGACGAAGGCCTACTTTGCGAAGAAGAGCAATTTGCGAAATATGAGCAGCGGAAGGATCGGTTGAGTGAAGCCTATCTGCGCTGAAAAGCCAATTGTAACCAATTAGCCAAGACAGCCTATGAAAAGGACCATAGTAACAGGATAGTGGCACGGGTACAAATCCTTTCGGGTCTGGAAACCGAACAGGAAATCTCGAATTTTCTTTAATATGTGTGTCAAACTTCCATCCCTATATTTTGACCGCAAATACGGCCTGAAGCAGACGCTTGTCAAAGAGGAACGAAGGGGCCCTTTAGCCCCACCAAACATGACACTTTGTTTCTCCCTTACTAGGTAAGAGTTGGAATGTATTTACAGGCTGGATTGCGAAACACCATTGGAAAAGTTAGGTTACGAATCTCGAATTCATTACACTCTTCTCATTTTCTTTCAAGGGCTGGTCACGCAACCCCGCGTATCCTTAAAGTTTAACCGAAAAGGGCTAGGATAGGACAATCTAGTTACACATCAATTATTCACTTAAATTGGCTTGAAGACCCGCTGAAAATGCGTTACTTTGTTGTTCCGCTATTCACGAATAATCGATTTTCAAATAGTGGAATTTCCGTGCGATTTGTGGTGCCTCTATGCACTTGTATTTTTGCTGTATGCCTTACGAGAAAGATTTATCATTTTTTTTTGTTCAGGCACTAAGCAATCTTAACCAATCTCACCACTGCCCACTGAAAAGCCGCATTTGTGTTGAGATTCAAATTTCCCACGTCATGGTAGAATTTACGCTGTGGGGACGGCTGGAGATATTCAGAGCCTCATAACTAGAGCAGATAGTGGAAAATCAAAAAATCCCTTTGCAGAATCCAAATAATTCAGTGTATCCAATTAAATGACACACAAATGACTTGGCTTTTCAGTTAAACTTTAAGCATTCTTCGGGCATCAAAACCCCAGTAAGGGCAAGTACCCCCCACCCATATGTTCCGCATGACATATCTTCACACGTATATATACACCATCCAAAGAAATCCAACATCGCTGAAGAATCGCTGACCCCCTTAACGACCAGATTCCTGATAAAAACAGGATAAAGTCAGAACAAAACACAACGACTGTATCTCCTGTATTTGGCAAGGACTTATCCTTCCGCAGTCCACAGAAACCGCACACTCGACTAAGCTGTGCTTGGGGTGTCCTAGGGAAACGCAAGAACCGAGAAAATGGCGTTAAGTTTTAAGTAGGAGTGTGCTAACGTCGAGTACAACTAGAAACCAACAGAAAACAAAATTCTCAACTGTTTCACGAGATGGAAAACTTGGTAGTAATCGAGTTCTTTCAAGGAACCTTGTACTTTTACTGCCTTTTGTATTATTCTTAGCTCCTCCATGGGAAATAGAAGCTACATAAACCCACGCTCTTCGCCATTATTTCGTTTCACGCCTACGGCTTTTTGGCGCTTTTTCGACCGAGTCGAGTTTGCCAGTCAAGCAGCGGAAATTCGCCGAAAGCTGAAAGGTCGACAACTCTTAAAAAAGTAAAGGGCATGGAGAACTTGAAGAAAACCTAATTCTAAGTTTTACCGAAACTTCCCCAGTTCTATTTTTACCAAGAACCAAGAATACCGTCCGGGAGGCTTACTATCAATCACCCGTTCTAGGTCAGATAAAATTAACTTACTATATGCTAAATCACTTCACCAACAGGGGAAACCATCCAAGCGGTACAACAAAATTGTGGCCAAAGCATACTCCAAGAGACTGAGAACCTTAAAAAACGATACGGACTGACTGGCTGAAAGATTCGCATAAACTGATTTTGTCACGCTGGCGGCACAAAAAGTTGCAAAAGCGGTAAAAATCCTGCAGCGCTGACCGCCAGGCTCAAAATGACTCCGGCCTGAATTTTAAATTGGCAGTTTTTTGCGGGGTAATAAATAAGCATATCCCTTAATGCATCACCTGTCAGTAAAGCTAAATAAAGGTTGGTAACAGGTTCATATAGTTGTGGTTGAATGAAAATCATGTGAAGCAAGATAGCCACCACCGCAAAGTTTGGGAAGACCTAATCATCGAGTGTCACCTCGATCAATACCGACAAATAGATACTTTGCCTCAGTTTATGTGTATATTTTCAAATTGTTTTCTATAAATATGGAGTCCAGGCTGAGCCCGTGTGTAACAGTCCGTATAAAACCTGGATTTCTTATCCCAAATCTAACCTTTAGCTTTCGCTTCGTAGAAACCCACTCTCTGGCGTTGTCCATCGTCAAGGCCAGACAAGAGCTCATGTAAGCTAAGCACCCCAGTTTGAGCAAGAAAGATAATAAAAATAAAAGAAGACATTCAAAACATTCGCAAGGAAAAATATGTTTACAAGATGATATCTAACTCACCAATATGGTATTGCTAATTATTCACCGACGATGCATTACGCTAATGGCAGAATTTGGGACTCCCAATGTTGTCCAACAACGGGAAAGAATGACAAGAGGTGAGAAAGGGGGTTAGAGACTCTGTAATTATTAATCCGGAGAATGCAAGTGTATGTGGAGCTTTGTGGTTGTTTACGAGACATTGTTGGAAGAAAAAGCTTATATGTATCACGAAACGTATCACGTTTCATACATGCATCCTGTTTCAAGCAGAAACATCGTATTTGAGGCCGTCTTTAAGCCCAACCCCTGCAAAGGCGGTACTAGGTACTGTACGTGTTGTCGTTGTTTTCTCTTTGAAAAAAAAATAACTATGTCGCTACAGCTGATATGTTACAATACTCAAATCGCAATGTTTTCATTAGGGCCTGACCCTTCTTCTTTAGTCAATTTTAGTGTTCTGAGTGTCTTCTTCAGTCCGTTATTCCGTCTTTTCAGCGAGTAATAAAAATAAAGAAACAAAATAAATTATTATATCACTGCCATTATTTGACAACCGCAAGAACCCCGTCTGGAACTAGCTAAGAAGATGTCTATCTTATGTACAAAAACATGCATGTGATATCTTTCTCTATTTCTCAAAACATCAATTAAACATCCCACTAGCCGGAATCCCGAAACAAAATAATATACCAGCAACAAGCCTGATTACGCTTTTTCAATTTTCATTTGTTGGAGTTGGAGGGCTGGACCTTCCCCAATGAGTTAATATTCAGGATTTCGGTTGTGTGTTGTCTGACTTGTGTGTTTACTAGTTTTAAGAGTCATGTCATGGGCTAGGTTGATCACTACACTGTCAGAAGTTTCATAACAGATCGCTGATAACACTTTCAAGAATAACACCTTTTCACTTAGAAGTAAAATGTTATGACCAATTAAGTTTACACTATTTTGTGCCTAGATCTCCAACAACACCTTCAATTGGTAAAAATACTACACTGTCAGAAGTTACATGGCGACAACAGAAGGAACTTTGGGATGTTGTCTGTTATGTTTCTTTCGTTCCCGTTAGTATTTTTACCAATTGAAGGTGTTGTTAGAGATTTAGGCACCAAATAGTGTAAACTTAATTGGTCACAACACTTTATTTCTAAGTGAAAAGGTGTTATTCTTTGTTATGCGATATCTGTTAAACTAAGTACTTATTTATTAGTTACTTTTGGTATTAGTGAATTTTCTTCGGGACTTTCTTTTCGCTGCAACAATTTGTGTTGAGTTTTGTTTGTTGACTAATGTTCTGTTAAAACATAAACTAAACTAAAGTACACAAAAAAACGGATGCCTTAATTTTTCAAGATCCTTTCACTTTGGTTGAAATCCCAGTGCCTGACTGAAGTGTCTGACCCCTGTACATGCAACCCACAGTAATGGAAGGGTAGGACCAAAGGGTTCTAACTGGAGTCCTTTC
Organism: Branchinecta lindahli; assembly: GCA_023053555.1. Taxonomy (NCBI): domain Eukaryota; kingdom Metazoa; phylum Arthropoda; class Branchiopoda; order Anostraca; family Branchinectidae; genus Branchinecta; species Branchinecta lindahli. The sequence continues at coordinate 42,312 of JAKZAO010000030.1, forward strand.
GGGTTGTCTCTAAAGAAGTTGGGGTAATCACTAGATTAGAGGTCGGGTTACTGTATCAACCCTTATTCCCAGAAGCGAGCTTCGTTAAAGAAACAAATGCTAATGAATCATTTGAGCCCGGAAATGGTTGATAAAAAGGACCAGGGATAAAACAGACCACAGAACTAACAAACAAGGAAGTGTCATTATCCCAAAACCCTTTCCGTTTGAGGTAGCCAGTGACAGGAAGTAGTGACGATAAGACGTTTCCTGGACGGGCAAACTAGATGAAAAAGTCCGCGGAAAGTGATAACAATTTGTCCAATTGCGTCACCCTTCCTCCAACGCGGTGCCAACTCCTAATGCCAATCGTATACTTCCAATAGGCTACTATAAATTTGTCGGTCCTACCGCGTAAAGCCCGGTGAATGAGTCTCGAACGCTTTGACATTTCTATTTTGACGAAATGTAGCTTGTGGTTTCTTACGTGAGAGAAAAAGAAATTTCCACGGACAAATTTTTTTACGTTTTCGGCCGGATGGCAAATTCGGCGGGGATCCGGTTGAAACGGAAAGTAGCGAAATTGCCAAAATAGAAAAGGGTCGACTTTTTTTTTTTTTTTTAAATATATTAGATTAGTTTTTCTGTTAGTATTTATTGAATAATTTGAAGTTAAAAGGTGGTTAGAAGATACAGCCACTCACAGGACTTTTGTCTTTTATGTGGTTGTTGAATTTTCCTATAATGTATAGTTGTGTTTTTTTTTGTGAAGTAAAATATATCTGAATCTGAATCTAGAGGTAAAGAACATGCTGAATTGGGCTAGTCTATTAGTTCTTCGCTAGGCTGGGTGTCAGAAAAAAAATGGTGAAAACCAAAAGATTAAGAAAACAATGAGCGTGTTCCACCCTACTTATCGTAGTTACTACGCATGACGTCACGATTTTTGGCTCCTTGGCGTCAAGGCTGGAACGTATTATTCTTTTTTTTCGGTCAATTGTCATGCCACGGGCTAATCTGAGCAATCACGTTACAGAGATGCGTAGTTACCACGCTTACTACGCTCACGAGCATGGCAAGCGAATAGTTACTATTAGTTACTATTTCGAGAAGGTTGGAACGGTCAGCGTAATAACTTTTTACGAGGATGGAACGAAAATAGTAACTAATAGTTAGAAGGTTAATTGTTAGAAGGGTGGAACACGCTCAATATGTTGCCTGAAGAAACTGACGAGGGGCTGTTGTAGACGTAACACACCCACCGGACCATGAGCAGTTTGGCCGAAAGCCGGTAAAAACTAGAAGTTCATTAACGGACACGGCATCGAGCCAGTTCGTATTTGAAATAAACAGGAGTGTCTGCATGATAGAAATAAATTTACTTTTGTTGACCTATAGACTGTGATTCGGGAGCTTACAAACGCCAGTACCGGTTACCCACCATAACATTAGCAATAAATGGCTGTATGGCATGGGAAGAAGATGGACCCTCCTGAGCACTGACGGAGAAACAAACTGTTGCCTTTACCTAGACAGGAAGGAAATATATTCTTTGTTAATTATTTGTATTTGTAGTTAGATCAGTAGTTTTTAAAGTCCGGCCTTTTCGTGCTTTGATTTTTACTGCCTTTTACTTTGTAGAAACGGTAATGATAGTAAATGAATCTGGACCTAAATAAGTTCTTGCTAGGTGTCTATTTGTCAAATCTCCAATATGGTACCGTAAACATCGTAGCATATCCTCTGGTTGAGACCCCACCGGAACCTTTGGACTCGTTTTTGTCCTGACGATAAGAATGAAGGAGTGACGGAGTGTTTAAGGTTGCGCTGACGACATACATAAAATGTGCTAACTTCTCCTCCAAAAAGTTTCATAGGATCTGAAAACCAGGAACTTTTTTTTCGCAGAACCTAATCCAAGGCTTCCACCTATTGATTTATTCAATTTTCCAGTTGCAAAAAAAATATTCATGAAAAAAGCACTATTCCTCGTATAAAAGTGGAAACAACCACCTGAACAAGGAGAAATATTCCTAATCCAATTTAACTATAACAAATATTCTATCACACCAAACAATTAAACCGAGCAATTTACTTAATCAACAATTTATTTTAAACCCCCCCCCCTCCCTTAAACAAACCATTACTCGATACTTCAAATACCATCCAAAAGCAAATTCAAGGGTGCCCAATAAGTAATTTTTACTTATTTTAAAAATTAAATGGTTATACGAGTCTCCAGTTCTTCGGAGCAAGTTTAAGCCTCAGATAATCTTCAATCAAAACATATCATGAACTAATTTATTTATTTATTTATTTTATAACCCGCTGAAAAGACAGAATAGCGGAGTACAACAATGAAAAACAACAAAAAACTGAACAAAACACTAAGAAACACTAAAATTCACAAAAGAAGAATGGACAGGCCGTGATGTGCGGGGAGCCTGAGATGGGACGTTGTTGAAAGTTTTTTACTTAGGGCCGAAAGTTTCAACGATATATCCGGAAGCTTGAAACGGGAAATAAGATGTCTGTTTTTGTACCAGGGGAGTTTGAAAAGAAGGAATTTTGCATATCGGTAATAGCAAGAACGGAGGGAATGATAATCTTTTTTCTTTAAAACTGGGGACAGGCCAGAAAGAAATAAAACAGAATGATCAGTGAAACTGCTGTAAAGTTTACCAAGGGCTTTTTTATTGTATTTCCCACGATTAGCAACGATCTTCGAGTACGATACCTGAATCTTTCTTTTTGCATCATTAACTGACTGAGACCGGAACGATTTGAGGCTGTTAGTAATGTGAATGCCCAACCACCGAAGAGATGTGACAAGCATGAACTAAGAGACACGGACAGCCGAAATCATGTTTTACCCTTTTTCGGTATCTCTTTCGCGTAATCCTCACTAATCCACTCGGTCTACACTAACAGACCGTTTCAAGTGACGCCGGGTTGGGGCTCAAAGGGGGGAGACGGGTTGAGCCAAACATGACGTAATAATGGAACTGTCACATTTATCAGAGTGACGACCCTTGTTAAAGGGGTCGGAATGTCAGATCGTGGGTAAAGCAATAAGTTAAGTTGATGAAGGAGGACAGAAGGGGTAGTAGCTTAAAGAGCGGGACTGTAGCTGATTTTCCTTATCAGAAAGTTCGCTTTATTCCAGATCAGCGCTCAAAGTGGACCAGTTTCTGAAAGTCCCCCATTGTCTCATGATCAACGCTTGCGACAGAGACATAGTAAAAATCCGGCGCCACAAAATAACGAGCAGAACCGGCAGTCTTCACTTTCTACTCCAAAGACAGTTCAGACTTCCGTTGCTCGTGAAGAAGATCGCAGATTTTCTATTTCACTATTTTCGAGAATTTGTTAAATATGTAAAATGTAAATAAGTGTCCGTGCTTTAGTGTAACTTGTGATTTTGAATTTAGTTAGTATCCAGACTTTGTAGCGAATAGTGAAATAAAGTAGTGTTAGTCTCAAGGCCGTATCCAGGGGGGGGGGGGGGGTTAGGGGGTTCGACCCCCCCCCCCCCCCCGAAACCCACAAAAGTAATAGTTTTTTGCAGGTTTTAACCTCTGATCTATGTATTTTTTTTACTTTTTGGTCCGACCCTTGGACAAACCCCCCCCCCGAAATAAATTCCGCGAGCAAACCCCCCCCCCCCCCGAAATAAATTCCTGGATACGGCCCTGGTTAGTCTGTCCACATTTCTATGACACGCTTGAAGCGCTGATCATGAATATGGTGAATTAAGGGACCTAATAGGTACTGTGCTATACGGGGGACTGAACAGTCACTTAACTTTATTTGTCGCTGTCTTCTGATGTTTTGTTAGTCACACATTCAAAATAAAGGAAATGATCCTCGACATGACTTAACGGTAAAAGGTCAACAATTTGCATTTTAGGACCAAAAAATGTCGCAGATCCCCACAATACAAAGAAGATTCGAGAGCAGGATAAGTAAACAAAAACCTATAAGTAAAACAATCTTAATTAAAAACAGCGTGATTGCAGTGAGGACCACGGATTAAAATTAATACATTTTTTTTTGCCAATTTCAACAGTTCTTTCTAGCAGAATCAAGGATTATGTCGACTATGTCGCAGTTTTAAAACTGGTAAAGAATATATATTTCAGATTTCTATCTAACATTTCCGAAGATTAACGTTTTTTACGAAAGGAGACGGAAATGAGATTTTACGAAATGAGACGGTTGTACAGTGTACTTTTTGCCATGATAACGGATCAGAGTAAAGTTCAGTGATTGGCAGTCATTTTTTTTTCTAGGAATCCCTCAGAGCCACCCACTGGCTCTCTGAAGTTGGCATCCCCCTGGCGGGTAAGGTGCCAGGAAGCTCCGAAGAAAGACGACCCGGCGATTATTGGGTAGGAAAGGGGTTCGCGGAAAAGAAGGGTTGATGGGTCAGCGCCGATGCAAATGGAACACGGACAGATGTCTTCACGCTGACAGAAAGTCGTAAATTTTGGACACCTAGCCCAGAGCTGTGGGAATTTCGCAGGACACCCGCCCTTACGAAAACAGCACTGGATAAGAGGAAGTGTTACCACTGACAACCGGGTTAAGACGTACACATACAGTAGAGTTATACTTCTTTGAGCGTTGGTTAACTTTCAACAGTGTAGTTTTGGGCTAAATGGTAAAATGAAGACACAAACACCAATTCAGGTGTTCTTGGGAGGCCTTGGTTCGCTACTTTGGCTCACTGGTAGTTGATTTTTGTCACAGGAAGTGGATGAAAATGGCATTGTTCAAAGTCAACTAACGTTCAAAGTAGCACTGTAGCCTAAACAGCTAAGTAATTTACAGAAATAAATAAATTATAGAAGAATAAAATTGAAAGAGTAGCGATCGCATCGTTGAAAATTAAGTAATTTTACAACGAAGGCTTGCAAAGGAGGTAAAAATAAATCTGGACTCGGTGTGCCTTCACATCTTATCCATATACGCAGAATAAAACTAGTTTCCTCGGTTCAGGAGTTAATTCGGAAGAATTCTCCCATACGAAGTATAAATCACACCCGTTCAAACCAGGACATGGTACGACCATTGGGATCATGTAGCGGCGCTGTCACAAAATACACTGCTTGCCCAACACATCAATCACAGATACAACAAAACATTTTGCTGGTATATGAACACAAAGATACAAAAAAACATTTTTTAACATTTCTGATTTCAAACCCACCACACTTCAAGAAGAAAAGTATTTCCGCTGGGGTCATTTAATACTAGCAAACCTAATGACGAATCAATAAGCCGACGAGAAAGAAGGACTGTTGAAATTGTGTAGAAGATATATGGGTAAGGTAAGAGTGTTGTCTGGTCCTTACTTTTGCCCAATGTGCGGACAAATGGATGAACATATTTTTCACTTAATTTGCGTATGCCCTGAGCTTTCACATCTTCGTGGGGAAATTTTTGGTGTTAGTTATTGGGGGGAGGATTGGTTGGTAAAAGTAATGGGAAGAAAATTATTTGGTGATATTGAAAAGTTGGGAAGATTCCTTTCGGTTTCGATGAACCACAGAGAAAGGTTCCTGTAAAGGAATATGTAAAATAGTTATCATTTATTTGTTTTTTCTTTTTGTTTTTTTTGTGTCATTTTTTTCCCATGGCCTCTGTGCTTTTAGTGGAATAAATCTTATCTTATGTTAGCAGTACTGGCTGGATTTTGTATAAAACGGTACAGTTGTTTCCCAAAAATCATTCATAGCGACTGGTAATTGCTTATCCCACATTTTCAGCCACCAAAATTGAATCCCTAAAGGACTATTTATTTATTTATGACCCGATTTTTGGGTACAGCGGAGTAATTAAAAAAAAAATAGTTACGAATGAAATCTTTTAAAACCATAACAGAATCATCAAACATTTTTACATATAATGGCAATGGAACCTACTTCCGTAATCGCTCCCTCCATTCTTAGACCTGGACACCCGAATTTCATACGGCACCTTTTAACCTCTCTCACGACACTTTCGATGCGTATTATGCTATCGATGGCTGTTTGCGAGAAGTTTATTCATCAGAAATACGGTTATGTAGATTTTTCCCTATTTTTGCGAGAAGTTAACGGGTCTGAAACAATTCTTGAAACAGCCAAAGACGTGGGTAATTTGTTGAAAGGACGGCCTAGTTTTAAAGCACACAACTATTTTAAAATACTGGAACATAAGCAGTAAATAGTGCGGGAAGTGCTTTAAATCGCAACGTAATATAAACTGCAAACACAGTGTTTAAAACCTTGTGAGTGGGGTTTTTCGCTGTGCGTCAGGCTTTGAGTTCGGGTAATGGCAAGGCAGCGTTGGACCTCATACATCTTTCACACTTTTCCCGGCGCGCACGATCGAGTTTGCCCATACGTCCGTGATCGGATTACTTTCCCCGAGGCCTCGAATGATCGATCCGTTCCGGGCGAATCAAAATAAAGCTCTTCGTAGGCCTAATCAGCATCAATCAAGCTGGTTCTCCATTCCTGATTATCCCAGGCCTGTGGGGGGAGCTCGCTAGTCCTAGGCGCACTTGTCTCTATTTAGAAAGAGAGCCTAATTAAGATCTCAATGGGCCAGGCGAGAGAAGCGGCGCAAATAAATGAAAAATCAATCCTCTTCTGTTATTGTTTGATACTGGATATTCGTAGGAACCCGGGAAGTGTCAGCCGGTCGGCCTACCAAATCTCTGGGAATTAAGAATGTCCGAGTGCCTACTGCTTCTCATTAGGCTACAAGACGAAAGAGAATATAATTCCAGAGATCAGGGTGTTCATAATCTGTGGGAAAAGAAACATCCGGTCAGCGAATAGATTAAACTTAAGACAAACCCCAACGAACCAATCTTTCAGCCCGCAGATCTGGAGGAGTAAGCTTTTCCTAAATGTCATTTCTCATCCTCGTCTATAGTAAACTCGCAGGTCTACGAGTTTCAGTTTCAGTTTCAGTTTATTTCGAAAGAACAACACAAATCGTGGCTTGGGGCCAAATGGCGTGTTGTCTTAGTCGAGATACATCATAAAATAACAATGTAAAAAAAAGCAATAATTCGGAATTAAAATAGTCCAATACAAAATTATAAAAATAAAACACACACAGGACAGACAAGAACTCATTGTTAAAAACTTGTACAAATTTGGGGATAAAACTGTTACGGTAACGTTCCGTACGGTAGGAACGGGGTTCAAGCTTTGGTACTCGCTCTGCACACTCTCTTTGTGGGCGCAAACGTTGAGGTTGGAAGAGAGGAGGCAGGAGGGAGCAGAAGGAGGGATTCTGTAGGGATTTCATACCAAACTCTTTGCATAGCCTTTCCCGTCGATGATGGAGGGTCTCAAGCTTAAAATGTTGTAGAAGGAAACAGTAAGGCATTTTAGGTCCTCTGTAAATAATTCTGAGAGCACGTTTCTGAACACTTTCAATGGAATCTGCATCATCTTTAGTCAGAGCATAGTGCCAAACCGGACAAGCAGATTCAAGGAGACTTCGGACGAACATACAAAATAATCTAATCAATACCGTTTCTGGAACCCCGAATTTAGTCAGGGTTTTAATTTAGTCAGAGTTTAACGAGGTGGCGGAACCCCTGGTCTTTCAAAGCTTGGAGCCTTATATTGGCAACAGGGCCGTATCCAGGGGGGGGGGGGCGGGGCTAGGGGGCTCAACCTTCTGGCAACCCCCCCCCCCAAATAAATTCCTGGATACGGACCTGATTGGCAATGTAAATCTCGGATTATGTTTATCGCATTCTGGACATAGGTAACCATAGCAGAATTCGGCTGGTGAAATGATTCGTTTCAAGACGTTCGAATTTGTCCTTTATAGAGCGAGTAAAGATGGACAGAACTGCGGACGGTTGCAGAGAAAGCCCCTCAGAAAGCGCAAAGAAACGAGTGTGTATGTTTCATGTCCGGTTTTCGAGATCAGGTCCCCGAGTTCAATGAAAATTACCAGGGCCCTTCATTTGCGCTTTAACGGAATAGAGATTCGGAATTAAGCTTATTGCCAAACATTCGAGCAAAATATATCGGTTCTAAACTAACGAAAATTTGCAAGTAATAAGAGTGCGTCAAAGTAAGTTGTTTCTGCTTAAAACCAACCCCTCTCTGAATATCGAACGTGTCCGAAAGCTCCGAAACGAACCAGAATGCTGAATTAATTCAGGATTTTATGCAGCATTTCGCTTTCGGACTTAAATTTTCGCTCAGTTAATTCAGCATAAATTCAGCATGAAATTCTCGAAAAATTCAGCAAAGAAGCTAAATTTTACGCTGAATTTTCAAGAAGAAACTGGGGAGCAGGCGATTAAGGCTAAATTTCGGTATTCTAGAAGTTTCAGAGAAGAAATAAAGGTAACAGCTTTCGGACAATAAAATAAACAAAATGCAGCATTGAATGCAGCATTTACAGCACTAAAAAGCTTTCGGACACGTTCACCGTGGCACCAGTAAAATGGTGCGACTCAACGCTAACATTCTGGGTAGGATATCCACCTTCTTCATCTGCGGCAAAACGCAACGCAATCTATGTGAACCAACGGGTAGGCGATCAACGTTAACCTTGGTGTACGAGAGTGGGAAACCCCTGTAGACCCCTTAATTCGGATCTGTACCCCGCATGTGGCAGCATACGGGTACCGAGTGTTATTACATCACATGAGCGAGCATGAGAAAATGTATAAATACTTGAATCCGGGAAACATTCATACAAAAGCGAGCAGCGGACTTTTGTTCAAAACCTGAATCAGTTGAGAAAATCCTTTCAGATTCAAAAGGGGTGGCTGAATTGTGTAACAATTGATACCACGATCATAACCAGGGTCTAGTTACGAGGGTACAATGGTAGAAATGATATATCTTGGGAAACGGGTTCTAAGAATGCGGAAGTTTACCCCTCGACAAAGGGTCTACTCTAACCGACGCAACCAGACCTGCAAACTAAGCATATCTGAGCAAACAAACGACCAAATTTCCATGTCTGTAAATATGGAAAGACTGAATACGTAAATGATAGTCACGAGTCCTATTTTTGTTTTTTCTCTTACTGTGGTTTTCAATAACCTACGGATTAACCATGTAAGAAGTCGAAACGCATTCAGATGGAGGGGGGAGGGGGCTTTACAATACCAGAGGTATGTAGGCTATCGCTCCTACAGCATACATCGCTTGAGAACTCACAGGCTTGCCTAGAATCCTAGTATTTAAGTTAAGAGCATCATTGACGAATGGATTTCACATAGTCGTAGATTTGGAATACCCCAGATCAGGCTATAGCAAACCCATCTACTTAGTGTCTACACGACCGCTAGATTCCACCTTTTGTCTGAATGTGCTCGGATCATTCTGTGTACTCATGTTCCTCTTTTTATGAGGAAAAATGAATAAGTAACTGTCGATTTGAACGTAAAGTTCGAGGGAAAGTGAATTCATTCGGATCCGAATCCAGGATTCGTCCTTTTCGGTGGATTTGAATCCGGATTCGAATCTTTTGCTTGTCAGGCTGGATGCGGAGGAATCCGCGCAAATCCGCTCAATCTTAGGAATCAGCTCAAATTTCTAATCTACATCCTTCCAGTTTCCGTTTCCCAATTTCTACACAGTTGGCTTAGGCAATCCGACTTTTTGATCTCCACCACCAACCATCCTCAGTAATCTATCACGTTATCCGATTATCTTAGATATCAGTGCTATTTGTCATCTCTGATTTTTTAAACTATATGATTTGGTTTCTGTTAAGGTCGGATTCGAATCCTGATTCGAATCCTCAGCATGAAATGGTGGATTCGGAATCGGATTCGTACCTAGCCCCGGATTCGAATCCTTTCATGGTCGGATTCGCCCATCTCTGTTCAAGACACAAGTAGGGCCGCCAGAGTCCTCTTCATGAACCAGACGTTTTCAGAAAGAAAGTGCGGAAATGAATAAAGCCCTCCCCCACCCATGGGGGCATCTTCTCTTTTGCCGTCTATGCCCCTAATCGCTTCGTTGCCCTTGAAAGCTAATATCCTTTCATCTTGCAACACTCGCTTATTCCCGTCAAAAAACCCACATCAAAAAACCATGTTCTCCATTCTCATTCAAATGACGTAAAATCCTGGCAACAACACGACCACGCGACTACGTTTTTTAACGCCGGCTAATTCTCTTTTTTACTCCACTGGCTCCACGCCAAAAGACACCTGACGCCGAAAGGATGATCAAGAGCAAAAAACGTGAAAAGGGTTCACTGAATGAATACACGTGAATGAAAGGGGTGTCATCACGGCGTCGATTATGAGGAATGTATCGGCGATAATAAAGTAGCAAAAAAACGTGTAAGGGGTGCAGGAATGTGTTTCATATGATCAGGATAAAAAGGGCGAATGAATGAAAGGGTGCGGTAGCGTAAAAACCCGTGAACGACATAGGCAGGGATGGGGATGAGTGAAAATGGCGTAATAATTATTCAGTGCACTGTAGAAAAGACGGACCTGTTTCTAGAAAGTCTCAGGCATCACTTCGGATAACTTAACTTCTAACCACTGTAGTAAACACATTTACAATGATTTATATTTTCGCCCTGGAACATGATCAAATTCAGTCTCTTGTAGACACAGTTTGGACAGTTGACAGTTTGTTGTCTCGCGACTTGATGAAAGCAGATTTATCACTTTACTGCACATATTATTCAGAAAAACACCATGTATACTTAGTATAAACGTCCGTGACGATGAGCCTTTCGTATGAAAGATCATAATTAATTTGCTGATGTTTCCATTTTTCTTTTCTCTGTGAATTCATACTCCGCCATTTCTCATTTTATAATTTGCTCGCACAAATGAATTATAATAATAATCATACATTTTAATGTAACATCACGGGGCATCTCGTAAATATCACAGGTTCACTTTTCTAGCTTTGGAGCCCGAGGAGGACCCTTACCAAGAAGAGCCGAAACATCGCTCAAATAAATTCAGCTGACGTATCCGTTTAGCGCTGTCAACTATAACCTCGTAAATATCATTTGTCTTGCTTGTCATCTCTCCTTCCCTTGAGGATCTTCTGGTTTCCACTTTTTGCAGGTCTCAGAAAACATTCCCCTTCTGGGGTCAACTTTTCTAAGCCCGTGAGAAATGGGCAAGAGTTATGTTCCAACAATGACACAAGCGCAAAGGTTTAAATAAGGGTCGTGCGTATCTGGTACTATTCTTTCATTTCCACAATTTGGTGGAAATCGTATAAAGCCCCCTGTGCTCGCCCCGGGAGGGAGAGTAAAAATTTGGGAAAAGACTCAGAAAGATCAATAAAATGTGATGATTCATTTCACAAAAGCGGGAGAAGCAGCTGGTTCGAAACCCGTTTTCGGTATTTGATGGTGGGGGTAAACTGGTGTCTTTTGACTAACATGTCAGCAAACGGGAGCATATGTTAAGTACCGTATTTTCATCGATTTGTTTGCAAGGTACCAAGATGTTTAAATCAGCGGAATTATGGCAAAAGAAATGAACGCAACGCCCGTAGGACGGAAATCATCAGACAATAAACTGTGTGTATTATTCATCCAATTCTGTTTCAAATAATTTGACGGTGGATTATAGATTCGAGAAATACAGAAAGAAAACCTAGCCAGAGAGCCCGAGTCGAACCCAGAAGCTCATTGTGAAGTTGATCGAATGGAAGATTTGCCGTAGTTCTGGCAAATTAGTTAATTTGCGTGAAACTTGTGGCAGGAAAAAAATAGCTAAAGTTTTAACTGTTGTTACTCTAGCAAACATTTTATGAACTTTTGTGGAATGGTTAGATAACAGGTGTTGGTCGGTTTTCTTTTGTTTTTGAGAAGATGCCGTTTTAACTGGTGTTACTCAGATACAGTAGGTTAATGACAAATGAATACAATCCAAAATATTTTCTAAATATTGCGAATGTAGAAAGGAAATAAACTAAATTACACCACTGAAGAAGCGGCGTAGTTCAAAATCCGCTGAAGAAGCGGTTCTGAATTATCATTACATACTAATAAATAATCAATGAACAAAATTTAAAAGACTTACTAATAATAGTGAATCAAGAAAGTAATAAACTTAAAAACCGGTTTTCAAACCCCAGACTCAATACTGTACTGAAAAGTTAACGTTATTTTTAATATCTTATTGTTTGAAATACACTCGAAATACACTAGAGGAGTATGAAAAAGAAAATAAATAACATGGGCGAGAAAGTATAAAGAAAGTAAATCACAGAAAATCAACACGACAACCTTGGGATTATAAAGGCGCAACTCAACTTTTAAAAGAACACGGAAAAACACGCTTTGTAAAATTATTGTTGTTTGAGAATGGGTAGGAGATTGTGTCATGGGAAAATTACTGCCGATGTTTTGGTAAAACGAACCAGATTCTTTTAATAAACTGTTTTAAGGCATAAGCATTTTATTGTGAAATGTTTCTTAGACAATCTTATTGGCTAATGATTCCTCCATACTGAAATTGCGTAGTGTTGCGGTTCTTTTGTTCTGTCGTTTAGTCTTCAAATTCATGGAGATAAATAACGATATCAGGCTAAGCAGGCCTTAAACCTGAGTAGATTATGCTATTAATTACGGCAATCGCGCATTTTAACTATTTGCGAACACGAAACTGCACCAACGCTGCGACACAGATAACCATCCACGAGATATAGGCATGGCCTAGAATTTACGCACTTGGAACTAGGCCTAGAGCCACGCTCATGTTTGATTAGCACGCAACTCGAGATAACGTAACGACATGGACTACCAACTCTTGTTTTGCAAAGAGTGCTTAGCTAAAAATCCGAAACAAAACAATGCGTGGTACGTAGTCCCAAGTACTTGGAAAAGATTCAAGCACGACCCTGGAAATACACGAAGCGGGGCATGCTAAGGGTACGGCGAATGCCATCAACTCTTGGATCCCAGGTGACTTTTTCGTAGTGGATCAAATTAAAAGCCCATTTCCAAACCCAGACTTGCTAATTCAATTTTCAGCTTTTGCTTCATCCAAAGCCACCCTCCGTTGTGGCCCAAAGTAGAGCGAAACAAGATTTCATCATTGTTTTGCTTCATAGCACGGCAATTTCAAGCAAGAAACAATAAAAATGAAAAAAGACATTCAAAATACTAGCAAGGATTAATTGTCTGCAAGTTGATATAAAAGTTCATGGATATGCCATTGCATTTTTGGGATCCCAAAACGGAAGTGGAGGGATACCTATGACATCGCAAAAGTTGTCCGTCCGTCCGTCCGTCCGTCTGTAAGCACGATAACTCTCGAAGGGAATGAGATATTTTGATGAAACTTGGTGTGAGCATTCTTTGGGTCAAGAGTAAGGTCGAGTTCGTAGATGGGCCCTGTAGCTCTACATTTAGGGGTGGGGGAGGGGGTTCAAATTAAGGGGCAAGTAAAATATTTTTAAACAGCTAATGTGATAGTCGATTATGGGGTAAGAAGACACGCTGAACACGAACATGAAAACCATTTTCTCGCCGGACAAGTAATTCGTCCGGAATCCGGCCAAAACCGGAAAGTTTGTTAAAAGTAAAAGTTTTGTTTGAAGTTGATTAGATGTTTGATTTAGGGGTAAGAAGGCATGCTGAACACGAATATGAAAACCATTTTCTTGCCGGACAAGTAGTTTGTCCGGAATCCGGCCAAAACCGGAAAATTTGTTAAAAGTAAAGTTTTATTTGAAGTTGATTAGATGTCCGATTTAGGGGTAAGACGAGATGCTGAATCCGTATATGACAATAATTTTTTTGCCTGACATATAGTTCGTCGGGAATCCGGTTAAAACCGGAAAATTTGTGATAAGTTAAATTTTTATTTCAAGTTGATTAGATGTTGGAAACAGGGGTAACAGATACGCTGAATTCGTTTTTGAGCTTTAGTTTGTCGTCGGACAAGTAGTTCTGGAATTCCGCCAGAAACCGGAAAATTCGCAGAAGTAAGCCAGGATCGTTTCAATCGACTTATAGGGGTAAACACACTAGCTGAATCCATATCAGAACTTGGTTTTCTTAATGATTAGCTGTTTGGTCTTAATCTGTTTTTTAAATTTTAAGAGTATAAATGTTCATGGAGTCTGGCGAAGACCGGATCTGACGAAGACAAAACCTACTTGTCTGGATCAAATATCGAAGTTTTGGGATCCCATCGAAACCTTTGGTCTTGATTTCACAGACGACTCATTAAGCTGACGGAAGAAATTCAGGAATTCTGCCGTCGCGCAATCAGGAGAAAAGACGGACAGGCGATGAGCAAAGGGGTTAGACACTCTTTAAAACCAGAAAGAAGTGAATGCTGGTTCAGTTTTGTCTTTCTTTATGACACGTCGACGAAAATAAAAGGTTACAAGCATCAGAAAATAAAACAAGAGGATACAGTTGGATTTCAGCAGAAATAGCCTATTTGAGTTAGCCTATGCTTCTAAGGTTCCCGGATATTCTAGAGAACCGCAATAAAGCAACCCCAAGATATTCGGTCAGCCTAAGCTGGCTGCGGAACATATTTGATGATCTAAATACAAAAAAGGTTATCAGAATGTTTGTGACGGGCTAAAACCGAGGCTAAAACCTGTGCGAATCATTTTATGGCTTGATAAATTGAACGGCTCTTGTGCTGTACAAGCACATTGTTCCAAGTTAACCTTATAACACACGTATGAAGCTTACGACTGGAACTTAAGTAGTAAGCCAAAATAAAGAGCAGGGATGATGGAACTGATCATACCCACTCAAGCTCTGGGCCTGGTGGTGATGGAGGTCTTAGAATGGGATGGTCGTTCTTCTTCAACCCCCACTCCAAGTTAATCCGGTAAGCATGACACGTAACGGCCAAGACGGTGCAGCATTCCCCTTTCAGCTGCACATGGCCTGTAGCTTAATTTGAACACACAAATTTGATCTAGATCCAAAGAGGGTTGCCACCCTAGGCCACGCCTCCTACCCTTTTCAAAATATGAAATCCTTACCTTCTTCTTCAAACGTTTCACGGCACACACATCATAAACTATTCAGCGAAGCAAGTACGCGGAAACCACTGACCGAAGAATCATTTGCGCCAACGAGGACCTTGGTGTAGGGTGTGAGGGAGGTAGAGACACTTTTGAGCCTTAGACGGTTGGAATCATCGTAACAGCTGTCCTGCAGATCTGACGTTGATACAGAAACGGTAGCCACACTCTACTATCTAAGTGAAAAAGCAAGAATAACGTTACTGTTAACTGGAGAGAAGCGAACATCAATGCAACAGTTTTTTAGGATATCTCTCTTTGTGCCAGATTTGCCCTTACTTTTTTCTAGAAATTTAGATACCGATTCGGGGAAAAATTAACTAAAAAAAAGTGTTTGACTAATCTTCGTCAAAATTATACAGAGTGGAAATAATTTTAAAGATTACTAAATAAGAACCGAATGCTTATTTTGTGTTCAGTCGAGTCGACACAGAGAAAATGGAAACTCGTATGACTACTTTAAAAGGGAACACATTTTTAGAAAGCGAATCAGCACTTTTTACCTCTTTTACACTTTTTACCCCTTCTTCCGAATTCCGGGATTGACCTAATCTGTATCTGCGAGAACTGTTCTGTTGAGAAAGAGGACGAGAGTTGGTTTATGCGGATTTCAGATTAGAAGAAATGTGTTACTATCAAGAGTTGGGCTAGGTACATCCGTGTAGGTATGGCACATAGTGAAGATCTTTGAGGCGGTAGTCTTTGCGCATTTCTGTTTGTCTAGTGTTTATTTTTGTGTATTGCCATGGCCCGAAAGTTTTTTTTTGTTGTGATCAAATACATCATATGCAAAGTTTTGTTGTACTCCAGCCCCTGGTTGGCGGCGTAACTGCAGCCTCTTAGAAAGTGTCTTATTGTTCTTAAGTTTTTTTTCATTTCTTTCAAGCTTTTTGGACTCCATCGTTGGTTCTTTAGAACCTTGATGGGTAATACCGTTTACTTACCGATATTATATACACCGATAAAAAAAATTTGGCAGGCTTAATTTATTTCATGCACACTGAACTCTCCACGCATATCAGTGATAAAAGCTGTTGTTCGCTACTATTTATTACTAAAATAAAAAAAGCTCTGAAAGGACGGACTGATTTTCCTGCCTAGATTCCAAAAAAGGATACAAAACCATCTTTTCGATACCGAAATAGAGTGGCGCAAGATTTATGAATCCTTGCATGAAAATACGGTTTCTGTGACCAAATCTGTATTGCAATATTGCTAACCAACAATAATTTGGACACGGAAACCCTTATGCATCTGATTCATCTACGTTTACACACCGCGTAAATCCGAGCGTATTTTACGTATTTTACGCACACATTTGGGCTTGAAAAAATACGGACGTATTTGAGAAATCAGTCCGTTTTGTATATATATACGTCCGTATTGCTAGAAATCTTTTCAAGCCCAAATACGTGCGTGACATACGCTCGGATTTTACGCAAAGTGTAAACCCACCAACACATGTGCTGCGTTTCTGCGCTAAAACGCTGCAACCCGAAAACGGTGCGTCTCGATGCTATTGTTTTGCGTTGAAAACTTTCAAGTTCTGCGCAAAACGCAACGCAATCGACTCACCCTGTGTGAACCAGGGGTTCCGCTGTCTTGCCAATCAAACTTTTGTTCACTCTGAGTATTAGAAAGGAGAGAAGGTCTTTACAGGGAGGTTGTGCCTCCCGCATGATAAGAAACTCGGGTGAAAATAGAAACATAAATTTGGCAAAGGCAAAATTCGAGTCAAGGTTTACATAACGAGTGAAGCCTAAGACGCAGATCGATCGATTGTGCAAATAATTTCTGGGGCGCGTCGGTGCCAATTTCGTTGCTGAGGGCAAGAAGAAATCACTGTAGGGCGAGATTAATCAGTATAAGAGTTAGATGAAAATTCTTTGATTCCATTCCATTTCCCGGTATCCTCAAAGTCCACAAATCCAACACTGAATAAACGATCTACAGCTAAAGCACAAGTCACAGTAGTTACAGTTGATGTTCCGATATTCTAACACGTGTGACTCCTTGCCGCAAAAAAGAAAAAGAAAAAAAGAATGAATGAATGAATGAATATTTAATAGCCAATTGGCCGTACAAAACACATAATGATAACAATGCACTCTACATCACTCAATAATTATCTTATTTAACTAATACGCTGTATTCAACCCCTGTTTTTGCCTCAAATGACCGGTATTTCTGGCCAATGAGCTTATCGGAAGCTATAACCGGGAGCATTTTCCGCCTTGAAAACACAGATGGGCGAATCCGATCATGAAAGGATTCGAATCCGAATCCACCATTTTATGCTGAAGATTAGAATCCGGAATCGAATCCGACCTTAACAAAAATATGTAGCCTACATTGGTTACGGCCACGTCCGTCCGTGGCCGAATGGTTATGGCGCTGAACTCACGAGCGAAGGGTCGCTGGTTCGAGTCTCGGTTGTCCCGACCGTTTGGTTTAGGGTGAGGGTTAGTGGCGTTTCCCCGTAAGACAAGCCAAAAAGTCCACCCAGCTTCAAATGGGTACCTAGAGAAATCTAGGGAAAAGCACGGGAAAGCGTCGGATGACTTGCCCCCAACCACGCATTGCACCCCGGCCGAGGGCAGAGAATCAGGAGATCGGCACCTGCGCTACGCGAACCCTAATCGGTTTGCATGCGAAAGTTTGCTTTTTTTTTTTTTTTTGCTACATTGGTTATACTTTAAAAATCAGAGGTGAAAAAAAAACACTGATATCCAAGGGAATCAGATAGTGTGATAGATCACTGTGGATGGTTTGTGGTGGAGACCAAAAAGTTGTATTGCCTTAAGCCCACTGAGTAAAAATTGAGAAAACGGAAAAATTTGAGCGGATTCGTAAGATTGAGGGTTTGGAATCCGAGTCCGGATCCAGCCTAACAAGCAGAAGATCCAAATCAGGATTCAAATCCAGCCAAACGGACGAGTCCTGGTTTCGAATCCGAATCCGGATTCGGATTCGCCCATCTCTGCTTGAAAAGCGACAAACACGGAAAAAGCAAAAATTTGTGTAGTGCCGTTTGGACGGATCCAAATCATATAGGGTGTTCGAATGTCGCAAATGAGAATGGATGGAATGATTCAGGACATGGAGTGAAGCAGCAATATAGGTACGACGGGTCTCTATGGCACTTATCACAGGAAGATTGTACAAGGAGTAAACGAGGCCGTAAAGTTTCCCTCTCCCCCCCCCTTGGCCGTACGCAGTTTGGACGCATAAATACCAATCGAGGGCATCTGCTCCTATCAATCAAGTTTCACTCGAGTCGGATGAGCCGGTCGCAATTTATGCGTTTCAAAAGATCCAGGGTTACCCTCCTTCCATCCCTCAGGGTGGACCGGATCCAGAAAAGCTAGGTTTCTTAGACCTCTGGGTCGGACCCCTTCTATGCGCATGAACTTTGATCGTCTTCTTATGTGGAAGGGTCCAAACTAACAAAAGTTTGAAAGGTCGCCAGGACGACCGACGGACAGAAAGTACGATCGCTATAAGGCACTTGAGCGGTAGGATGCAAGTGCTATAGAATGGCCTATCATACGCTGAAAGTCTTAAATAAAAAGTGACGCTCGTTTTAGATTTGTTCAGTTTCACAGGAGGTGAACTCATTTCTGTTTACGTTTAGCCTTACTGCTTATTAAAGTATTATCAAGAGAGAGTATTTCCAAGCAAATATTTATCAGCAAACCGGAAATCCGATGTCTGATCTACACATATTAGAAAAATACTTACTAAATGATCCATCCGTACTCCTCATCTGTTTTTGGCGTTTTCTATTTTCCTATCTAGAAGGATTTGGCCGAGGTCGGAGACTCTACGTCACCAAAAATTAAAGGTTCAGTTTCATATCAGTAACCTAATAGTATGTGAAAGGCGAGAAAAAGCTCGAACTTCCGTTGCTATATAACTTTAGCTATTTTCAAGGAGTCCAGAAGAGCTTCCAGTTCCAATCGCCCTACAAAAATGCTATCCCTCTTTTTGAATCAGCTTCTTCAAAATATAATTGAAAAAAAATGTTTTTATCAATCGCCACGAGCATCAAAAATCAAATACAAAGTTTAATAAGGGAAATCCAGATTCAAATGTTAGACATAAATGTGAGCAAGATGTGAGAGTAGCCTATAGAAGTCGTTAATTACGTTGTGTTGTGTTTATCGTCAAACATACCGATCGGACGCACCATTAGAACAGTTCCTTATAAATGTTCCTTCAGCCCAAGCTGACTGCGAATCATCGTTGAAATCACAGGTTAATTTTTCTAGCTTGAGCCTGAAGAGGACCCCTGACAAGAAGGGCCGAAATATCACTAGAAAAAAAAACTCGGCTGACAATCCATTTAAAGTTTAACTGAAAAGCCAACTTATTTTTGTGTCATTTTGTTGAAAACACTGAATTATTTGGATTGTGCAAAGGGATTTTTTGGTTTTCCACTATCTGCTCTAGTTATGACGTTCAGAACATCTGCGGCCGTCCCCACAGCGAAAATTCTACTATGACGCGGGAAATTTTTATCTAAACACAAACAAGGCTTTTTAGTGGGTAGTGGCGATATTGGTGAAGATTGCTTAGTGCCTGAACAAAAAAATAGTCATAAATCTTTCTTGTAAGGCATACAATAAATTAGAGGTACCACAAATCACACGGAAATTCCACTATTTGAAAATCGGTTATTCCTGAATAGCGGAACAACCAAGCAACGCATTTTCAGCGGGTCTTCAAGCCAATTTAAGTGAATAAGTGATAGGTAATTAGACTGTCCTATCCCAGTCCTTTTCGGTTAAACTTTAACGCAGTCAAAAATCGTTCTGTCAAAAAAGGTAAAAAAAAAGTTATCTCGTTCGAAAAACATAACAGATCCCACAAACGTATTTCCTCATAGTTTCTAAAAGCAAGTTGTTTCCGTTTCCTTATACATTTCTGAAATTGACAAAATAAAAATGTCGGGATGCATTCTGCCTTTGTCACCCAGTAAATGCCGGTTGGGACTTTGAAGATAACTAAACTGATCGCATAAACTTTTTGTCTATCCTTAGTATGTTCGAAAGTTGCAACATCATGTCTCCTCACTCTAACTTGTACCATACCAAACATGTATCATGTTTGGTGTGCAAAACTAAGTACCTTAGTGCACAAAGCATAAGGTAACAAAGATACAAAAGTTTCGACGGGGGTGGGGCGACATGGTACAAACGGGTAGGAAATGTGGGTTTTGATACTTGGGGCTGTGGAGAAAGAAGCTGTTGCTGAATAGACACAGGTCCAATGATGATTTATTTAATTTAAATAATAAGGTTGGTGAACACGGGAGTGGGGGTCTTAGAGTGCCTTTATGAAGCACACAAGTGGCATTGTGCTAGAATTTAGACAAACAGAAGAACACAAAATTACTGAGTTCGTATGCAATCTGACAGCAGAGAGAATGCAAGAGATGAAGAAAACAAAACAAAATGAGATGCGTTTCCAGTAAACGATCGTATACCGGCTTGAGATGTAAATTAAAACATCCAGCTGTGTGTTCTTAGCTGAAGCACAAGCACGTATGAAGCCGAATAAAAACACAGCGAGCTGTAACCACGAAATAATCAAAAAGAGCTTGTCTCCGTGATCAGTTAACCCAGCTGAAAAGTTACGGATTAAGACTCCACTGCTGACGAAAATATTGACATCATGCGCTGAGTTCATCAACATTCCCACGCGACCAACGTCACTCAAGAAACGACCTTGTTGTTTTGGCAACTACCAGAACATTTTTACGGGACACATCATTACTCATTTAGATGCTTACGATGATAGTAGCTACACACTCAAAAGACTACCCTAATCGACGTAAGTTTTGTAGATAAGAATTCTTTGCTGCGTTTTGTCTTTTTGTTCGTGTACTTCCGATTATCATATTTTCTTTATATGCAGAAGCTGCCGTACTAACTACAAAATGGAGAAGATCAAAGATAATGTGAGAGATAAAGATGAGTCCAGCTCTCAGCTCTAGACAAAATCCCCTCGAAACGAGACGGGAACTAGGCTATCAACAAGTGTTCTCGAGACTGGGTCAAGTCCTAACCTCGGTCCTAACAAAAATAATTTTTTTTTTTTAACAAATAACTAGAATATTTATATACATCTATTTACAGAACATACTAAATCCTTACATTTTCGCTGGAGACCTCCATGAGATCTGAAGTTTGCCGGACTGAGACCTTTACTCAGACTATCGATTTCGGTCGGATTCCGAGACCAGCAGCGTCCGAGTCCATGAAAGAGGCGTCGCGAGACGAGTCCGGGTGCACGAGCTTTAAGAACAGATACGCATCTGTTAATGTTAGTTCACTACGGAGGGGGGATCTATATTTTGTTGTTTACACAAAACCTGCATAGCCCATTGTCGAGTAGCTATATTGAGTAACGTACCTTTACTACCACACAAGAACAATTATCGTACATTGGACTTTTTTTTTTTTTTCGGCAGTAATGTTCAAGAGAATTGACTACTAATCGAGTAAAAAAAAGGTAAACTTTTATCAGGTTGGACTAGAATAAATGAACGTTATTTGGCGAGATTCAAATAATCAGCAAATCGCCCAGTAGGTAAAAACGTGTGGTTAGATGAGCTAAAGTTCATCAGGAAAAAAGGAGTGACAGATGGTAAAATAACCTTTATGTTATCTTTCTTGCGGTTCTGCGTGGAATTCCAACCACTACCGCGCACGGACGTTTTGCCCTTTGACTACATTTAAGATAAATGTCTCTGACCCTTGTTTCAAACAGAGTGCATTTGTGCGTTTTGCGCAAGACGTTGAATCTCAAAGCTTCCGAAATACTCCGATCATAAAATTCATACAATCTAGTGCGATTTCACTTTCCAGGTAGGAATGAATGAATGAACTTGTTTGTAACCCGCCACGCGATCACAGGAGTATAAACTAGGAAAAAAAGAAGAAAAGTAGAACAAATATGAGGTTTGAAGCCAAGCTGACCATTCATTGTAAACAAAATGATGAAAACGAGATTTTGGGGGTTTGTTTTTGATCAGCTAATTATCCCTCTAAGATGATGTGCGAGGGATAAATAAAAAATTTCGGATATTTCGGCTGCACTTCCGGCAAACCGTCCTCAGCGAAAAACAGCAAAAACTAAATCATAAAATCGACAACAATACCAACAGGACAACGATACGAACCCAACAACAATAAAACGGCATAAAACTCAACAAGACCAAAGGTTCCGATGGGATCCCAAAAATCTTCGCCAGGCCAAACAGCTAATCATTAAGAAATCCAAGCTCAGATATGGATTCAGCATGTGCGTTTACCTCTATAAGCCGATCGAAATGATCCTGGCTTACTTCTGTGAATTTTGCGGTTTTGGTGAACTTCAAGAACTACTTGTCCGGCGAAAAACTAAAGCTCAAAAACGGATTCAGCGTATCTCCTTACCCCTATATCCAACATCTAATCAACTTCAAATAAAAATTTAACTTCTAACAAATTTTCCGGTTTCAGCCGGATTCCGGACGAACTATATGTCCGGCTAAACAGTGATTGTCATATACGGATTCTGCATCTCTTCTTACCCCCAAATCTATCATCTAATCAACTTAAAATAAAACTTTTACTTTTAACAAATTTCCGGTTTTGGCCGGATTCCGGGCGAACTACTTGTCCGGCGATAAAATGGTTTTCGTATTCTTGTTCAGCATGTCTTCTTACCCCTACATCAAACGTCTAATCAACTTCAGATAAAACTTTAACTTCTAACAAACTTTCCGGTTTTGGCCGGATTCCGGCCGAACTACTTGTCCGGCGAGAAAATGGTTTTCATATTCGTGTTCAGCGTGGCTTCTTACCCCTAAACCAAACATCTAGTCAACTTCAAATAAAACTTTTACTTTTAACAAACTTTCCGGTTTCGGCCGGATTCCGGGCGAACTACTTGTCCGGCGCGAAAATGGTTTTCATATTCTTGTTCAGCATGTCTTCTTACCCCATAATCGACTATCACATTAACTGTTTCAAAATATTTTGCTTGTCCCTTAATTTGAACCCCCTCCCCCACCCCTAAATGTAGGGGTACAGGGCCCATCTACGAACTCGACCTTACTCTTGACCCAAAGAATGCTCACACCAAGTTTCATCAAAATATCTCATTCCCTTCGAGAGTTATCGTGCTCACAGACGGACGGACGGACGGACAGACAGACAACTTTTGCGATGTCATAGGTATCCGTCACTAACGTTTTGGGATCCCAAAAACCAGAAAGAAACGATGCGGATTAAAACGACATGCGGATAAAATAACGAAAGTGTGTTAAAATGTGTTTGTACAAATCTGAGATTATTTACAATTCGAGTTCTGTGCAAATGTTTAAATTATCTGCCTGGGAAAGCGCAGAAGCTTTCACCCAGAAAACGGAAAAATCCAATGATCCATCAATGAAATTACCAACACTCCAGTCCAGAGCAAAATAACACTAAGGAGTAGTGCCAAGACCTATGCTTTCTATGCTTCGCAATCGGGCCATACTTGTAGCGTCGCCCACCACGCTTGTGGCATTTAAAGCGAGACAAACTTGCGGGCTTAGAAATTTCCAGTAAGGCTAAGATGCGGTCTGCATACATCGAAGAAACATGGGAGGTTGTATCTTTTTGTTGCTGTGTTCAAAATTTTAAGTTATTGAAGCCAGCACTGGTGCACGAATGATTGAGTTTCAGTAGGGACGTTCAGTACCGCTAGCGGAGCTAGTGTCGCTGCGATTGACTCTGTGTCACTTTTCCAAAGTTTGCGCGGTACTCTCTAGAGTTAGTTTGCTCTGCTCCAGTCAAACACTTCCACAGAACTGAAGGTTCTGCGGAAGTGGTTTTGCTTAAAAATGAATTTCTAGCACCCTTAAGGTGCTTAGGCTATCTTAACCGAAAAGTGAAAAAAATAATTTTGACCGGAACGATATACATTAATGATCCACAAGGGCCCATTATCATTTTTGCATTAGGGTTTTACTTAGAGATGAATTTCTAGCGCCCTTAAAGTGCGCATAATTACAGCTAAGCGCAAAAATAAAACACTTTTTACCAAACGAAACATTCTCATAATTTCCAAGGGCGCATTATCATTCCTATCTCAAGGACCTTAATTACAAATGATCAGAACAAACCCACGAATTGCTAAAATCCGTCTTTCACCCTCTGAACTAGCCTTGCAAGTGCCACGTGAGCTTTTAAAGCCAGACACATCTCTCTATGGAAAGACTTTTTTGGAAATTTGAAATTTTATGTGAGGTTCGATACTCCGCCTATATATGATTTGCAGTTAAATAGAGATCTTGAAGTCAAACATTCGCGACACTTTCATCTGCGAAATAGGCCTCGGAGATTGGAACCCGTCTATCAATCACCATCGAGTGCCGGATGTATCGAACAGTTAATTATTAATCTCGATATCCGTTACCAGTGTTGCGTTAACGCAGCAGTTCCGCCAGAGAAAAATAACAGACTTGATGAGACGGCCGCTTATTACATCATTGGACAGGGCAATCCGTAATTACTTGCAATTCTGATCACAGTGATCAACACGAACGGTGCGCAGAAAGCACTTAAATCAAAGCTCTCAAATTCCTAACCCACCCCCATTGGAAATTACGGGTGGGGGGGGGGGGGGGCTGACAATACAGGCCGATATCGGAAAGGCGATGGAAAAATTAGCATCACTCTCTCGACCCAGCATTCTTCTTTGCCAAACCAAACAGCAAAACTCTTCCGGAATAGTCTTCATTAAGAGAAATTCATTAGAGAGAAATTTCATAGACACCCAATTTCGAAGACAAATTCTCATTAACACAAGATTTTCGAAGAGAATAGAAAATATATTTTCGAAGAGAGGTTGAAACAAGAAGTTACTCCTTGAAAAAGAAGTGTTTACTTACGAGTTCACTTGTCATAAAGTCCTCAGCCCCTCAACATTTTTAAAACAGAAAACTTTTAAAAAGCTGATGACACATTCCTTGATCGCCCGACCAATGGCTATAAGTCAGTGCTAAAAAAAAAAAAAAATAACATCGGACGATGGGACTGAACACTGACTTTGTATCAGCAGCTTGTTGGAGTTGAACAATCGTGGACATCATGACGGATGAAGACTTGCAATATAATTTTACAGAACCTAGTCAGTACTATATATCAGTACCAAATGTTGTTTTTCCGAGTCATACTAGTCTAGATATAAATAACTTTTTACGAAACAACATTATTCTTTTGCATTATTTACTTGTAGCCGTCGTCCATGTTCCAGGTTCCCCCTCCCGCCACCCCCAACGGTGGTCGGATCGGGGAAGTGACTATTTCCCGAGCTATTTCCAAGTTAGTTTAGTCGGATCCCTAATAAGCCTGCCAAGTTTCATCGATTAGCACATCTGGAAATATCCTAACCTGCGATCATCGGACTGACCGACCGACGGAAAGTGATTGGTATTGGCACTTGGCCGGACGGCAAATGCCATAAAAAGGAGGAAGCGCGTGATACCATTTGACAGTCACAATTCAAAGCGCAGAAATGCGACGATGAACCTAACAAAAAATCACGACGTAAATGGCTGCTGACAGTAGATGGCAGCACTTTCGGGCCCGTGGGAAACTGCTATTTTTCTCACTTCTATAAATTTGTTCTCTTAATTACTCGAAGGAGGTATTTTTGCTACGGGGCCAGGGAACTATCGCACATCTTCGTCAACTTGGAACTAGTGTCTGTTTGCTTGCCTGCTAGAACGGAACTTTCCACTACTTCACACATTGTAGGCTCTGGGGCTTAGGCACGCGAAAAACATTCATTTCCACCTCAGGCAAGAGTTCTAAGAAGCTTTCCAACATGAAATATCTTGTTCTTTCGGTGAAAACCACAGAGGTTGCACCCTTACCACTTCTAGCACTGAGTAGAAATCGGCAGACTAGGAAAAAACAACACAACAGTAAGGACCATCGGGAATATAAACCTAGACCCCAAACTATAGAAGCGTCTGTAATCTGTAAGTGAGGAAATGTTTCTTGCGGTAGATGCGACACAATCTGAGTAGCGGAAACGAACAGAACTACCAAAGGCATTTCCGTTTAATACCAGCCCCTTATCCACCAAAATATACACATATTTTCTAACCAAAATCACTTAGAGTTTCCGTTTTGCAACCTTGCTATCTTTTTTCTGTGGTAAAAGGATGACAACCAAACAATGATAAATTGCGGTCAACTAACCAAGTAAGGCGGTTTTATACTGCCGAGACTAGACTTCTTAGAAATCAGATGTCGGGGTTGTCTGCACTTTCCCAGCAGATAATTGCGATCGGAGTTTATGCACTACAAACTTTGATTCATTCAGCCACAATCCGTAACAAAACCTGGACGTAATAATCCTGATCCAACCTTCAGCTTCTGCTTGATACGAACTTAAACTCTCTTGTGGGTCCATGCCAGCCAAAGTCTCAGGCACAAAACACTCTTGTCCTGCATAGAAACTAAACTCGAGCAAGAATAGAAATAACAATGAAAAGAGACATTCAAAATATTCGTAAAGATGCACTTGTTACACGCTGATTTGAATCTCAGACATGACATCGCTCATTAATCGCTGATGATACATTATGCGCAATGGAGGAATAAAACAAACCTGGCGTCGTCGAACCAAGAACAAATAATCTGACAGAACCTCCGTCTCCCTATCTCTGTAATATGAATATGCGGAGTCGAATATTTCTTCATGCCCTGTCCGCTGCAAACGAGCGGAGGTTACTAGCTTCGCGCCACATCACGTTTCATTACCTCTATAAATAGCTAAATCGCTGTCAACCCGCGGGTGAGGAAAATCAGGAGTCAAAGCTGGTTGCTTCTATGGATGCGCGCCAGAGCGGGTCAGCGCGCGGAGTACGCCTCCTTCACTATTTCTTGTGCGATAAGCAACGACGAAGACGGAAGAGGAGTAAACGGTATCAACATCAGCTCAAAGATAGAGTAAATACCTCTAGGTCCGCTTAGTTTTGTCGGGGTTTTTATAAGCCGCTGCATGCCACTAAAGGCAGAAGTTCTACCTGATTATTTGTTCTTCGTCGAACTAGCCTGGCCTGGTAATTAAAGGGGGTTACCTGTAAGTAGCAGCATGAAGGAGGTGAACGTAAGTGCAAGCGTTTAGGATACTTTCTCTGAGGGAAATTGTTGCTGCGGGACCAAGAAATAAAGAAAGGAATTGGATTTAAGCAGAAACAGCGTACGTTGAGGCACTCTTTAAGTCGTCAAAACTTACTGATACACTGTCAGAAGTTTCATAACAGATAACACAAGGATGCGCGGTTTCAACAGACAACACTTGGGATGTAATCTGTTATGATTTTGAAAACGTTCTGCACTAAATGTTATACATAAGAAGCATTGCCAGGAAGAGCCAATAAAACGACGAAAAAGCATCTGCTGACTTTTTGGTTTGTCGTCATGATATCGGAAAAGTGAGCAGATGCTTTTTCGGCTCTTCCTGGCAATGCTTGTTATGCATAACATTTAATGCACAATTTTTTTTAAAATCGCAACAGATTACATCCCAAGTGTTGTCTGTTGAAACTGCGCATCCTCGTGTTATCTGTTATGAAACTTCTGACAGTGTAGACAACTACTATAACTGATTTTGAACAATTTATGCCCGTTACTTCTCAACAAAAGTTACTAGAGTTGTGCGGAGCCAGCAGGAAATCTTAGAATACATCTCTTAGGCACGGGCGAAACTATCTATTGTTGAGGGGAGGGGGCAGCCCTATAATGTATGTGTGTGCCGACGGAATGTCGAATGGTAAGGGGCGACGAACTCTTCGCTTGGCGTCGGATACTGTACTTAAAGGACTTCAACTCCCTACCGACCAGCCATCGCTGACTTACGTTGTTTGCCACAGCTTCTCCGTTGATCAACCCGACAAAACCTCTTGAAGTTTAACCGAAAAGGGCTAGGATAGGACAATCTAGTTACCCATCACTTATTCACTTAAACTGGCTTGAAGACCCGCTGAAAATGAGTTACTTCGTTGTTCCGCTATTCACGAATAATTGATTTTCAAATAGTGGAATTTCCGTGTGATTTGTGGTGCCTCTATGCGCTTGTATTTTTGTTGTATGTCTTACAAGCAAGATTTATAGTTTCTTTTTGGTTCAGGCACTAAGCAATCTTCACCAGTCTCACCACTGCCTACTGAAAAGCCGCATTTGTGTTGAGATTAAAATTTCCCGCGTGATAGTAGAATTTACGCTGTGTGGACGTCCGGAGATATTCTGAGCCTCATAACTAGAGCAGATAGTGGAAAATCAAAAAATCCCTTTGCAGAATACAAATAATTCAGTGTATCCAATTAAATGACACACAAATAAGTTGGCTTTTCAGTTAAACTTTAAGTTCAAGCACTATTTCAGCGAAAAGAAGAAGCGGTACAATTTCTTGAAATCGAGCTGTCCCTTTCTGGTACTTCCTTAGCGAACGCTTTCAGGAAGTCCAGGAACTCCATCCATGAACTTTCTTCATGGAAAATTGGCTGCAGGGACCCCGATTCAACTTGCAGACAGGGAGCATTGGCGACGTCAACTGGCGATACTGCTCGCAAAGGCAGTTCAAGGCTAAGTTCTCCAACGGTCACTACAGTTCCTACCGATTACTTTCCAGTAGAGGAGGTGCATCGAAAGACATTTAAAGCACCAGACTAGGCTGCACGGTGTTTCTACTAAGATGATCTAAGACAGTTGACTACTTTAAAACTTGGCCATGCTTACAGAAATTTACACAAGGCTTCGACTGTTTTTAGCCTCTTTCCATGTCCCTTGCCTGTGATGGCAAACTTGGCGAATTAGCATAACCGGTTTGCTGACCGATAGTCTTTCTGGGGACAGTGATCGGGATCCTGATACGTCACGTAAAGAGAAGCAACGTGGCAAGCATGATAATCAGTGTATTGCCAATAGGGGGAGATGGGATACACTTACGAATCGGGAGCGAGAATGGATTGAAATACTGCTGAAGTGAATGAATAGTATCATAAGTACGACATATCCTTTAAGGAACCCTAACGCATCACTGGTTAAGTTTTTGTTCGGTAATCTGGGTCTTTTTGGGAGTACCACAGTTGAGCAATGCCACCAAAACTCGTATTTCTCTCTTATTGAAAAAAACAAAACAAAAACAGGAAAGCGGTCTACAAGTACAGTTTGCAGAAACTCGAAAACCCAAGGCATCCAGTTGAGCTCCGAACAAAACGCGCCTATTTTTTCGTCCAATAATGCAGCCTGCTTTAAATCTAAGCACTAATCTAATACAGTACATTGTCACTAGTAGGCTATATAACCTAAAAATACTCGAAATTTCAAATTTTGGCTTCCTGAAAAATATCACCAATATCATGATTCAAGGCACAAAAAGCAAAAGGGTACACACGCCTACCCGTTAAAAACATTTCCTACCCCGCCTGTTACAAAAGGAAGGGTAGGTAGATTTTTTGTACCACAAGAAATACCAAGCGATATTTACCAACCATAAATGACCTAGACGAATTCCCAACCCAGCCAAATGAGAAGGAAGGGTAGGGGTCGACTTAAAACACTTTAACTCAATATAAGTTCATAATCAACACGAACGCCTCCGGTTACTACAGGAAAAAAAAACAAAAAAAAACAGCCATGCGTCACTAACTGTCAGCTAAATTGCCGGGTATGAGAGAGATCTTCCCGGTCTTAGCCTTCAATCGGCATTTTGCAGACCCTAAAGGACCCCTCGCACTATTTACTGTTTACATTCCAATATTCTAAAATAGTACTTTAATATTTTAGAACAAGGTTCTGCCTTTAGGCTTCGTTGCTTTAAGCCTTTCTCCAGATCCGGCCAGGCCCCCCAAACACGGACATATTTAGATATCCAGTTTATCTGACGAGTTATCCTCTCGCAAGCAATCGCCGGGAGCACGATACGCACTGAACAGCGAAACAAGGAAAGTAAGATGTCGTTAGAGGGGTTAGAATATACCACATCAAGTTCGGGTCTCCGGGTTTAAGAATGGATGGAGTGACTACGGGAGTTAGTTGTATTGTCATTACAGGTACGGCGAGTCCCTTAAAGTTTTTACCATAACGGCACCGACCTCCCTTCACCCCACAGGTAAACTACCAGATTTTTTTTATCTCGAGTACAATTTTTACGAACTATCGAAACTATCTATCCCTACAACACTTACGTTTCCTACGAGAACATAAAATATAGCCTACAGTGTAACATTCGGCCACTGTGTGAGGTTATGAGGATTAGGCGAGCTATGTCACATCCGTTTTCGGTGGTACTGGGTCCATAAAAGTTTGAGAGCCAAGCAAAACGCCAGGAAGATTCGGTATTTTGAACTTGAGTTTGCACTTCCTTTCTAAAGGTTCAGATGTGATTCTCCGATATTCGTCACCTTTGAAAAACACAACCAAAATTCTTTCTTCTCTCAACAAGCTGCATCTTCACATTTGTATCGTAGCCTATGCATTGTTGTGACATCAGCAGCTACACTGTTCGCTAGATTACTCTACAATTCGCCCCGCTACGTTGTCAAGTTGACGAAAAGGTGCATGCAGTTGCAACAGCAAACCTTAAAGGCTCGAAGGGAGGGACATAGACCACGTCGATATGCACAATACTTTAGAGCAAATCAGAAACTTTCCTAAGGGGTCTGGAACTTTCTCGAATTACTTTACATATAGTATCAAGCCAAAAACAGCCTCTTCCACCCAAACTTGACACACAATCTGACCTGTCATTGCACAAACAAAAGCCAATGCACTCTTACCGCGTCGGGGAGGGGGGGATTCAGTCATCTGCTTCAGCATGGACCTCCAAGCTGACCTTGCGGATATTCGCTGAGGTCCCCTCTTCCGATATGACAGCCAAGGACGCCCCCCTGCTATGCCTTGAACGCGTTCGCCAATAATCTTTCGGGTTCAAAACACCTGGAAGGGGAAACGAGGGAGTTACTGATTCGTTGGAGAAATCGGCCAATAAGGAAGCAGGAACTGAGAAAGGGGAAACAGGGATAGGGGAGTGTTGCTAAGGAAGGGGGAAGAGGAAAATCAATCATATTTGACAAGTGATTGCATTTCGGGGAACTCATTTGATTTGCTACTAGTTTACGATGATGAATATACCATAAGGAAGAAAAAAACGGAACGCAGCAGGAATTCAATTTGATTATCCCACCTGAGGAAGACAAATCAAGATCGACCTAGCCTAAAGAGGGGTTGTTTGAGAAAGGCAGACACAGAAAAATCCCACCACAACTAGCATCTGAATGGTAGCCGTTTGTATTTCAGACCCTATCTAAGGCCGAAATTACTTTCTTTATTTGGTGTTCTTTCAAGATGTGCGGATCAAGACCTATTCTCTAACAGAGTATTATCCTTCCACACAAACAAAGTTCCACTTTTCACCGTATCTGGGAACTGGCGCCTCGACGAGGCACCAAAGAGCATAAATAGGAAGACATCGATTTACGTAGCATCTATTTAGATCTAGATGAACGCAATATCTTATCCAAGACCGAAACCCCATGCATGCAGAAAGTTACTAATAAACTTTCCCGAAACAACAACAAACTCTTCTAAAAAATAGAGCGGGTAAATAATTATTGCTGCCCTGGGACGTTTTAGCAGCCCTTTTGTATTCCAATATTCAACATGTGTGACTCTCTTCAAAAGTCTATTGGGTTTCCAATCACTAACCCGTGCTATTTTCAGCCTCGCATATCCCTCTTGGTTTTGCAAAAAAAAAAAAATACAAACTTGCATAATCGGCATGGCTGGCCAATCAGCTCATCGAAAGCGACACCCGGGACCCTGATCTGGCTCGCAAGGCGCCGAACACGGAAAAATGCAAGAATCAGTCTAACGGCCGTTAGCATCAACAAACATTGCATAAGAAGTTCGGAATTTTGGGGATGAGGGAACGGGACGAGTATGGACGCAGCGTCTGATCCTTCCAATGTTGCTCAGTTTATATGGCCTTTGCTGGTTACTAAGAATACAATAGATATAATACAGAAGTTAGGTTACGGATCACAGCCACCTACGTATTTACCAAAATTAACCTAAGTTCCTGCAGTTGGGATATAAGAACTTTTGTACATCGTTTAAGAATTCTGCTAAAACTTACTCTACTCTCTATATCGTAATAACTCCATTTCTTCGTTCCGCCCAAGTCCAAAGAAAAAGACAAAAATTTAAATATAACTGACTTCATTGAGGTGGTTAATTACCGATTATGTAACCCCTTCACTCATTGCTCTATCTGCTCATGCCATTCCACGATTAGGAAGTTCCTTCCACGAGCAACGTGAGTCGTCAAAGAATATCAATCAATCAATCAATAAATTATACTAGCATCAATATACTAGCATCGCCCTATTGCTATTTGTGGAATTTGCTTTTCACCTCATATACAGTTTTTCCTGCTTTTGTTTCTATTTCCTTCCTACTATGCAGAACAGGAATCTCCAGCGCCTAAAATACGCCTACAAAGGTTGGTTCGGTGAGAAAAAAATAGTCTTTTTCTTACAGGCTTTAACCTCTGATCTATTTTTTTTTGTACTTTTTGGTCCGACCCGCGGGCACCCCCCCCAAAAAAAAAATTTCTGGATACGGGCATGCCTGGACGCATTAATCCAACTCCAATCTTTATACAGTAGAGGTATGCTTATTTGAACGTTTTTTTTTTACTTTGAACTTTGCCATTTTCATGCACTTGCTGTGACTACAGTTAACTTCGGCCAAAGTACAGTAGACGTATGCTTATGCGAACGTCTGCTAACAGTGACCGATCGCCGACGAAAAAACTAAAACCCAAACCTGGCATTTTTTTTCCTATAAATACTTGTAATAACCACTCGCGCTTTTGTCACTTTTTAAATATTTTGCTAATTCACGGCTGAAAGTGACTCAAGTGACACCTGGTACACTTTTATAACCTGAAAAGTTTGCCACGAGGAACGCACTTCAATGGAGAAGATGGCGGTCCGAACCTGCAGATGCGTTCAAAGAAAAAGGACCTTGTTAGCAAATTCAAAATCAAAGATAGTTAATTTTTCTACTTCGTGTTTGTGCCAGGATAACCCTGTAATAGTCGGCTCTTAGCTGATATCAAGTTTGTTATTTTTCTTTTCCATTTTACTTTTTTATATGCAAGTAACAAAGCCAAGGTAATGGAACAGTTAAAAGTAAGCATACCTCTACTGCAGGTAATTAAGGGCCTGGTAATTAAGTTATTTTGGATTTTCATTCTACAATTTAGCCCATAACTGCACTGTTCACATTTAAGTAACTGTTCAAATAAGCATACCTCTACCCTACTTGTTGGCTTGGGCTTGATACAAACCTACACTCTCTTCTGGCCAGCCAAGATTTCAGTTCAGGCACAAACATTCGGAACAGATACAGAAATGAAAAGAGACATTTAAAATATTCATAAGGATGAACTTGCATGCTGATTAACTATTCATCGACAATCTATTACGTGCATGGAAGGAATTTAAAAATCCCGGCGTCACCGACTGTTTTTGAGGGCGAGCAAAGGAGTTAGGCACTTGTAAACTTGCACGCTGATATTTAAAACCCTCAGATTATCGATATTTGTAACTATTCACTGACAGTCCATTACATGCACGAAAGGAATTTAAGAATCCCAGGGTCACTAGAGGGCGAGCAAAGGGGTTAGGCAGTAGCAACCTGAAGAAAGCGAACGGTATCGGCAGTGTTTATGATATTTGCTTAGATCGAAAAGGTTGTAGGAATCACGAAGTACAAAGAGGACTTTTTTTTAAGCGGGAACAGAGTATTTTGAGGCCCTCCTTAAAGTTCAACTGAAAAGCCAGCTAATATTTATATCTCGGATTTTAATATACAATGAATTATTTTGACTATTTTCTTTTATTTTATTGTTTCATCTTGGGCTGTAGTTGTGGACGTTCATAATGAACTGCTCGCCCAAGAAAATGTTCAACCCGACGCGGGAAATTTGACGCTTTACTTGTTCTTTCACGAATGGCCTTTCGCTAAATAAACACTATTGATAGGTAAATACACAGAAAGTTCATTTACATATCGATTTTCGTGGTTACGTAAATAAATTTGCAATTTCTGTCAAATCAAATATTTACAATACCTGTGTCAATACACTTAATAATCAATCATGCTTCGTTAAACGTTTGATGAACCCTGGAATAAAACTTTTTCTACATCTGACGTGTTTTGTTGCTACAGAACAGTGTTTAGGTAGCCTACCCTAGAACTTACCATGATAGTTCTGGTCGATTTCTGACGTTCTGGTGGGTGGTGAGGGGGGGATTTGGGAGTGGAGAGGGTGAGATACTATGGCAGAAAACGAAGTCGGCGCTTAGCTCTTTTCTGCGCTCCGGCAGTGCTTTGATGTTAAAACGTTTTAAAACCTAAGAATGTGGATGTTTTGGTCCACTATAAGAAGAGCCCGCTTCTGTTTTCTTTCCAATCAGTCTCTTTGTTCCTTGGATGATGAAAAATGCCGAACAGGCACGCTGCGTGTTCCAGGGTTGGTTTAATGATAGAAGTATACTTTATCGGGGACGATGTGTGAACTTGCTAGGCAAATTACCAATCTACCTATTTCGGCCCATTACTTTTCTGACAAAGATAAGTGCAAAGCCATGGTTCGCGAAGATAAACTTTTTTCGTCACCCCCCCCCCCCGGTCAGTCATCCCAGCGCTATCTCAAGTATTTGTTACTTCACAAAAAACTACAACGAAAAAGTGCAAACAAAATTTGTCACCTACTTCATAAGAAACCATACAGCGAAAGTCTTAAATTTACAATGCTTGTGTTCTTAAGTTCGAGTGCTATTCTCTCAGATTGTTAAAGTTTAACTGAAAAGCCAACTTATTTTTGTGTCATTTAGTTGAATACACTGAATTATTTGGATTCTGTAAAGGGATTTTTTTGTTTTCCACTATCTGCTCTAGTTATGGCGTTCAGAATATCTGCGGCCGTCCCCACAGCGAAAATTCTACTATGACGTGGGAATTTTTTATCTAAACACATACAAGGCTTTTCAGTGGGCAGTGGCGATATTAGTGAAGATTGCTTAGTGCCTGAACAAAAAAAAGTCATAAATCTTTCTTGTAAGGCATACAACAAATTAGAGGTACCACAAATCAACGGAAATTCCACTAACTGAAAATCGATTATTCTTGAATAGCGGAACAACCAAGTAACGCATTTTCAGCGGGTCTTCAAGCCAATTTAAGTGAATAAGTGATGTAGGCTAACTAGATTGTCCTATCCCAGTCCTTTTCGGTTAAACTTTAATAATTTGTGTGTGTACAAGAGTTACAAAGAAACTAAACGAAAAACAAAAAAACAACAAAGGAGAACTGAACAACGGTCAGTCGGTCAGCTGATTTCGACACACGCTACCCAAACTCCTTCAAAACAAAGCGATCAATGGCATCACCACGCCATCTAGGCAGAATTTTCCCACCCGAAGGTATCAGAAAAAGGCGACAGATGGCAGGATAGCACATGAGGCTCCTTAAACTGAATAACGAGAAAAAGTTGCGGATGACGTGCTACCAACGAGAGACATTATTAACAATAAACGAATCGCTCTTTTATCTGTTTTCATGGCACTTGCGCTTCGGCCAAGTGCCATATAGCGATCGCAATTTCTGTCCGTCCGTCGGTCGGTCGGTCCGGGTTTTGCTAGTTCAGGCACTTCCACATAAGCTAGGATGATGAAACTTGGCAGGCAGATCAGGGACTCCAAATGATTAAGTTGGAAATAGTCACTTCCCCGATCCGAGCATCGTGGGGGGAGTGGAGGGAGGAGGAATCCGGAATCTTGAGGTATTTATAACTTTCGAACGGGCGATCCGATTTGAATGAAACTTGGCAAGTGGAAAGAAGTGTCGTGTCAGGTATTTCGTGAAAAGTCCGGAGGGCTTCGGACTGAAGAGAAAAAAATCGTTTGGAAAAAAAATCCTTTGAATCCAAAGGATTGAAGAATCCTTCGGGAGATTTCGAATATTAAAATGCAAACTTCCATAAAAAGAATGACAAGATTATTTCACAAAAAAATATGCCGTGATGAAACTGTTTATTTTGATCTTTTTTTCCTATGTATTTGACTGTTGATTCAGTACGTTAATTTCTTTTTAGGCTTCGTCAGCTGTTTATAGTTATGTAAGCGTGTGTGAGTTTGACTGATATGTTGTTGTTTAAAAGATTTATAAATCACTCATCAGTTTGATGGGTAGTTTTAGAATGGAATAAATCTAACCTTGGGTTCTCAGGGGGCTAGGGGCGCTTGGACTACCCGATAGTGGCAGTCCACCGAAAATGGCTTGGGTTGTGCTGGGTTCGTCAGCTGAGGGTCTGCTCAGAAGGGTCTTATTGTCGTCATAGGC
This sequence comes from Branchinecta lindahli, assembly GCA_023053555.1. Lineage (NCBI taxonomy): Eukaryota > Metazoa > Arthropoda > Branchiopoda > Anostraca > Branchinectidae > Branchinecta > Branchinecta lindahli. Next base: position 78,778 of record JAKZAO010000030.1, read on the forward strand.
TGGTTCACGGGACGACGAAGTCAGAACGCGGTATGTGTGATCACCACGGGTGACCACAAAGACCTGCAAAAAAGTAAAATAAAGATAGGTAGATCCGAGCTCGAAAGGGTCCGAATGAGTCCGAATTCAAGCTTAGCTTCAAATCAGTATCCAGTCCTAATCACCTTTTTTCTGAAAAGGAATTAAACTGTTCAGCATATCCAGATTTCATTTCAACGTTTCATGGAGAACACACGAAGGCCTTTCTTACAAGCATTTTATCCGAGTTTTTGTCAAATCGGAAAGGGGCGACAAAATGGCCAATTCCAAGAAACTAATTAGACAAAATACTAAGCATGTCCTAAGGAAACCTTCACTTTTTTTTATCTTGAAATGACGGAGAATTTATTGTTTACTGATTTTTCTTCTATTACGGGCTTCTATTTTTCAAAAATGTTGGTGTCGAGGACCGCGCCAGGTTCAGGTTCTTTAAGTTGAAAGACACTTCAAATTTCGATCAATGGGGGCCGGCAGGGATCGGCCCCATGTCATACACTGATTATGCGTAGATAACATAAATGATTCGTTCCTCTATAATACGCACACAAAGAAAAAGAAAAAATCGTTCCATTCCGTATACACACGTCACACCAAACTCCAAACACCATAAAAAAAAAAAAAAAAAAAAAAAATATAACACCAGGTTGTGGACTAAGGTGAAGGAACTCTAACTTTTTACTTATAAGTAAAGGTTGGGGTTTACCGGGATAACATAAATAACATAACGAAGGCATATCCGAGTAATCCGACCCCCGACGCCATCTAGTCCGACAAAACCAAGTTGCGCAACTACTCACTAGGTAGCATTCACCGTGTCGCGAAGGGTGTTTTCAACCAATACCTGTGAACGCAAACACCACAAAGAACAAGAAGACGAAGCATTAACTAACATCGACATTTGTTAATTCATAGCCTGCTTATATTCCTATTAGCCAGGGTCTGTTTGCCTTTGAACTTGTTTCGAAGACATTTGTTAGTTCATACTGACATTCCTATTAGCAAAGTGTTTGCCTTTTACTTGTTTCGAGGGCTTGGCCTCTATGAGTATGTGGTCGGAACGAAGCAGATCTTCTTCTCCTTCCCAGGGTATCTACAGTCCCAGATCCCTCTTTGGCTATTCTGTCTGGACCAGTCTACCACAAACCCCTGATCCTGTGAAAGCCTATGCCAAATGCTGGGTATATCTAGCGTTTGGCATACCCTATGCCTAACGCTGGATAGGCTATGCCAAATGCTGGATAGCAAAATACTGATGATTTGAGTGAAGCTCAGAAATCGACCAATCGGAATTCATCAATAGGGGGGTAGGTGAGGGTTAGGGTACAAACAGCTATCCAGCGTTTGGCATAGGGCACGGAGTGTTAGGCACAGGCTATGCCAAATGCTAGATATACCCAGCGTTTGGCATAGGGTTATTTGCATTTTGATCGAAATGGGGCCAATGGGGGAATTGATGTTTCGTGGGTTTTTAGTTGCGTATTTGAAGACACCATGATATCTGATACCACGATCTTAAATCGTTACTGCAATTACCGTGGTATCGAGCACGTCTTTTGGGCTTTCCTGGCATATAGTTAAACGAACGGAACTGAGCTGATACCACAGTCAAAAGTCGTTTCTGCAGTTACTGCGTATCTGTCCAGTTACCGCGGTATCTGATATTCAAATATAAGTAGTAACTAACCGTGGTGTCTGGAAAAGTCATCTCACTTTCATCATTACCAACAAGAGCCGAGGTTTTTTGTCAAATTGGTGGAAAAGAAGCTTGGCATTTGCGATGTGAGCACATGTAGGAATTTCTTTTGGGGTGACTTCCAAAAGCGCAAATTTGGCCATTGTCTTTTTGCAAAGCAACCGTAGTAACAGATACCCAGGTAACTGCAAACAACGCAACTAGTGTCGTGTCATGGCGTTATAGAATAACGGAATGGCCCTAGTCGACGGGTACTGAATTAAAATATATAAATACCTTGGAGCGACTAGGGACTCGTCCTGGATGGCTGTAAGCTAGCAGGAAGTTAGTAATAATAATATCTTCTATTTCCCTAATAGCGCACTTACAAATGGCTAACTGGAGGTTGTCAACATAAAACATTCACAGTGCATAATATCATGTACAACTGAAACGACGAATAAAGTAGGGCACACAGGATGATAAATACCTTTCGGTTGAATCTGTGTGAGTTGGAGCCTGTCGTCATGCCTTATTAAGGGTAGCTTGTCCCTTTCTAGTATTTCGTCGGTCTGGTCCGGAGTCTGAAAATCTGGTCTCCGGCTCTGACCCTCCTTTGTGTAAATTAAAACCTTGAACCTTGGTAAAATAGTTTTGTTCTGATGGAAATTCAAACCCTCCAAAAGAAAGGCCTATGCCTACCTTGGTCTCATGCGGGTCGTGAATCAGAGATCTGCGTTCGAAGGCGTACAGGAATCCCCAAATCGGGAGCAGAAACTTCGCAGTCATGAAGACAGTCATCACGCCCGAGTAGATCATCTGCGAGTGCAGGAAAATGCTGCTGCAGCCAGAGTCTTCCCCTCCAACTGCAAAAAACGGAAGGCGTCACCGACGAGGGCTTTCTATCCCTTTTTTCCCTTACCATGGCCTTCAGCCAGAACTATGGGTTTGTCCTGGTTAACCGCAACAAGGAATGCGTACTACATATATGGTACTACAAAAGTAGCTAGCACGTGTATCAGCTATCGTCAGGGGCGTCGCAAGTGCATTTTCGGTGTGGGTGCAGAGCCAAAATTTTTACCGAATCTCTCAAAAAGTTTACCGAATCCTAGAAACTGAGAATTCGAGCTTTAAATAATGGAACATGAAAGGATTACGTAGGAAGAGTAACATTAAATGAATGAATGAATGAAGTATTTTATTGCCCATCAAACAACACAGCGGAAAAAAAGATGGAGTATGTGAAAAGAAAAGAAAACAACAATTACAAGACATTAACCTAGATACAAAATCACAAGACAAAGAATCTTATCAAAAAAGAATACCCATCCAGGGGTGTTCAACATCTTTATGAACAAGGTTCGCGACCAGATTTTCGACGCTAAGCACGGGGTCTGCGATAGAGTACCTCTGGATCAAATACCGGTTGCGGGACCAACTGGGAACTTGGAGGAGATATTTAGCAAATTTAAAAAACAGCTTTATCAATTCTTTCTTGTAAAGGGCAGCATGAAAATGAAAGAAATTCTTTCTTGTAAAGGGCAGCATGAAAGACGATAAGCCAACTATTAGGCGGCGTTTTGGCGAAGCCCACTTGGAGAATATATTGCCGGGCACGATTGCTGCAACAGCTTCTATCTATTATACCCAAGAGAAAATTAAATCGAGCGCCGCAGGCGAAATTTTTTGTTTCTGTATGCTAAAATTTAACTGCTAGACAAATTCTATCATTTACCGTGGAATAAGTACCGAGACTCTAAAAAGTTCCGACGTTCTGTCAGCAGCAGCTACTGTAGTCTAGTCAATAGCGCCGCAGGCCAGATTTTTTTTAAGTTAGCTTTTTCCTGCCAAATCTAACTATTTCTATCCAGATTCTAGCTTTTAATGTTTCGAAATCCCAATCCTAAAACTGGCTTTAAAACCCCAGTCAAATGACGCGCCCTTCCACAAAATAGAGAATATTAAGAAAAGCGCCGCAGGCGGAATTTTTGAAACATTTATGATTAGATCTTCTTTTTGGGGTCCAAGATAAAAGTACGGACTATAGATGAAATCATAGAAAAGTCCAATTGTCTGCGACCAGTGCTTCACTCTACCTCTTCCGAGTTGCGAGTTTCGTGGTAACTCCCGAATGGCAATTATACCGAATCCCAGTTATTATACCAAATAAGTTTAGACCGATAGCATGTTCGGGATTCTGTATAACTACCGTATCCCGGTTATTATACCGAATTGATTTTGGGATCTAAAGACTACCGAATAATATTCGGACTCCATATAATTTCGTCGAAACTGGAACAAACGTCGTGATTCGTGTCTTTCGTGGTAACTACCGAATCTTGGAAATTTTACCGAATAAACTACTGAATCCCACTCATAATAACGAATAATTTTGAACCGATAGCTTATTCGGGATTCTGTGTAACTACCGAATCTCCATAAATACACCGAATAATTCTGGCATTGAAAATTACCAAATAATTTCAGTAAATTCTCTCACCGAATTCGTGATAACTACCGAATAGTGGCATTATATCGAATCCCGATCATTATACCGAATAAATTTGTACCGATAGCCTATTTGGGATTCTGTATACCTACCGAAAAAAAATACCGACAGGGGTTGCTGCACCCCCCCCCCCCCCCCCCCCTTGCGACGCCCCTGGCTATCGTTATCGCCGTCAAGGTCGGATGTCTCTTCCGAGACCCAACTAAATTCCTCCGCAGTGGCCAGATCCGATATGACACGTCCCGCCAATAAAGTTTTGCCCCCCCCCCCCTGCCCTGCAAAATATCCCTTCTGGCTGGATGACCGGCCTGCCCTTAAAGTTATGTCCCGACTCCAACACTTCAAGACAGACATACCGACGGAAAAGCGGTCGCTCTAAATGGTACTTCCGATGGCTTCAAGTGCCACAAAAACCGGGCGAGGTTCGAACAGTGATGATTACTTAACACAGTCAAATTCAGATTGATAAGGTGTTGTTTGAATATCTTAATTACTTGTTAAAAGTATTATTTATTTTATTTATTTATTTATTTCTTACCCGATTCTTGGTTATAGCGGATTAAAATAAAACAAAGTAAAATTTCAATTTATTGTTTTATCAAACATCATGACATTCGATATAACAAACTCTTTTCAAGTCATTTTAGACCGTGTTCCACCCTTCTAAGAATAGTAACTATTAGTTACTATTTACATTCCAACCTCACGAAAAGTTACTACGCCGACCGTTCCAACCTTCTCGAAATAGTAACTGTTTGCTTACCACGCTCGGGAGCGTAATTAGCGTGGTAGCTATGGATCTCTGTAACGTGATCTGCTGGCTTAACCCGTGGAGTTTTACCGGAAATTTAAAAAAGCGTAGTAATTACGATAAGTAGGGTGGAACACGCTCTTAGTTTTTACCTTTCAAGATTCAAATTTACCGCTAAGAGTTTCGAACCAACAACTACCTACCTTGGCTGGTAAAAAGTTACCAGTGAAACTATAATATTAGTTCTCTGTAACTATTGGTAGGTGGTTGAATACACCCATTATAATTTCTTCACTAACCAAGATTCTCCAGTAAAGGCTTCCCAACTAAACGAGTTTTTCCAGGATCCCACAAAGGGGCTGTGGCTCGTGTTGTGGATCGAAAAGAATTTTTCCACGACCAACAAGGTTTTCTTAGCTCGCACTGTGGCTCAAACCTGACAAACAACTCTCGAGGTGATTTTCAATTTTGTGGCTCGAATTTGGCGGGAAATTCCAATTTAGCGGCAAAATAAAGTCCAAATAATTAAATTAGCCACTATCAAGCATGAAACTGAGGATTCTTCTGGTGCAAAATGGTAAGAGGCGCAAGTCTGATGCTCTATTTTCTGGATTTTGGTTTTATTTTCAGAAATTTGAAATCACCGTAAAAAAATAGATTTGAATTTGAAATCACTAAAAAAAAATAGATAAAACGACGTTTCCACGAGTTTCAACTTGTGGTTCGAGTTCAAGACACACTTTTGTTTCCGTTACAAAGAAAACTGTCGAGCAGAAATACGCCGCGGAAAAATGCCTTTAGGATCTGCAAGTGAAGTATCGCTTATGCAGATGACGCGCGAGTAAATACGCCCAAGCCAGTGATACGTTAACAGTGCTTAGATACTAGACAGCTGGAAAGGATCAGTCAGAGTCGGAAACGAAGATTCATCACTTTTTTTAAAAATAGGTTATAATCAAGTCATTCTCTGCTTCCTAACATAATTAGTCAAAATGACGCAAGTATGTGACAATGTTAGGAAAATGGGTTGACGAGGATCCGCTGACCTTTAAGACCCTGTCGGAACACCAGAAACCACTACAAAGCCTTACGCAACAATTTCTTGCAATTTAGTCGGACATACTTGACAAAACGACTCAGTGCTTGTGATGTCAAATCGAAGGTCCATGCATTGACTTTCCTATGTTGTAGAGGGTCCGATGCGCTTCAGCAAGAAGTACATGTTTTGTAGGTCCGAACTGAAATTTATTCTGAAATTTTCGGCCGGTAAATCTTCTTACTTGGATTGATGACTGACAGTACACGCACGCGGTTTCACTGATAAAATTTTTCCCACTAGCCTCGCTGGTTCGAGTCTCGGTGGTGCCTATCGTTTGATTTGGGGCGAGGGTTAGTGGTGTTCCCTATAAGATAAGCCAAAAAGTCCACCCATCTTCAAATGGGTACCTAGGGAAATCTAAGGCGTATTCTCGCCGTTCCCGGAGGACTCCACTTGAGGAGTCCCCGCGTTTTTGTTTGTCCCGGGGACTCACTCCCCGTATTCTGGCGAGTCCCCACAGACGGGGAATGCTCCGATTATCATCACCATCATCAAATAGGACTCCCTTTCAGATTCGGAGGTGAGTCAATTTTTGCTGGTGTGGTGCCATGTAAAATTAATTACAAGAGCTGTAAGCTCATATGGCACTTGCATGTGTTGAGATGTTTTGTTTGATCAAAAGTATTTTTCGACTTGTGGTTAAAATGCGCACTTTAAGGGAGCTAGATAAAAAGTATTTTATTTTTGAACTTGGGTGTAATGATGCGCACTTTAAAGGCGCTAGAAATGCATCTGTATGCAAAACCCTTGAGGCAAAAACGATCACAGGCCCTTAGGGATCCTTGATGTATACCGTTTCGTCAAAAGTTTTTTTTCGCTTTTCATTTCAAATGCGCACTTTAAGGGTAACAGAAATAAATGTTTAAGCAAAACCCTTGTGGCACAAATGATCATGGGTTGAGATGTATTGTTTCAAATAAAGTACTTTTCGACCTGGCCGTTCAGATTCACACTTTAAGGGAGCTAGAACGTCATTTGTAAACAAAACCCTTGAGGCAAAAATGATAATGGGCTCATGGGGATCATGAAAATATGAATTTGGTTTAAAAGTATTTTTTGAAATTTGCAGTCAAGATTAGTACTTTAACGAATGGTCGGGTTTGGAAAGTGGCCATTTTTGAGTCAATCTTGTCAAATCTCTAATATTACAGCCAAGTTCCATCGTCCTAGATTATCTGGAAGTACCTTAAATCGTGATCACCGGAATCCCGGACCTCCCCCCCCCTCAAACTTCCCCACAGTCGCCGGAGCCAATCCGGTTCCGTAAGTGTTTATCCAGAGCATCTGTTTGTTATTCCCACAAAGTTCCATACCGATCTCACCAGTCTAAGTCGGTCACGTATTTTCGCCCCCCCCCCCAATTGCTGTCGGATCTGTCCGGACATGAAAAAGATCAACAGAAACATGTCCTCTCTTCAATTACCAAATTTCACTCAAATCCGATCAGCCGTTTCAAAGTTACGCATGACTCAATATTCCGGATTCCCCCTCCCGTTACTCCCCCCACGGCTATCAGATCATGTCAATTTTTCTTTTTAAGTCACTTTGATCGGGTCCCTGATTCGCCTCCCAAGATTCGTCGTGCAAATCCCCAAAACCGCCATAACCGGAATTTCGGGAAACTCCCCTCCAACCCCCCCCCTAATGTCATGATCCATCCGAAATGTATAAACGATTTATCTGGAGCAGATGCTTGTTCTTCCCAGCAAGTTTTAATCCAATCCCTCCATTCTAACCGTTTCCCGATATTTCCGGTCTCCCCCCCAACTCCCCCATAGCTGTTAAATCCGGTCCGGACTTCAAATGGGACATCAGAGGTATTTCATTTATTCAGTTATTAAGTTTCATTCCAATCCGACCACCCACTCGAAAGTTACACAGTACTCAAATTTTCCGGATTCCCCAGCCCTCCACCCCGCTAGTGTCCGGATCCAGTCCAAATGTATAAACGATTTATCTGGAGCAGATTCTTGTTCCTCCCAGCAAGTTTCACTCCGATCCCTCTATTCTAACCGTTTCTCAAAATTTCCGGTCTCCCCCCCAACTCCCTCATAGCTGTCGAATCCGGTCCGGACTTCAAACGGGACATCAGTAGTGTGCCATTTATTCAGTTATTAAGTTTCATTCCAATCCGATCACCCGTTCGGAAGTTACACACTACTCCAATTTTCCGGATTCCCCAGCCCTCCACTCCCCCCCCGGGTGGTCGGATCCAGTCCAAATGTATAAACGATTTATCTGGAGCAAATTCTAGTTCCTCCCAGCAAGTTTCACTCCGATCCCTCTATTCTAACCGTTTCTCGAAATTTCCGGTCTCCCCCCCCCAACTCCCCCATAGCTGTCGAATCCGGTCAGGACTTCAGACGGGACATCAGTAGTGTGCCATTTATTCAGTTATTAAGTTTCATTCCAATCCGATCACCCGTTCGGAAGTTATACACTACTCCAATTTTCCGGATTCCCCAGCCCTCCCCCCCCCCCCCCGGGTGGTCGGATCCAGTCCAAATGTATAAACAATTTATCTGGAGCAGATGCTTGTTCTTCCCAGCAAGTTTCACTCCGATCCCTCTATTCTGACCGTTTCTCGAAATTTCCGGTCTCCCCCCCCCAAACTCCCCCATAGCTGTCGAATCCGGTCCGGAATTCAAACGGGACATTAGAAGTATGCCATCTATTCAGTTATTAAGTTTCATTCCAATCCGATCACCCGTTCTAAAGTTACACACTACTCCAATTTTCCGGATTCCCCAGCCCTCCACTCCCCCCGGGTGGTCGGATTGGGAAACTGAATGTTTCCAAGTTAGTCCGATCGGGTCCCTGATGCTCCTGCCAAGTTTCATCGTCCTAGCACATCTGGAAGTACTCCAATTCGAAAAAGAGTGACAAAACTCCTTAATTTTCAGAATTTCCCCGGCCCACCACTCCCCCCCAGATGGTCGGATCGGGAAACTGATTACTTCTAGGTTGATTTGGTCGGGTCCCTGATTTTCCTGCCAAGTTTCATCGTCCTAGCACATCTGGAAGTACCCTAACTCGAACATGTGGGACAAAAAATTCGGACAGACCGACCGACGGACGGAATTGCGATCGGTATATGGCACTTGAGCCAGAGGCTGCAAGTGCCATAAAAAACAAATGAAAATAAAAAAAATATAAATAAAGTGAATCCAGACTAATTTCGTCAACTGCAGATTTTTTTTCGAACAAAATCCAATTTAGAAGCTTTCCCCGTGTTCTCGTTGTTTTCCGTCCGAGGAGTCTGCGTGGAGTGGCTCCCTCTATTCTCGCTGTTCCCTTCGATTCCCCGAGGACGGCGAGAATACATATCTACGGAAAAGCACGGGAAGCGTCGCACGATTTGCCCCCAGCCAGGCATTGCACTCCCGGCCGAGGGCAGAGGATCAGGAAATCTGCACCTGTGCTACGCGAACCATCAAGGGTTTGCATGCCAAAGTTTGCTTTTTTGTTTGCTACTGGCCGACAGGCTGCGCCTGCTCGACCCCCCCCCCCCTCGGAAAAACGGGGAGAAAGAGAGGAACAATGAATAATGGAACAAATAGCACTTACGGAACCTAACCGAGATATCGTAGCCAAGGGTCACTAGAGCGGAGATCTGCAGCAGAATCACAAAAATCCAGAGTCGCTTCAGCAGCTCGTGCCTCGCTGCTTTTTCGATGGTGATCAAACTTGTTGAGCGGTGTATCGTAACTGCTGCTACTGTTATCATGATGACGAGGAAATAGTCGGCGGTAGATAGCAAGATCCAGTAGAATTCTAAAAGTAAACATAGCTCATTAGTAAATATACTGCCCCCCCCCCCCATTTATTATAAATAATGAACTGAAAGACGAACGTGCTCCTCAGACGGGGTTTCAACCCATGAGGCAACTACAGAGGACTCTACGGAGGAGACTGTGAACATAGTTTGCAAGCCACTATAATAGTCAAACAGAAGCGGGCTATAGAGAAACTGACCACCCCACCCCACCCCCAACTGGCTTCAAAATAAGGTTTCCGTTTTTCTAAGGAATGCTGACAGGATCCGCTCTGATTGTTCCGCTGTTAAAAATACAAGCTTGTAGTCTGCAGATGAAAGTGTGAATTTCGGCTAAACTGAGAAATTTCAGCACAAAAAATGGGTTACTTGTCAAAACAGCGAAAGTAAAAAACCGCGTAATGCAAAAACAGCTTTCCAAATGAACGGACGACGGATCTAGACGGGTTCGACTTAATGCCAGGCTTTACCTTCCAGACCTCCGGATATCTGGGGCTCCTGCACAGTCAAGTCAACCTTTCCGAATTTTCATGACCAGGCTGATAGCTAATTTTGCTTATATTTCAACACTTTCAGATATATTTTGCTTCCCAGTCACAACTGTCAATCACTCTACCTTTTTCTCCTACCCCATTCAGTTGCATATTTAATGTGTCTCTCAAATGTGTTGCCTCTGTGACACCTTCCATATTTCCGGAATAAGCCCCCCCCCCCCCCCTCTTGAACAAAGTAACAAATTACTTACTAAAGCAGTCGTCCCACGACGTTCCAACATCGTTCATGCCAGTGATGGCAATAAAAAGTCCATAAAATCCAATGCAGAAGCACATCGGCATCAGTCCAAAAGTAACACAGAGCAATCTGTGCGTCAAACGGAGCGCTTTGCCCCCATAAATGAGTAAAACATTTATAAGAATCACCAGCTTCATGCAAGATGCTGCAAGGTCAATTTGGGGGAGGTGGGCGCCCAGAAGCCAGTTAATGAGACTAAAATGTAAAGGTCTAGTTAAAGGAACAGTAAACTTGACTAGGCAACTTTCGGCCATCAAACCGGCCTGGGGGGGCTTAGATAAATGTACAGGGACTTATTGTCGACAGGACCCCCCATCTTTGTTATCTCGAAACCCCTCCTTATTGTTCCCAGAGCTAGCTGGGAGGGCCTTGCCCCTTATGCACTGTAGTTACGCACTCATGCACTGTAAAAGTTCGCGATTGTCTGTGTTCTCAACATACAGGGTTGCCACTTTACTAAAATAAATTCACTGGGCAAAATGAAAAAAGTAATACCAAACAAGAAAAGTACTCAGAACGTGTTGCTGGATCATAGTCACCTTGGAAATAAAACCTGACAACTACTTTTTTCTTAAAATCTGCTGCCAAAGTAAAAATAAAGTTCTATTGTGAGCACAATTGTGCTACCGGTGGCAACCCTGTTGACATACATTGTATTACTTTTTTTCAAAAGGCAGTTGGGGCAAAGATCGTGGGTTCGAGTCCTACTCCCGGCACACAAACCTTTTGCTTTTTTTTTTCTACTAACTCAAAAGTCGAACTCTCGGAAACTGCCCGGAAACTGCAATGGTCGTAACAAGAATTTTTCTAACTCTCAATATCGACTCAGGGTACATTCTTGATATGTCAGCTAGCTCCCTGAGCCAAGTTTGAGTCAAGTTTTCTGTTCCTTTAAGGCTGGTGTCTAATAGTCTTTCGCGTCCTATACAGTAACTCTACTTTAAAAATAATAATAATACAAAAGCGGTAAACAGGATCGATTTTCCCGTAAGGCCAACCTAGGCCATGGCTATAGTAAGTCGACATTTCTCTCTTGACGAGGAGGGGCGCGGAAGTGCTTTGGTCTAGGGCGCAGAATGTGTTAAATCTGATCCCGGTAATAAACGTGCTTTCGCCTCTTTTGTTCGGTGCAAGTGCAACTGCTGCATGTCTTTTTATGAAATAGATGTCTTTTTTCTGAGAATTAGGAGCTTTTCTGCTCTTGTCCTTATCATTGTTCCTGGGTTACCAAACCTACTTCAAATCTTACTGGTTTATTCTGTGAAACCAAGGTCTTCTTACCAGCAGAGCTTCATTACGTACCCATTACTAGCCTACTTACTAGCTAGTACTCTAGTAGCTACTACAGCCAAAGGATGAATCACTTGGGTTGGGCAGTCAATTTAAAATACAAAATTTTGGCGTAACAGGAAAACTTACCAAAGTATTAGCAGGAACAAAGAGAATAGTAGGACGAAAAACTGGTAGACCAGCAAGTCAAAGGCTAATTCAGAAGAATTTCTCACTGTCTTGGCCAAAGATTTCACTATGAATACCAACGTCACAAGAACAAGCGCTCCAAGAAAGGAGCTCCTGGCACAGGCCACTGGGTCGTAGGTAAGGAAACACCCATACTGCATAAGGTCGAGTGTTTCATTAGACATGATCAAATCTGGATTAGCAACTCGTGCGGTCATCACCTGGAAAAGATAGAAACCTTTGAGACACATTCACATATGTGTAGTTGGAAGAAATGGATGCACAGTGCAATCCAGTCAGAAAGAGGGATGCAGTCAGAGTTTAGTATAATGTAAAATAATAAGTGCCATGTTTCATTATCTGTTCTTGTCAAAACTAAGAACTGGGAGCTGAACTGATTGATAGATCAGTAATAGCTTGATTTAAGAACTACGGGGGTTTTCTGTTTTCACTGTTTTTCATTGTTTTCATTCTTCATCCTGCAAACATTAAAACAAAAGTAAGAAATTACCAAAATGTAGAACCTAAAATAGACAATAGAGACCCTTTGACATTTATATGACTGGAACAAGACAGAATTACCATTTCCTGAAAGACAGATTAAAATGGGAAAGAAGTTTGCAGACCAGTTACAGGCTAGACTGGGTCATTACTTCTGCATTACAGAGTCACAGGCTGCTCTAAATGATTAAAACAGCGCTTTGAGCATCTGCTAGCATATTTTTTTACAGCCACCATAACCTTGCCATAACACAATTTATTTAAAAAGACAGTACAAATGCAGACCTGATGCAGAGAGTTGTTTGTATAGGGTAACAGAAAACCAAGCAGCCTCATAGCCTGACAGAACTAGTCCAGTTAAGCACAAATCCCGTCAGGCTACGAGGCTGACAAAAGCTTCTGCTCTATATTTGACAGTGCAAAACGGATACGTCAGCTAAATTTTATTCAAGCTATATTTCTATATTTTTTTCTTCTGCTCCGAACCAGTAATTCTTAGCAGGGGCTTAACTACCATCCTAGGGTTGTGGGGGGCGGGGGGGAATAACAGCAGGTCCATCATGTCAGCATTTGTTTTTTAGACTAACATTAATCTAAGTGCCTCAGGAGGAATCTATTAGATTTGCCTTTTTTCTTGCAAAACTGAACCATTTCCCATACAATTTTTATTTTTTATCTGGCACAAACCTGAACATCCCAACTGCTTAATGAATGAATGAAGAATGACATGACTCAAGTGCGATTTAAAGGCGTTGCAACAGAAATGTTGGTATAGTTTTTTCTGTGCTTCACACCCGATGTTGCTTACTTTGGGCAAAACTGTGATGACCGGTTTCCTCAATCATCTTTTTGTCCGCTTGATTAGACAGTTGAAAAAAATTTCACGCTTAATGTGATGTTAAATCTATTAATGTTTGTCGACAAGTTGGATTTCAAAGCAGAATACAACAAATAGAAAAGGACTTTAGTAAGAAATTGTGCAACTAAAATGTCTTGATGCTATTGTCAGGACTTCATGCGTAACAGAGCAATTTTGCTTGAAATTGTGCCAAAACATTCCTATTGGCTATATTAGAGATGATATTTGTACGAAAATGTCCAGAGAAATAATGTTGATAGGCTATACTTTTGCTGCCACTTCAGGCCAACAAAAGCTTATTTTTCAGATGATGTTAGAGGGGGAGTCCCCCCATAGTTATGCCCCTGATTCTTACTTAGACTAAACCAGGAACTGACAGTGTCACAAGTGGCGTTTTCGATCGCCGATCAAATTTGTCCGGTAGACGAAGCGAGTTTGCCGATTCGTGCATAATATTGTTTTCGATAGCCGATAGCCGTTGGCGATCGCCGAGGTTCCTGGGTGCGCAAAAACGAGTTTTTCATTTTTGAAAATACCGCCTAATCCTCAAACGAAATCCATACGTCAACGGCTATTGGCGAGTCCTTGGCCGATGGGCGATGGACACAAATTTAGGCGATACACGATAGCCGATCAGAAGGAAAACAGAAAATAAGATAAACAGCTACGGCAATCGGCTCCCGGCGAACGTCAAAAACGCCAAAAAGTCAAACAGCTACGCTATCGCCAACTAATCGCCGATCGAAAATGCCACTACAGTAAAACATCCTAGGCTAAAAAACAGAACTACAGGAGGGGTATCCAACCTCAGACATGATTTCAAATTTCCAGAGAAGTCTTTCCTTCAGAATAATCCATCTGGCTTAAAAAGGAACCAACAAATATGACACAAATACTAGATTGAAGCTAGTTTGAATGGTTTACATATTGGACAAATAATTATTACTTCAGTATTTCTAATTAAACTTGTTTTTCTTTTCAAACAAGATTACTTTATTCTAATCTCAGCTCGATTGACTTAAAGGGGAGCTCCAGAATTGGACCTAAAATTCGTCAGAGACCCACAATAGGTCAGGGGAATCCATTCCCGAAGTCAAGTGCTGACGCGTCAATTATTAGCGGAGAAAACGGCAACGAAAATAGTCTAGGCTGGCAACCCTGATAGGTCCACTTGGCGGTGTTGCGTGAATATTTGGCAACAAATTCGAAATTCGACGGCGTGTATTGTTGCTGATAATTTAAAAGTCCTATGGATATTCTCACTACCAAGGTAATTAAACAACCTGACTGAGCCAAACTTTCTTCATCCGTACCCAGCAGGTGTTGTTGACTGGACAGTGCTGCACAGACAGACATTCAGGGACAGTCATCTAAACTACAGTCACTGGAGGATTTTTTTTAACAGCTGAGGATCTGATTTTTCAGGCATCCTCTCCACATGTGCAGATGGGCATGCTGAGAGCGCCAGGAGAGCGCATCATTTATTTATTTGGTAGATAGCAGGTCATTTTATACAGGTTAGATACATAAATTAAGTTATATTATTTTTGTTAGATTTATAGGGTACATAGGCTAGTTGCTGTCATTAAGGTAAATTTTTTAACAAGCTTTGAATGTTCAAAATTTTTATTCTTTACAGTGCTTGTTTAGTGTAGCCTATTTGTATTTTTGTGTCAAATTAAAAAAAAATTGAACTTGAACCAGAACTTGAACCTCGAGGCAACCCTAAAAAATTTAACTCTTTAGTTTATAACAAACAACCCTGACTCTTGTGAAGTCTTTTTTTATCTCATAATGTACACTTTTTTTCACCGTTTTTATGATGATTAGCTGCATTTTTTGCAGTCATCCAGTTAACCGACCTACAAGATTTCCCACTATAAGTTGTTTTCTTCGTTCGGTTAACCGACCTAAGTTTCTATATGCTGTTTTTTTTTTGCTCTGTTTGCCTGTCAGTTAACCGACCTGTGGACTGAGGCGGGAGCTCCGTTCAAGTAACAAAATAAACTTTCAAAAATTTCTTATTACGCTGTGAACATGTTTCTCCTTGTGCAACTTCACCAGTTCGATGTTCACTTCAGTTTACTTTTAGACTTGTTGTTCTTATACTGTGAGTGATAATGGCTTTGTGAGTACAATATGCTGCATACTGTGTATCCTCGTTTGAAAACTGTGTAGAACCAGCCATAATACTATTTGCTGCAAGCAGGCTCTGCTGCTTTGTCCAAAAATAAAATAACAAAATAAATAAATAAGCAGGTTTATCAATACCAGTAATATGACCACATTTAAAACCACTAACCCAGCAGATATATTACAATCCCACACAATCAGCAACTAACTGATAACTTGTGATTGTGTTTTTGATCAGAAAAGGCAGTTAATGTGTAGTAGGTATCGACTAATGCATCATGATATTTTCAGAAAAGTGAGCAGTGGTTGGTTTACTGGGTGTTAATTTTTACCCTGGTCCAGAAAAAAACAAGCGTGTTTTGCCATACTGTTAATGTCTGTACCCTACTTATTCCCTACTTATTCCTTATTCACCATGGGCCTTTACCCCATTGCTATTTGGGGCCAAACCACTTCTTTTTTACTGAATGACCCATTCGGATAGCATCTAAAAAATATGGCCTGACAATGACAAGATACTGTCTTGTCATACTGCTTGGTCAGGTCACAATTACATTTTGGGGTACATTCTGATAACTAACATACTGACCATAAAGTCATAGTCCTGACAATGGTTTCTGTTGTAGATTGAAGTGTTGTCAAGCCTTGGGAAATTTGGAATATCGTCTGTCGAGATCAACCCATAGTCAGTACCATTCATTATGCAAAGGACACAGACGTATGTACCCAGGGAACTTTCTGCATCTACAGAGGCTTTTCCATCATATTTATTACAGGATTCACCATGTCTTGGAAGAGGATCACACTAGGTAATTTTTTAGCTCTCTGAAGGACCTCTCATATCAACACAAAACATTGCTCCATCCAAACGTTTGGTGGTTGTATATATTATGCCAGTAACTAATTGAAAGAATTGATTAGCTTAGTTTGAAACTGTGAAGCACTTCACGAGCATTGAATGAGAACCAGCTGTGGGCAGTAACAATATTCGCTATATTTTATTATATATTATCGCCCTTCCTGAGGGTGATAGCGAACAAATTTGGCCCGCGGGTAGCTTGATAGGCTGACTTCGCCCGAGCGCACCGAAGGTGGTATCAGCCAATTTTGGCGATTTAGGCACTGGGTAGGATACCCGATGAAAAATACCCGAGAATTAGTTGTGTGGAGTAGTACAAAAAAGTAGCATGCAGCAGTAACTGTTGCTACTTCATGCTACTACTAGCAAACTGGATGCTGTCGGATACTACTACATAAGATTAACCCAGTCGGAAGCATGTTTATCAAAGTATTCTATACTACTACATATCACTAATCAAACTACTCCATACTACTACATACCATTCCATGCAACTTTTTCGTACAACTACCATACTACTACACAGTCAAAGAATTTTCCATCAGGTAGGACTGGTATCATGGGACTGCACAGTGTACTGGTGTTATATGTTGTTGCTGTCAGGGAATTCTAAGTATGCTGTTTCTGTTTGAAACCAAGTCTGCCTCACTTTTTCCTGCAAGCTCTTTCTTGCTCCAGAGTGCCATAACAGTGACAAAACAGTGCAAACATTCACCTCCCTCAATTTGTGTTTTAATAATTCCAGGTGATCTAACCTCTTTATCATTTCCTGACTATCTAGATACAGCAATTTTGCGATGCTGGGATTTTGAAATTCTTTTCCATAACCATAATTAATCATCAGTGACAAGTGGTGGAATGTTTGTTAGTTTGGGATATCAGTTTGCTTCATCCTAACAAAATTTCTGAATTCCTTCTTTAAAGTTTAACCGAAAAGGACTGGGATAGGACAATCTAGTTACCCATCACTTATTCACTTAAATTGGCTTGAAGACCCACTGAAAATGCGTTACTTGGTTGTTCCACTATTCAAGAATAATCGATTTTCAAATAGTGGAATTTCCGTGTGATTTGTGGTACCTCTAATTTGTTGTATGCCTTACAAGAAAGATTTATGACTTTTTTTTGTTCAGGCACTAAGCAATCTTCACCAGTATCGCCACTGCCCACTAAAAAGCCTTGTTTGTGTTTAGATAAAAATTTCCCGCGTCATAGTAGAATTTTCGCAGTGTGGACGGCCGCAGATATTCTGAACGCCATAACTAGAGCAGACAAAAATCCCTTTGCGGAATCCAAGTAATTCAATGTATTCAACTAAATGACACAAAAATAAGTTGGCTTTTCAGTTATACTTTAATTTGTATTACCATTCTTGCTTGAAAGTATTTCCTGTATAGGATTATGTATAACTTTTCTGATATAAATCTATAAATGCGGCAAACGCTTTGAATGCCTTTAATTTATATTGCCTTCCTTGCTCGTAAGTAGTTACTGTTTGAGCTGGAATATTTGATACCTGAAATCTTTTCTTGCCCTGAAGTCGAGTTCGTAGATGGGCTCTGTAGCCCTATATTTAGCGGTGGGGAGGGGGTTCAAATTAAGGGGCAAACAGAATCTTAAACAGCTAATTAGATAGTCGATTAAGGGGTATGAAGACATGCTGAACACGAATATGAAAACCGTTTTCTCGCCGGACAAGTATTTCGCTCGAAATCCGGCCAAAACCGGAAAGTTTGTTAAAACTAAAAATTTTATCTTTAGTTGATTAAATGTCAGATTTAGGGATAAAAAGAAATGCTGAATCCGTGTATGGCAATCGTGTTTCATCTGGACCTGCCTGGACATATAGTTCGACCGAAATCCGGCTGAAACCGGAAACTTTGTTATGGTATAAGTTGAAGTTTTATTTGAAGTTGATTAGATGTTCTGTATAGGGGTAAGGAGATATGCTGAATTCGTTTTTGAGCTTTATTTATTTGCCGGACTAGTATTTCCGGAATTTGGCCCGGAAATTCGGGAGAAGTAAAGGCAGGAAGTTTCGATCAGTTTCGTCAAAACAGATATGACTTATCTGGGGGTAAATTCACATGTTGAAGACATATCTGAACTTGGTTTTCTCTGATGATTAGCTATTTGGCTCTAATCTGTTTCCAAATAAAATGTACAAGGAGTCTGGCTCGATTTCTGGATCAAATATTACATTTTTGGGATCCCATTGAAACCTTTGGTCTTGTTTTGATAGAAATCTTTTCTTGCCTTGGCCATGAATTAGAACAGACGATGG
Organism: Branchinecta lindahli; assembly: GCA_023053555.1. Taxonomy (NCBI): domain Eukaryota; kingdom Metazoa; phylum Arthropoda; class Branchiopoda; order Anostraca; family Branchinectidae; genus Branchinecta; species Branchinecta lindahli. Next base: position 97,509 of record JAKZAO010000030.1, read on the forward strand.
ATTTATATGAAGCATTAGCTGGGGATATGACGAGTGTTACAGTGTAATAAAATGGTTGTCAATAAAACGGTCATATTTTTGTGGGCCAATGATCCACAGCTTAATGAGAAAAGAGGCTTAATGAGCTGTGTAGTTGAAATAGAGGATGGGCAAGCTATAGGGAAACAGCATCACAAACTAACTATATTCAGACACTAATTTAGGTTATAATTGAAGCTTTTAATTACAGGATAATAAACGCCTGGCCTTGTCAGATTTGGAAGCATGTCTCGTATTCCCTTGGATGCCAGTTATAGTGGAAGAGCTGTATAGGTCGTCATCAGTCAAGTATGCACCGGATTTAACGACATTCAGTGGAGCAGAATGGGTTTGAGAATGTTTCAAAACTGTTCAAGTTAAAGGATAATACAGTTTTCCTTCCAGTGCGCTTCATTGTATGTTACAGCATAAATTAAAGTATATTTGCTTGCCATCCTATCTCTTTGTAAGCAGTCAGACTGGCTTTTATCATCTGCAACTGTGTTAATACAGCAGTGTAGCCTAATTAGATTGCCTACTTCTCTGAGTAAGTAATTTGTTCACCAATCCAGTTTATGAGCCTTCTGATATGAGTTGGGGCTGAACTGAGCCCTGAACTAAGGTGCTCCACAGTTATTATTACTGATTGTACTCTTAAAGAATTACTGGTTGCAATGATTTCCTTTGACAAGTGTCAGATAGGTAAGGTCTACAAAGGTTGGGGTAAGCTCTGCAGAATGTTGATCCTTAACCATAAGATTAGGAGAGACCAGCAATGTAAATAAAACTCAGTTCTACATCCAACCCTGTAACAAAGGCGCCAAAACACTGCTGTGGGCAACATGTGGTAGGTTTCAAAGAACAACAGAATGTTTGATGACCAACTAAGGTGCTCCACAGTTATTATTACTGATTGTACTCTTAAAGAATTACTGGTTGCAATGATTTCCTTTGACAAGTATCAGATGCGTAAGGTCTGCAAAGGTTGAGGTAAGCTCTGCAGGATGTTGATCCTTAACCATAAGATTAAGAGAGACACCCAATGTAAATAAAACTCAGTTCTACATCCAACCCTGTCAACAAAGGCCCCAAAACAGTGCTGTGGGCACCATGTGGTAGGTTTCAAAGAACAACAGAATGGTTGATGACTACAATCTACAAGTAGTTACTGAGTACCGTACTACAAAGTTCCTAATGCTCAGCTAGATAGACTTAATCCCATTCTCAGAGGGTTACTGTCACAACGATTTGTCTAAGATGGTTAAAAACAAGCTAATACAAGATCAGAAGACTGGACTGTGCGGAGTAGCCTACTGAATTCTTGTTCTCTGAACTGGTACATCTTAGCCCAAATAGGCATGGGGGGGGGGGGACTTTTTTGTAGTTTATTTTAAGTGGGGCTTAGACCAGACAAACTGAAATCGATGGTAAGTTTGGAGGCAGATTGGTAAAGAAGAAAGTTAAGTTGCATTCTGGTCCTTACTTTTGCCGTATGCTGGGTTCACAGGGGGAGGATATATTTCATTTAGTGGGTTGATGCTTGAAGCTAAAAGATTAGAAGAAAATTAGAAAACACTGAATTTTGACGGGAGAAAATTGAAGAGTATGATTTGACTTGTTTCTGGAGAAAAAAAAATTGCTGGCCTTTGTCGGCTTAGGAGGTTCCTTTAGGTAGGCTATGGATCATCAGGAGTGGTTTTTGGAGGGAAAGTTTTCTCCTTTTGGTGTTTATGCTGTGTTTTGAAGTGTTATCCATTTTATTTTACGGCTGAGGCAGTATTAGTTGCGTTTTTGTTCGACTTTTGCCTTTCCCTTTTCGGCTTTAGCTTTTAGGCTTTTTCAGGCCTTTTTTAACATTCTCGCGTTTTTGTAAATCGCCGTTACTACTAAGGACTCTTCCCTTTTCTTGGACAAAAACGCAATTTTGACAAATACCATTTTACTTGTATTTTATTTGTACTGCAAATTTTGAATCTTTAAAATCTGACACAGTCTCCAAATACTGATTATCACTTTGAGTCAAATCCACCTTTTATTGAATTTTTGGGTAAAGTCACAAAAGTCGCGAGGCAAAAAGCCAAAAGGAGAAAGCAACTTGGTCACATACCAAGTTTGCCTGTTTGCAAAAAGCAGAGGGAAAAGGCGAAAGTCGGCGTTTGCCTTTTTGACAAAAACTGGAAATTGTCAAACAGCGATTAGGACCATTTTACGAAAACGCCAAAAAAGTAAAAAGCCGTCAAAAAGGCGAGTGAAAAGTCGAACAAAAATGCAACTATTTGCTTTTTGGGAATCAATTTATTCATTCACTATGATCAGTGGCTTCATTTTTGGAGAGCAGTGGTCATCTAGGTAAGGGTCAATTCTAGGTCATCAGCTCTACAGGAGAGGTACCCAACCTCAGACAAGATTTCAAATTTCCAGAGAAATCTTTTTTTTGTGAAATCTATCTGGCTTAAAAAGGAACCAAAAAACATGACAAAAATACTAGAGTAAAGCTAATAGAATGGTTTACATGTTGGGGAAATAAATTTTACTTCAATGTTTCTAGTTGAATATATTTTGATTTTCAAACAGTTTCACCCATTTTTACATGAGGTCAGATTGCTTGCAAAGTGGTGAGAAAAGATAGAGGTAATAAAGCTAAAAACCAGAAAATCCCTTTTTAAACCAGGTTCAAAACAGAGAAAAGACAAATAATTGTAATATTCTGGGACATAACTGTTGAACAAAAAAATCTGATTTTGCTTCTTGACTGTCAGGATAGCATGGAAGTTTCATTTTAACATTTTCGCAGCAAAATTCGAGGTTGCGTAAAAACGAGGTCAGGTACCCCTCCTGTACTTAAAAAGCTCAAAGTTCAGAGAGAGTAGGCGAGAGACCACCAAAATTGCTTACCATGTCCATAATTTGTCAAATCACTTAGGTTCTTGCTTATTTAATGGGTTTCGCTGGTAGCTATCCCCTATGGGGATGAGGCAAACAGGCTTCTGAATAGGATAGGTAGGTACTGCGACAATGCTGCAATGAGTAGGTCATGGGTAGGTACCATAACGTATGGTGTGCTGAATGTTGGTCCTTAACCACAAGGTTGAGAGCGACCATAGTGCGATAAATATAAACACCAGGTCTCAGACAACCCCGTAACAAAGGTGCCAGAACAGTGAGGAGGATGACAGGAAGTCAGGGTGTAACGGATTTTGGTCCCAGAGACAAATGGTCAATCAATTTCACTTTTCCACAAAGAACACTTCTGTACGCACTTTAAAAATCAGCAGAAACACTAGTAGAAGTGGGTAAACTGTCTCGACTGCTTGATTTCAGATTTCATTTTGTAAATTATCATCTTTATCAAGCGTTGACGGGACATTGAATTTTCTGCCACTGTATTGCAAGCCTGTTGATGCTGTGTTACGAAGTTTGGCGTCCGTCCCATTCACGCAAGACTACAGCAGCAACATGGCGTAACGGATGAGGGGTCTCATCAAAGGAGCCAATGGAATTATACTTTATGAGCTATCTCTGACTGGAGTTGACCCACGAGAATGTTCCATACATCAAAAAATTCAAAAAAAAATCAGGTATCCAACTGGGTCACCCGGAAGCCTTCTTTTTCAATTCTACAGCTCACCTTTAACTTGCTTCGACTATGCACCCTGGTTCAGGCCCGTATCCAGGAATTTATTTCGGGGGAGGGTTTTGCCCGCTGGTCGGACCCAGAAGTACAAAAAAGACTTAGATCAGATTTTAAAGCCTGCAAACACGATTACTTTTGTGGGTTTCGGGGGGGGGGCGAGGGTCGAACCTCCTAACCCCCCTGGATACGGCCTTGCCCTGATATTCTTCTCGTTACTTACTCTCCGCAGAAATCGAATGGTAAACTACAAGAAAAAGAATACAACTACGAACTTGCAGTAGCCTACAGTCAAATCTCTTAAGAACAGCAATCAGGACTGGTATTCACCTTAAAGTACTTAAACCCTAAGACAATTCATTGACATTAACGTGAACTCGATTTGGTCCAAAATTGAAAACAAGTTTTTCAGTTTATTTTCTTTCTTATTCGCTAGTATTCGTGGACCTACTGCTACATCTAAAAGATTCATGCTTTATAGGTACAGGAGAATCTTTGCATGAAATTGACTTTACTGTAAAACGGCATTTGCCAGCGATAAGATGGTCTTACCCGTTGACCTCGCTTGTGAAGCCAGTCATTTATTTGATAGCTTTTCAAAATTACGAAAAATTTATCCGACCGGATTTCCAGGTAAATAATTCGCTGTTGTTTTTTGCGAGGCACAAACTGCATGTTCGAACGCTCCGAGAATAGTCCGTCTCTCCAGCCAAATGGACCAGTGCTCAGCGCTAAATCCTAATACTCGGAACCCGCAACAGAACTCACGAGAAGTGGTCATCACAGCCTCGAAAGGCGTGTCCCCTGCAATCTCGTTTGCCCCGTGAATCGTCCGTCTTTCGGATTACCACGCACCTCGCACCGGCAAATTTTGTACCTCGAATTTGACCGGACAAGAACCTGGATGAAAACCTGAACTTCCGAATGCAATTCCTCGTCTCTTTCTGGTCACCAATAAGAGTCCAGAATCCTCCCCCCCCCCTGATGGTAGACAAAGAAGATTTGAATTTCCTAGTAAATTAGGCCAGATCCTTTAGATTTTACCCTCCTATCTTCTCTCGAAGTGCGTGAGACCGTGATCCGCCTGACAGACGGATGGACAGAAAGGGAATCGCTTCATGGCATCCTGAACTGTTTCCTACGAAACGGGCAAAATACCTCCTAAGACCTTAACAGTGGAAAATAGGGGAAACTCCTTTAAAAGGGTGCCGCGGAAAATCGAGCAGCTCGACCTCCACTCCACCTTCCACCTCCACTCATCCTTCCCCCAAACTGCAAATTCTAACGACCGTGATTGTTACCGCGTGAATGAGATGGGAACGCGCCCCTACATCGACACGACGCTACGTCGACACGTCACAGAGTGGACAAAATCCGACGCTACATAGACAAATTTCCCGACACTACGTCGACAAGCAAAAGCCGACACTACGAGGACACGACGGTACATCGAACGACGCTACGTAGACACGACGGTACATCGAACGACACTACGGAGACACGACGGTACGTCGAACGACACTACGTCGACACGTCACTCAGAGGACAAAATCCGTCACTACGTCGAAAATCAAAGAATTTCGATGTAGCGTCGTGTCTCTGTAGTGACTGTCCATGTAACGTCGTGTCTATGTAGTGACTGTCCATGTAGCGTCGTGTCTACGTAGTGACTGTCCATGTAGTGACGTGTCGATGTACTGACGGTTTTTTCGTTTCGATGTAGCGTCGTGTCTCGGTAGTGTCGCCTGCGTGTTCTGTCTCTGTAGTGTCGCCTGCGTGTTTTGTCTCTGTAGTGTCGCCAGTCTGTTGAAATTCTCCAGCGCATCTATTTTGACGAGCTTCGGCTGGTTTTACTTCTTGGTTTGAGTCCGCCCATGCTTGTAGTCATGTTCTGCGTATGGACACTAGATGGTGCTATAGGTTTGCGGAAGCCGTTTCGACAGAGACACGACGGTACGTCGACACGTCACTCAGAGGACAAAATCCGTCACTACGTCGAAAATCAACCTGTGCTTCTATTTTATGTTCTGCGTACAGACACTAGATGGTGCTATAGGTTTGCGGAAGGATTGCATGGCTTTGAACTTGAGTGACGTGGGTTAGTGGTTGGGGGTGGGAAGGTGGGATCGTTGGTCTGTAGAAAGGAAGGGTAGGAGAAAGTCGGGCGAAACCATGATCGGCCGAAGCTGACTTCTAATCGACTTAAAGATAAAGGGGAACAGTTTTAAATATAAGATAGTATTTTATCGAATTACCTGTTCTGGCCGGTCTGAGGGCGAACCACTTATCCGGCAAGAAAGTACAGTTTAGAACTAATTTGGCATTTTATGTATGGCTGCAGCATGTCACCTTATCTCTGACTCGAATCTCTAATCAAATTCAGATTATGTTTAACTTTTGCAACCCGTTATTTGAACCCGTCCCCCACCCTAAATATTTGCTACGGAGCCCATCTGGACCTGTCTGTCTTTGACCTATAGAAGCCTTTTACCAAAGGTTTTAAGGACACATCTCATCCCTTTCGAGTGTGATCGTGATGATATACGGACATAGTAAGACAGGCAACTTTTGCGAAGTCATGGGCCGTCACCTACGTTTTGATATTCCCAAATATGGCCCACACGACCCCGCCATTAGTATTTAGTAGAAACAAAAGAAGAAATAAGGAGATAAATAAGTTCTTTGGCTGCAATGTGTGGAACCCTAGTCTGGCTAGAAAGGAGTAACATTATGAGGATCCATCGACCAAAACGCCTTCCATTGCAATTTCTGTCTAAACACACCTAGTCAGGTTTGTCATTGCCAATTGATTTCTTCTGCTTCTGCAGCCGGCATGTGCCTTTCAAGGGTAGCATTTCGAACCTTAGTGTGCGAAAGCATTCCGTCCGAGCCCTTCCTTAAATTCAGACACAGATGTAGCTGTCTACCTTAATAAGGGGAATTAGGTCAAACTTAGTGAGTTTTCGGTCAATCCAGTTGCAATTTTAGCTGTGACACATCCACAAGATGTTATGTGTTAATTTTTTGTATTCTGATAAAAAAAAAAAATTATTCGGAGTTTTTTCATCCTCCCGTCAACCCCAAACAGTTAAATCCGTCGTTTGGACAGTTCAACCGCTGTTTACGCGTTTATTTGGTTCCCGTTCGAACAAGCTTGCAACCCCTTATTTACTATCTGCTCTTTGTCCCCAGGGTCATCAAAGATTACATCCCAAAGAATTTATAATCCTCACTGACATACCGCAATAAAAACACATACATGGATCATTTTGGATTTTTACCCGCTAATTACGCGCGTATAATCTTTGAATTCCGCCAGCGCTCCTATCAGGTAGGCTGATGGGTGGGTTCGGACCCCGAAAAGAGGCACAACGCTAACATCCCGACCATTATTTCGGATCTATGTGCTGATGATAAAACTGAGGAAAGCCCCCTCTCTCCCCAACCCAACCCAAAAGCTCGGATAGCAACCGAACTGTTTCAATCTACTACAGGTCCTAAGCTTTATTCGCGTATCAAATTTTAAAGTCCTCGTTTTCGTACAAGTGCCCGAAATCGTTGGAACGCACAAACCGAAGCCAAATTTGAACAGACAAGGCTGGGGTGTCATCTAGCTGATCTAGCGTCCATGCTTGACTTTAAGAAAAGTGTTGGCGCATTCAAAGGGATACCGAGGCAGAAACTTCATTTTTAGTTTGTACTTCAACATGTCAAAAATAAATCCTGGACAATATCTTAAGCTGGAATTTCCAAATGGTATAGACACTAATATCCGACACAACAGAGACACGACGCTACATGGACACGTCAGAACGAAGAAAAACGAAGGCCCGACAGTACGAAGACACGTCACAGCGTCAAAAACGAAAAGGCGTCACTACATAGACACGACGGTACGTCGAACGACACTACGTAGACACGACGGTACATCGAACGACACGACGGTACGTCGAACGACACTACATCGACACGTCACTCAGAGGACAAAATCCGTCACTACGTCGAAAATCAAAGAATTTCGATGTAGCGTCGTGTCTCTGTAGTGACTGTCCATGTAGCGTCGTGGGGATGATGTCCCTACGTCGACACGACACTACGAAGACACGACACTACATCGAAACGAAAAAACCGTCAGTACATCGACACGTCACTACATGGACAGTCACTACGTAGACACGACGCTACATGGACAGTCACTACATAGACACGACGCTACATGGACAGTCACTACAGAGACACGACGCTACATCGAAATTCCTTGATTTTCGACGTAGTGACGGATTTTGTCCTCTGAGTGACGTGTCGACGTAGTGTCGTTCGACGTACCGTCGTGTCTCCGTAGTGTCGTTCGATGTACCGTCGTGTCTACGTAGTGTCGTTCGACGTACCGTCGTGTCTATGTAGTGACGCCTTTTCGTTTTCGACGCTGTGACGTGTCTTCGTACTGTCGGGCCTTCGTTTTTCTTCGTTCTGACGTGTCCATGTAGCGTCGTGTCTCTGTTGTGTCGGACATTAGTGTCTATTCCATTTGGAAATTCCAGCTTAAGATATTGTCCAGGATTTATTTTTGACATGTTGAAGTACAAATTAACAATGAAGTTTCTGCCTCGGTATCCCTTTGAATACGCCATCACTTTTCTTAAAGTCAAGCATGGACGCTAGATGACACCCCAACCTTGTCTGTTCAAATTTGGCTTCGGTTTGTGCGTTTCAACGATTTCGGGCACTTGTACGAAAACGAGGACTTTAAAATTTGATACGTGAATAAAGCTTAGGACCTGTAGTAGATTGAAACAATTCGGTTGCTATCCGAGCTTTGGGTTGGGGAGAGAGGGGGATTTCCTCAGTTTTATCATCAGCACATAGATCCGAAATAATGGTCGGGATGTTAGCGTTGTGCCTCTTTTCGGGGTCCGAACCTACCCATCAGCCTACCTGATAGGAGCGCTGGTGGAGTTCAAAGATTACACGCGCGTAATTAGCGGGTAAAAATCCAAAATGATCCATGTACGTGTTTTTATTGCGGTATGTCAGTGAGGATTATAAATTCTTTGGGATTTGAACTTTGATGACCCTGGGGACGAAGAGCAGATAGTAAATAAGGGGTTGCAAGCTTGTTCGAACGGGAACCAAATAAACGCGTAAACAGCGGTTGAACTGTCCAAACGACGGATTTAACTGTTTTTGGTTGACGGGAGGATGAAGAAAACTCCGAATAACTTTTTTTTTTATCAGAATACAAAAAATTAACACATAGCATCTTGTGGATGTGTCACAGCTAAAATTGCAACTGCATTGACCGAAAACTAACTAAGTTTGACCTAAATCCCCTTATTAAGGTAGACAACTACATCTGTGTCTGAATTTAAAGGAACAGTAAACTTGACTAGGCAACTTTCGGCCATCAAACCGGCCTGGGGGGCTTAGATAAATGTACAGGGACTTATTGTCGACAGGACCCCCCATCTTTGTTATCTCGAAACCCCTCCTTATTGTTCCCAGAGCTAGCTGGCAGGGCCTTGCCCCTTATGCACTGTAGTTACGCACTCCTGCACTGTAAAAGTTTGCGATTGTCTGTGTTATCAACATACAGGGTTGCCACTTTACTAAAATAAATTCACTATACAAAAGGAAAAAGGTAATACCAAACAAGAAAAGTACTCAGAACGTGTTGCTGGGTCATAGTCACCTTGGAAATAAAACCTGACAACTACTTTTTTCTTAAAATCTGCTGCCAAAGTAAAAAGAAAGTTCTATTGTGAGCACAATTATACTACCGGTGGCAACCCTGTTGATATACAGTGTATTACTTTGTTTCAAAAGGCCAAGTTGAGGCAAAGATCGTGGGTTCGAGTCCCACTCCCGGCACACAAACCTTTTGCTTTTTTTTTTTTTTGTTCTACTAACTCAAAAGTCGAACTCTCGGAACTGCCCGGAAACTGCAATGGTCGTCACAAGAATTTTTCTAACTCTCAATATCGACTCAGGGTACATTCTTGATATGTCAGCTAGCTCCCTGAGCCAAGTTTGAGTCAAGTTTACTGTTCCTTTAAGGGAGGGCTCGGGCGGAATGCTTTCGCACACTAAGGTTCGAAATGCTACCCTTGAAAGGCACATGCCGGCTGCAGAAGCAGAAGAAAAGAATGTGTGTTTAGACAGAAATTGCAATGGAAGGCGTTTTGGTCGATGGATCCTCATAATTTACTCCTTTCTAGCCAGACCAGGGTTCCACACGTTGCAGCCAAAGAACTTATTTATCTCCTTATTTCTTCTTTTGTTTCTCATAAATACTAATGGCGGGGTCGTGTGGGCCATATTTGGGAGTATCAAAACGTATGTAACGGCCCACGACTTCGCAAAAGTTGCCTGTCTTTCTATGTCCGTATATCATCACGATCACACTCGAAAGGGATGAGATGTGTCCTGCTAACCTTTGGTAAAAGGTTTCTATAGGTCAAAGAAAACAAGAGCTGTAAGCTCATATGGCACTTGCATGGGTTGAGATGTATTGTTTGATGAAAAGTAATGTTCGACTGTGCGGTCCAGATGCGCACTTTAAGGGAGCTAGAGAAAAAATATTTTATCGTTGAACTTGGCTGTAATGATGCGCACTTTCAAGGCACTAGAAATTCATCTGTAAGGAAGACCCTCGAGGCAAAAACGATAGGGATCATTGATATATAGGTTTGATTAAAAGTATTTTTTTTTCCACTTTGCGGGTAAACGCGCACTTTAAGGTTGCTACAATTTTTTATTTTTTTTTGCAAAACCCTTGTGGCACAAATGATCATGGGTTTAGATGTATCGTTTGACAAAAAGTACTTTTCGACCTTGCGGTTAAGATGCACACTTTAAGGGAGCTAGAACTTCATTTGTAAGCAAAACCCTTGAGGCAAAAAAGATCATGGGCTCATGGGGATCATGGAAATGCATATTTTGCTCAAAAGTATTTTTCTTAATTTTCGGTCATGATTTGTACTTTAAGGAATGGTTTGATTTGAAAAGTGGCGATTTCTAAGCCAATCTTGTCGAATTTATAATATTCCAGCCAAATCTCATCGCCCTAGCACATCTGGAAGTACCTTAACTCGCGATCACCGGAATTCCGGACCCGCCCCTCAAACTCCCCCCATAATCGCCGGAGCCAATCCGGTTCGGTTTTGGACTTGTTTGTTATTCCCACAAAGTTCCATTACGATCTCTCCATTCCAATCCGGTCACGTATTCCCGCCCCCAATTGTTGTCGGATCCGGTCCGGACATGAAAAAGATCACCACAGGCACGCCCTCTGTTCAGTTATTAAATTTAACTCGAATCCGATCACCCGTTCCAAAGTTACGCATGGCTAAATATTCCGGATTCCTCCTCCCTCCGATCCCCCCCACCACTATCGGATCGAGTGAATTTTTATTTACAAGTCGGGTCCCTGATAGCCTACGCCTCCTAAGTTTCGTCGTGTAAATCCCAAAAACCGTCATCCCCTCCACACTCTCCCCAAGTGTCCGGGTCCAGTCCAAACGTGTAAACGATTTATCTGGAGCAGATTCTTGTTCTTCCCAGCAAGTTTTACTCCGATCCCTCCATTATAACCGTTCCTCGAGATTTCCGGTCCCCCAAACTCCCCCATAGCTGTCGAATCCGGTTCGGACTTCAAACGGAACATCAGAGATATGTCATTCATTCAGGTATTAAGTTTCGTCCCAATCCGATCACCCGTTCGAAAGTTAGACAACACTCAATTTTCCATATTCCCCCGCACTGAACCACATATACAAACCCCTTTGACCCTCGAATGCACTAGCTCTTTCCGATGTTACCAGAGTGATCCGATGCAAAGAGCGACGTCACGCCACGCGCAGAGCTACTAGTGTCAAGAAAGGGGTAGGGGTTTTACAAAAAGTACTAAATTCTCAGGATTCCCCCGCCCTCTACTCCCTCCACGGTGGTCGGATCGGAGAAGTGACTATTTGCAAGTTAGTTTGGTCGGGTCCCTGTTATGCCTGCCAAGTTTCATCGTCCTAGCCCATCTGGAAGTGCCCTAACTCAATGAGTGGACAGACTGACCGACCGAAAGGTCATCGGTATATGGCACTTGAGCGAAGCTGCAAGTGCCATAAACAGGTCCAGATGGGCTCCGTAGCAAATATTCAGGGTGGGGGACGGGTTCAAATAAAGGGTTGCAAAAGTTGAACATAATCTGAATTTGATTAGAGGTTCGAGTCAGAGATAAGGTGACATTTTGCATCCATACATAAAATGCCAAATTAGTTCTAAACTGTACTTTCTTGCCGGATAAGTGGTTCGCCCTCAGTCCGGCCAAAACAGGTAATTCGATAAAATACTATCTTATATTTAAAACCGTTCCCCTTTATTTTTAAGTCGATTAGAAGTCAGCTTCGGCCGATCATGGTTTCGCCCGACTTTCTCCTTCCCTTTCTTTCTACAGACCAACGATCCCACCTTCCCACCCTCAACCACTAACCCACGTCTACTCAAGTTCAAAGCCATACAATCCTTCCGCAAACCTATAGCACCATCTAGTGTCTGTACGCAGAACATAAAATAGAAGCACTGGTTGATTTTCGACGTAGTGACGGATTTTGTCCTCTGAGTGACGTGTCGACGTACCGTCGTGTCTCCGTCGAAACGGCTTCCGCAAACCTATAGCACCATCTAGTGTCCGTACGCAGAACATGACTACAAGCATGGGCGGACTCAAACCAAGAAGTAAAACCAGCCGAAGCTCGTCAAAATAGAAGCGCTGGAGAATTTCAACAGACTGGCGACACTACAGAGACAAAACACGCAGGCGACACTACAGAGACAGAACACGCAGGCGACACTACCGAGACACGACGCTACATCGAAACGAAAAAACCGTCAGTACATCGACACGTCACTACATGGACAGTCACTACGTAGACACGACGCTACATGGACAGTCACTACATAGACACGACGCTACATGGACAGTCACTACAGAGACACGACGCTACATCGAAATTCTTTGATTTTCGACGTAGTGACGGATTTTGTCCTCTGAGTGACGTGTCGACGTAGTGTCGTTCGACGTACCGTCGTGTCTCTGTAGTGTCGTTCGATGTACCGTCGTGTCTACGTAGCGTCGTTCGATGTACCGTCGTGTCCTCGTAGTGTCGGCTTTTGCTTGTCGACGTAGTGTCGGGAAATTTGTCTATGTAGCGTCGGATTTTGTCCACTCTGTGACGTGTCGACGTAGCGTCGTGTCGATGTAGGGGCGCGTTCCCGCGTCGTGTCTATGTAGTGACTGTCTATGTAGCGTCGTGTCTACGTAGTGACTGTCCATGTAGTGACGTGTCGATGTACTGACGGTTTTTTCGTTTCGATGTAGTGTCGTGTCTTCGTAGTGTCGTGTCGACGTAGGGACATCATCCCAGAAAAAATGGCACGACGGCTGTTTGGAATTGCTGGATGTCACAATACTTCGTACTCAATCTGCCTATTGCTTTTGAGAAAAATAAGATTTTGCAGAACAACGGGTCATGTCAACAGAGCAGTGACTTTAACTAAGGTCCAAGCACTAAACGACACTGATTGTTGCGACTCGTGGGGATTATGGAATTTGCCTGTCTTTCCCATTGCTAAGTAAGGGGTTTGGATGCATCCACCCAAGAATAAATAAGAAGTAGAGTAGAACCTCCGTTTCCGATCTCTGTAATACGACCGTGCGGAGTCAAATAGATTCCCGATGCCCTGCCCGATGCAAACAAGCGTAGGTTAGGTGCTACGCGGAATATCATCAATCTGTTACCTTTAAGCTCATCGCAGTAGAGCCCCGGAGAAGAAAAGTCGAGAGCAAACTGACTATCGGTGTATACCCTGGTGACGTCACGTGTGACGCGCTGCAGAGGCGGGTCATACACGCCTGCTACGGTATCTTCCTCTCAAATGCGCAGCGGCTAAGGGGGAAGTAGACGGGCGTCAACTCAAAGCTCAGAAAGTAGCTCTAGCTCTGCTCAGTTTTGCCTATAGTCGGTGCACAAGACCAAGGAACAAAGAAACGAGGTTCTATTGGCTTATTTGTTCTTGATCAACTCTAGATAAATTCGACCTCCCAGCTTATCTGGAAGTACCTCAACTCGTGGCGGTCATCCAACGGAAAGACATACGATCGCTACACCACACATAACTACGGCCGCAAGTGCCGTAAAAACAGCAGCGAAAAACGCTGGGTCGGATATCAACAATCCCATGATGAAACATAATATTCTCGGCTGATGCCAGATATGGTCTTGTCTCGGAAACATGACTTGCAAATCCTTCGCTACAGTCTAAACTGAATAATTTTCCCTAACGGTGGCAGTGACTAAAAACATCATATTTGTTTCTCCTTTCTTTCTATCTGTCATGCAAACAATGGAGAACTTCGTCGCTTGTGGATATTAGGGTTATTAGCGTTAATGAGCCCACGGTGACGAGAAGAGCTGCATTTATTTTTGGGCCGCTGGGAGTGCCATTGAACTTTTCTACCTGCCAACTTTCTTTCATCTCCAGCTTAGACCGGCGAAGTAAAACGACTGTATGTTGGTTCTGGGCACCAAAGACATTAGTTTTATAGCTTAAACGCATGCTAAGCTAACAAACTTCGAAAGCTACCAGATTCCAACAGAGCCCTTGGAAAGTTTTGATTCCAGAAAGTCCTATTCGAAAATTGTTGCTAACAGGGGGGAATACAATCGGAAAGCTCTTGGCAAGCTATACTCTTCCCTCTGTGACCATTCTATTCTTTTTCTATCTGGTGTTTATCCTGTTTAAAAAAAGGATATTAAAGCTATGCGATCATCTTACTTTCGTTTTTGTGAATTTCTTCTTTTTCTCCCTCCTTGGCAAAGAAATTCTAAAATTATCAATAAGTATTCGCTACCGGATATTACGGTAAAATTGTTGTTCTCCACAGAAAACTGTCCAAAACGGAGTACGCGCGTCTGTCGCCCTCTCATGGGCTTATTCGTCTGTTTGAGTCTTGAGTAGATTTTGTGTGTGTGTGTTGTGTTTTCCTAATTATGTCTTCCTTTTTTCTTTTGCACTCCACTGTTCTTGTATGATTTGTGGGTTAAAAATAAATTATTTTTTAGGGACATTTTCAAAAGGAAATGCCGTAAACTGCTGTTTCGTTAGGGGGCCTCACAGGGAATTTAAGGCGCAATCTACTCGCTATTTCGAGCAGGATTGAAGACTGTCCCCTCCTCCATTGCGACGGGTTGCCCGAGCTAGCATCCGAGCAAGCAGGGCTAAATTTCTATCAGAAAAGTCTCAGCCCTCGTTCAGACATTGTGGAATGATCAGATCTCAGATCAGGTAACTTGAAGATCTGCTAAATGTACGCTATAAAATTACACTAACGTTAGCCTGTCATACCTAAAATAATAAATTGTGTCACGGAATGCATGTCTTCAGACTGTGAAGAAGGAACCTGACGAAAGCTCAGCGCAAAAAATCCGACACGCACACGAAGCTTTGTGCTTCAGAATTAGTAGTGACTGATTTAACCTGGATCTCATTAGCAGTGACGCATAGCTTGAGGTATAGATTGCCATTTGGCTGCTGGGATTATCAATCTATGCCTGAGCAGGGCCTCGTAATTAGCATAAAATTTCAAGTTATGGTTTGGTGTGTTTGCTTTCTCGTCAGGGTCAGATGGCCATTGTGGTGTGATGTTAATATCACACCCCAGTCCAAGTGATCTTTCCTTGGACCCATATCACTTTTCCTTGGATCTTGTTATCTTTGTTGTTGTTGTTTTTTATTGTTGGTTTCGCTGGACGCGTCACGTGCGGTTTGGGGACCGGGTGCTGACGGGAGAATACGCGTATTTCCATTAGTATGAATGGGATGTAGTGAACTATAAATGCTGGTATTTAGTTAGAAGTCTTTCCACCCCGCGCATTACGAATTTGTCTTCTCAGCCGGGCTCTGGACCTTTTATTATTCAGTTTGTTATTAAAAATAACCTGAACCTGAAGAATTTCAGACTGAAGGTCCCGACGGGCTTCCGACCCTGTTAAAGACAACTCTTACTATAGAAATGTTGTCACGATAAAATGGTTCAGAAATATCGTTTTGCGCAAATACTCTTGATGACTTATCTCTCCTTGCTGATGCAAAGTCGCCGGGTACCTAGCGGAAGAGCCAGACGCGGTATCGCCTCGGGTATCTGCTCCCAAAGATCGCCGTGATTGTTTGACACAGGATTTGAGCTGTTGAGTTTGAGTCGTTACGGAGACTTACTCCTTCTTCCTGAGGATCACTGGCGTGTTTTCGACTTAGTCATATAGAGTAGGCTATACCAATAACCCGTGAAATTAGCGATTTTCTTGTTGGCACATGTGAACTCGATCCAAACTTCCCGCTCTCCGAGCCGGAGGTTGGACGCAAAATGAGCTGTGCGTGGCGTGGTAAAAAAAGAAAGTGTCCTGGATACGGCACAAGGCCGCATCCAGGGGGGTTGGGGGTTCACCCCCCCCCCCCCGAAACATGCAAAACTTATCGTTTTTATGGGCTTTTACGTCTGATCTATGCCTTTTTTGTATTTTTTGGAACGACCCGCGGGCAACCCACCCACCCCGAAATAAATTGCTGGATACGGACCGGACGAAAACCAATTACAAAAAAAGGAGTCCAAGACACAAGATAAACCTTTCGGCCTACCAAGTCTTCCAAAATGAGAAAAATAATCTGAAGCATCTCACGCCCTTATTTTTGAATGAGTTGTCGGCGGACCTTGAACTTTTCGGCGAAGTTTACGAGGCATGACCCTGAAACGCGGCTCGTAGGTGCACAACGAAGCAATGGCTAAGGGACATGGCCGTATCCAGGGGGGGTAGGGGGTTCATACCCCCCCCCCCGAAACATTCAAAAATACTCGTTTCTGCCTTTCGCCTCTGATCTATGTCTTTTTTGTACTTTTTGGTCCAACCCACGCCCCCCCCCCCCAAATAAATTCCTGGAAATGGACCTGATAAGGGACATTTTAAGCTAATAATTCCATAAGGAAGGTAGGGATGGTATAAGAGGCAGATAAGTAAAATGGATCCTTCAAGGTAAAATTGAACGAAACAGGGTACATAAACGATGCATTTCTTCTACTTATATAGAAGAAACTCTCGATCGCATGATGCCTAAACTTGCTGGTCTTCAGCTATTGTCTGTCTTGATTTATTTTTGGCCAGCTGCTCCTAATTTAGTGCCCGTAAATCGACACGATGTCTAGGGTACCCAGACGTCGTGTCTTTTTGGCGCACCTAACTCACTCAAAAAGTACAATAAACGCAGCCAGAATAGCACAACGAGCTAAAATAGAAACAATATATTCTCGGATTGGTACATATTGGTTTATACTGTACAAATAACGCTCGATATGGAGTTCGAAGTGCAAAAAGAAACCACGCTGTTTTTGCTTCAGGGTGGTTGTTACCATTATCTAGATTGGCAGAACAATCTGGCAAATAGTATGTATTTTTATGATTAGAACAACGCTGACTGGTCCGTTGTTTTCTAACCTCCTACAATGGCCACAATGGCCAAGTTTGAGTCACGAAAGTAACAAAAAAAAAAACTGACCGAGCCAAATAAGTCAGTAATAAGTGAGGAAAAACTTGTGTTAAATAAGTGAGTAAATAAATTTGGGACGGGGGCCAAAAGTTGATATTTGCCCCCCCCCCCAAGGTTTGCTGAAATGGGGCCTCTGCTTTCTACTACATTGTTGACTCCTGTTGGCAGAGCTAAAGAAAACGTGAGAACATTTTTGAACCCCCACAGAAACTTTTGAGAGACGTGTCGTCAAATTGCCGTCTAAACCACCGGCTCCTTTGAGAGACATGTCGTCAAATTGCCGTAGTTATTTAACTGACAGTTCTGTCAAATACGCATGGAGAAGATCACATGATATCAGATTTGGGTGTTCCTTATTTGTTCCTTTAAACCAGTAAAGATCATCCCGACCCTTTGGTTACCACTTACGATATACCTTGCCAGCAGCCTGCAGCAGAGGCATTACTAGACAAAATGTTTGGGGGGGGGACAAGGTATTTATCGACTGGCTGGTCATTTTTACCGACTGTTTTTGCGGATAAAAACAACTATTATTGGGAAAAACGCGACTGTGTTGACGAAAAATCGGCTGATTTCAAGAAAAACCGACTATTTTTAAAAAAAAATCTACTATTTTTACGAAAAAACGATTGTTTTCAAGAAAAAACGACTATTTCTAAGTAAAAAATCGACTGTTTTTACTAAAAATCGTGGCGCTTCGCGCCGACTCGGCTATTTTTTACCGACTGGCCGACAGCATTGGGGGGGCGTCCCCCCTCCCCCCTAGTAGTTACGCCTCTGGCAGCCAGTGAAATAAAACCCATCTGGACCGAACAATATGACACCTCCAAGGAGCCCTTAGAGCCGCCAGGCCCTGGATACAGAGATGGGCAAATCCAATCATGAAAGGATGCGAATCCGAATCCAGGGCTAGATACGAATCCGATTCCGAATCCACCATTTCGTGATGAGGATTCAAATCTGAAACAGAACCCGACCTTAGAAAAAATTCAAATCGTATCCATAAGTTACGGTTTAAAATCAGAGGTGACAAAAAAGGCAAATGAGACGATTAATTGGACGACGTAAACCATAATTCCAGGTTTTCATGTGTGATTAGAAAATTGGCGCGGATTCGGAAGATTCAGGTTGAATCCGAGTCCGAATCCAGCCGAACAAGCAGAAGATTCGAATCCGGTCAAAAGTACGAATCCAGAATTCGAATCCGGATTCGCCCATCTCTGCCTGGATATACTTCGTTGCCACCGGGTAAAACAATAAGTCGAAAAATACGGTCTGGAAGTACTAACTCGGCGGGAACCCCGCCCGCATCAGCGGTTCCTTCTGCTTAGTACGAAAAGCAGACTTCGTAAATAGCATTGAATAAATATAACATTATTTCTGTCCACTTCCCACCATGGCTCAAATTGACTGCCCAAAATAGGCACCTACCTCAAGCTACTGAACTTTGAGACTAGGAGGTCTAGTCGTGATTCTCGGAACAAGAAAAAAGAGTAATAATTAGTGACTTGAACCAGGAATCGACTCGGGCCATCTGTTCCAATACCTTCCAAATTCGGGTGCCTCCCTTTATACGGAACAACCATAAAACAAATTAAACATCGCTGGGGCACCTCCGACCCTTGTGGCTCACGACTGGTCAGTGGTGATGTAATCTTGGCTGGTCGTGATGGTTTGATTGGTCACTTATGATGTCAGTATGATTTTGACTGAAACTTGTATCCGAAATGGTTCGGATCATGGTACCTAGCAATTTATTTTACAACACAAAATGAGACGAAGTCCGCTTTCTATGTGGCGATAACGATGTTAGTGATTTTTGCCGGTCACGACAGTGGGCTGACAATTCATCAATGTAGCAGAAATTAGAGTTTTCTAAGCTTTCTTACATTGACAGACACCATGGCTTTCATGAAGGTGTTTTTTTTTAGCCGCCTAGCATTTTTTCTTTTTTCTCCCAATTTTCTTAATTTTTGGGCTTCGGCTCTTCGTTCAGCCGGTGAGTTAATACTTCAAACACTTCAAATTTAACGCCCTTTATGCTCTGACAAAAATCTTTATTTTCATACATCACTTATCTTTTATACATTACATTATAATGCATTACATTACATCTTCTATGCATACATTATAATGGTCTTAAATTAATTAACTATTTAACTAGGCCTACTATATTTTGCGGTAATAAATAATGGTGGTAATAATCAGAGGCAACCGATTCTTTACAGGTGTTGGGAGCTGCTGATCCACAGTTTTTTTTTTGTTTTTTTTTATGAAAAGTTGGAGAAAAGACAACGAAGGCCTACTATAATTTAAGAAGTAGAGCTTTTAAAATAAAAAATTCGCCTGTATGTATGTAATTAGTAATTGTTATACGGTGTTGTTCCTGGCCTGAGGGCTTAAGGATCAATTTTTCGAGCGCGCGCCAAAAACATTTAAAACCCAAACAAAAACGGCTTTAAAGTGTACGAAAGTATGTCTATCCATGGCTTTACAGCAAGGACATACCTACCCCCCTTTCCCTAGTAATTTCAATACCATATCTAATTCGGGGTTTCAAGTTGAAGGTGGAACAGGGCTGGCGCACAGTCAAGGGAACACACAAAAAGTTTATGTAGGCTATACGGTTAATCAACAAACAGGCAAAGCTCGATAGGTGACTAATGATTCGCTCTAGGCTCGCTCAAGTTCCCATGGTCTAATATATATCTACGTGTCCGATGTGGAACTCACGTAACCAGATCAGTGAAGGTTGTTGTTCGGCAGAAACGTAACGCTTTCGCTTGGATGGGATGCAGACTCTGTCCCGATCGTGACCCTTTTTCCGATGGTGACCCTTCCATCTCACCTTCAGTCAAGTCGTGTATGTAGCTGCGACTGCCCAAGTGGTTAGCACGCTAGACCCGAATTTCTTCAGTCCCGTTGGGGTGCAGGTTCGAGTCTCAGAGGTGCCTAACCGTTTTTTTGGAGGGGGGAGGGTAGTGGCGTAACCGTGTAAGACAAGCTAAAGATTTGTTCCCAGATCGTCTATATAATACTCTCGTTGACTGCGCTAAACGGATGCGTCAGCTGATTTTTATTCGAGCGATATTTCGACCCTTCTTGGCAAGGGTCCTCTTCAGGCTCAAATCTGAAACAAGACCAAAGGTTTCGATCGGATCCCAAAAATTTAATATTTGATCCAGACAATTAGGTCCTGTCTTCGCCAGATCCAATCTTCGCCAGGCTAATCATCTGAGAAAACCAAGTTCAGATATACCTGTATCTATTTTGACGATACTGATCGAAACTTTCTGCTTTACTTCTGCCAAATTTCCGGTTTCTTCCGAATTACTACTAACTACTTGTCCAGCAAAAAAAAGATAGTTCAGAAATGAATTCAGCGTATCGCCTTATCCCTATAAAGAACATCTAATCAACTATTCAAATAAAACTTTAACTTAAAAAAAAAATCCGGTTTCAACCGTATTCCGGACGAACTAAATGTCCGGGTGAAAAATGATTGTCATATACAGATTCAGCGTCTCTTCTTACCCTTAAATCTGCCATCTAATCAACTTCAAATCAAAATTTTGCTTTTATCAAATTTCCCGGTTTTGGCCGGATTCCGGGCGAACTACTCGTCCGGCGAGAAAATGATTATCACCATCGTGTTCAGTAAGTCTTCTTACCCCTAAATCGAAAATCTAATCAACTTCGAATAGAACTTTTGCTTTTAACAAATTTTCCGGTTTTGGCCGGATTCCGGGCGAACTACTTGTCAGGCGAGAAAATGGTTTTCACCATCGTGTTCAGCATGTCATCTTACCCCTATATCGAGCATCTAATCAACTTCAAATAATACTTTTACTTTTAACAAAATTTCTGGTTTTGGCCGGATTCCGGGCGAACTACTTGTCCGGCGAGAAAATGGTTTTCACTATCGTGTTCAGCATGTCTTCTTACCCCATAATCAATTATCACATTAGCTGTTTCAAAATATTTGGTTTGCCCCTTAATTTAAACCCCCTCCCCCACCCCTAAATGTAGGGCTACAGAGCCCATCTACGAAATCGACCTTACTCTTGACCCAAAGAATCCTCACACCAAGTTTCATCAAAATATCTCATTCCCTTCGAGAGTTATCGTGCTCACAGACGGACAGACGGACGGACGGACAGACAGACAACTTTTGCGATGTCATAGGTATCCGTCACTAACGTTTTGGGATCCCAAAAATCGGACCTGTGGTCACAGCAGCAGTGTACGTCCTCGTATACGTCAGTAAGCTGACGTATCCTTTTAGGGCAATCAACCATGATTCGCAGACAGCTTTGTCTGAATAAATACTTATACAATAGCCTACTGTCTTTTTTAGTGTCTTCTTTCTTAATATTTAAAATCAGTTTTTATCCTACTACTTATGAGTTGGGTTGTAGACTATATATTCTTATAATTGTTATATTTCTATTCTTGAATTTGGACAAGTCTATAACACAATTTTCCTTTTATCTTTATTTTCTTATCGTCTTAACTACTCACGTTCCTTAGGCCTATTCAGTAATCCGCACGTCATCGCAGCAGGTTTTTTTTTAAACTGACGAAATAGGACAAAAACTATCAAATCCCCGACATGCCATAGGCTTCCATGCCGCCAGTTCGAGAACTCGGAAAAGAACAAGACCAAAGGTTCCGAATGGGATCCCAAAACTTCGATATTTGATCCAGACAATTAGGTTTTGTCTTCGTCAGATCCGGTCTTCGCCAGACTCCATGAACATTTATACTCTTAAAATTTAGAAACAGATTAAGGCCAAACAGCTAATCATTAAAGCACAACTCTTACTAGAAATGATCTTCTCACTGTGAAATGGTTCAGAAAAAATGTTTTCTTAGATACCATTACTTTCCACCTAAAATTAGCGATTTTCTTGATAGCGCTTGTCGACTCCATCCAGCCCTCCTGCTCTCCGACGCGGCGGCTGGGCGCAAAACATTTGAAAACTGAACGTGTCGTGGTTAAAAAGTGGAAAACTAAACAAACAAAAGAAGTAAAAAACAGAAGATTCTCATATCCTAATGTGTGACAGAGTTGTGAGAGAACGTTGAAGCTTCCGGCGAACTTTTCGTTGTGTGACGGGCAAAACTCGGCAGGACCGAAAGAGCGCTAAAAAATCGTAGGCACGAAACGAAAGAACGGAAAAAGGTCGGGATTTCAGAAGCTTAAAATTCCACAAGGGAGCTCGGTATATTATAAAAGGCAGAATAAGCAAGAGGGGTCCTTTAAGAAAACCAAGTTCTGATATGGATTCAGCTTGTGTGTTTACCCCTATAAGTCGATTGAAACGATCCTGGCTTACATCTGCGAATTTTCAGGTTTCGGCGGGATTCCAGAACTACTTGCCCGACGAAAAACTAAAGCTCAGAAACGAATTCAGCGTATCTAGTTACCCCTATTTCCAACATCTAATGAACTTCAAATAAAAATTTAACTTATCACAAATTTTCCGGTTTCAACCGGATTCCGGACGAACTATATGTCAGGCAAAAAAATTATTGTCATATACGGATTCAGCATCTCGTCTTACCCCTACATCGGACATCTAATCAACTTCAAATAAAGCTTTTACTTTTAACAAACTTTCCGGTTTTGGTCGGATTCCGGGCAAACTTCTTGTCTGGCGAAAAAACGGTTTTCATATTCGTGTTTAGCATGCCTTCTTACCCCTATATCGAACGTCTAATCAACTTCAAATAAGACTTCCACTTTCAACAAACTTTCCGGTTTTGGCCGGATTCCGGGCGAACTACTTGTCCGGCAAGAAAATGGTTTTCATATTCGTGTTCAGCGTGTCTTCTTACCAAATAATCGACTATCACATTAGCTGTTTAAAAAAAATTTGCTTGTCCCTTAATTTGAACCCCCTCCCCCACCCCTAAATGTAGGGCTACATAGCCCATCTACGAACTCGACCTTACTCTTGACCCAAAGAATGCTCACACCAAGTTTCATCAAAATATCTCATCCCCTTCGAGAGTTATCGTGCTCACAGACGGACAGACGGACGGACGGACAGACGGACGGACGGACGGACAACTTTTGCGATGTCATAGGTATCCCTCCACTTACGTTTTGGGATCCCAAAAATCCCTTCACATAACACCTTCAAGTCAGTCGCGACACAATCTCAAGCATCACAAAAGGTGAACAAAACTAAACAACCCTTACGACTCGAAAAGATTATACTTCTTCATATTTTTACGGAACGATTTTCAAGACACTGCCTCTTTTACTAAAGGCGTATTCTCGCCGTTCCCCGAGGACTGCTCGGGGATCGAAGGGAACGGCGAGAATAGAGGGAGTCACTCCACGCGGACTCGGGCGTATGGAAAACAGCGAGAACACGGGGAATGCTTCTAAACTGGATTTTGTTCGAAAAAAAAATATGCAGTTGACAAAATTTATCTGGACCCACTTTATTTTTAGTTTTATTTATCTTGATTGTTTTTTAATTAATTTTACATTGCACCAACACCAGCAAAAATTGATTCCCATCCGAATCCGAAAGTGAGTCCTTTTTGATGATGGTGATGGTAATCGGAGCATTCCCCGTCCGTGGGGACTCACTAGAATACGGGGAATGAGGCCCCGGGACAAACAAAAACGCTGGGACTCCTCAAGTAGATCTCGGGGAACGGCGAGAATACGCCTTAAGTTCGGCAACGTATCCCAAACCTCTACGCCAATATGCTTTCTGATCGTTGATTTGTTCCAGGTTCGTCATGAGCCTTCTGGTGATGAACCTCAGTGCCACCTGCTTATTCCTCCCCCTTGTCTTTCTTGACAATGTTGCCAAACCTTCCGAAAACGTTGAGGACTTCAGCGTCAGCGCTGCCATGTGCTCCTTCGGCCAAAGTGCCGCCGCTTTCGTCAGCACTGGAAGCATGCTGTCGGCCCTTCTCATCGGCATTGACCAGTACTTTGCCGTTATGGACCCGCTACACTACCACCGAAAAATTACCAAAAATCGCACTTACGCCATGCTTGTCGGAAAGTGGGCGATCACTGCCGTCATGTCCGGATTCGCCATCCCGGATTTGACCGGAAAGGAGATGTGGAAAGGATGTGCTGATATATATGACAACGTGGATATTATCGCCTTTGAAGACGTCACTTACAGTGTATTTACCATGTTGTTTTTAAGCATGTCACTTTTAGTATTTATAGTGCCGCTGGGTGCACTAGTGTGGATTTATATGAAGATATATAATGCAGCGCACAAGAATAGTCAGAGGACAAGGAGGAACAGTTTATCATTCAGTACGAATGAACTGGTGATCCAAGGGACAGCTACTCCATTGATGGGTAATGCTCAAAGGTCCATATCAAGGGTGAACTCAACCATCCTGACGCCGCAGGATATTAGTGCCGCTAGTGTGAGTAGTGCCAAGTTGTCGAGGTCGCCATCAATTCGCTCAACCTCTAGCCAGTTGGTACACAACTTGAAATATCGTATATCAAACGCTAGTTTATTTCTCTACCGTGAAGAAGCACGGGCGGTGAGAATAAGCGTTTCTGTGATCGTTACCTTACTCCTCTGTTTGTTCCCTTACCACGTGTCATTAACTTTGAATCTTGTGCCAAGCCTCCACGTGCCTCATTATGTAAATAGCTTTGCCTTCATTGCTATCCTGTTCAATTCTCTATTATCCCCTTTCCTTTATGCATACCGCTCTCGCCGACTCCAAAAGGAGCTGCGTCGGCTGTTCGGCTTGCACTCGCAAGCTTCTGATAGCCGAAACCGCAAGATGCGCACAGTTCGCCGCGTTACAGCGCTAGCGCAGGTCGACGCTGATGCGAGGAAAGATTTCAACGCCAATAAACCGTTGGAAATGAAACGGTTGGACACCAATGTGATTATAAAGGTGACATCAGACGATTCGCGAAGTTCGTTCTCAAGCGGAACAACGTTTCCGGGCAGCTCAATGGGCGATAGCGATGTTAGTTTGTGATCCTTTCTTTAGGAAGGCTGTTTTTTGTTTCGTTTTCCGTTGTATTGTTGGTTTTTTACTACTCGTCAAACAAGTTAAATTAGAAATAAATTATGACTCAATGAGACTAGTATCCACTACACCGAAAAATGACTACTACCAGGCCTAGGCCTACCAGTGCTACACCGAAAAATTACTACAAATAGGACCAGGCCTACCAGTGCCAACGCTATTGTGAATGGTTTGTCGCTATGTGAAAAATCAAGGCGCGTTATTGTTGGAGATCACATTCGGAGACTTTACAGCTGTATCTTGTTGCTTCAGGCCCCTGTCAAATATTATACTTCCAGCTGTTTTCTAACGTGTTCTGTTTCTAAAAAGTTGCGACGAGCCTATGGCATAGATTGAGCTGAAGGGCGAGCGGCAGTTCATACGCGAATATGAACAGGTTCGATGACATTTGAAACATTTGGCTCATGGCATGTAGAGGCGTTACTAGCCAAAACGTTTGGGGGGGGGGCAAAGCATTTCCGACTGGCTGGTAATTTTTACCGACTGTTTTTGCAGAAAAAACGACTGTTTTAAGAAACAAGACCAAAGGTTCCGATGGGATCCCAAAAATCTTCGCCAGGCCAAACAGCTAATCATTAAGAAATCCAAGCTCAGATATGGATTCAGCATGTGCGTTTACCTCTATAAGCCGATCGAAATGATCCTGGCTGTGAATTTTGCGGTTTTGGTGAACTTCAAGAACTACTTGTCCGGCGAAAAACTAAAGCTCAAAAACGGATTCAGCGTATCTCCTTACCCCTATATCCAACATCTAATCAACTTCAAATAAAAATTTAACTTATAACAAATTTTCCGGTTTCAGCCGGATTCCGGACGAACTATATGTCCG
Source organism: Branchinecta lindahli (assembly GCA_023053555.1). Lineage (NCBI taxonomy): Eukaryota > Metazoa > Arthropoda > Branchiopoda > Anostraca > Branchinectidae > Branchinecta > Branchinecta lindahli. Next base: position 123,620 of record JAKZAO010000030.1, read on the forward strand.
GCTAGAGAGTGATTGTCATATACGGATTCTGCATCTCTTCTTACCCCAAAATCTATCATCTAATCAACTTAAAATAAAACTTTTACTTTTAACAAATTTCCGGTTTCGGCCGGATTCCGGGCTAACTACTTGTCCGGCGATAAAATGGTTTTCGTATTCTTGTTCAGCATGTCTTCTTACCCCTACACCAAACGTCTAATCAACTTCAGATAAAACTTTAACTTCTAACAAACTTTCCGGTTTTGGCCGGATTCCGGGCGAACTACTTGTCCGGCGAGAAAATGGTTTTCATATTCGTGTTCAGCGTGGCTTCTTACCCCCAAATCAAACATCTAGTCAACTTCAAATAAAACTTTTACTTTTAACAAACTTTCCGGTTTCGGCCGGATTCCGGGCGAACTACTTGTCCGGCGCGAAAATGGTTTTCATATTCGTGTTCAGCATGTCTTCTTACCCCATAATCGACTATCACATTAGCTGTTTAAAAATATTTTGCTTGTCCCTTAATTTGAACCCCCTCCCCCACCCCTAAATGTAGGGCTACAGGGCCCATCTACGAACTCGACCTTACTCTTGACCCAAAGAATGCTCACACCAAGTTTCATCAAAATATCTCATTCCCTTCGAGAGTTATCGTGCTCACAGACGGACGGACGGACGGACGGACGGACGGACGGACGGACGGACGGACGGACAGACAGACAACTTTTGCGATGTCATAGGTATCCGTCACTAACGTTTTGGGATCCCAAAAACGACGATAAAAACAAGACCAAAGGTTCCGATGGGATCCCAAAAATCTTCGCCAGGCCAAACAGCTAATCATTAAGAAATCCAAGCTCAGATATGGATTCAGCATGTGCGTTTACCTCTATAAGCCGATCGAAATGATCCTGGCTTACTTCTGTGAATTTTGCGGTTTTGGTGAACTTCAAGAACTACTTGTCCGGCGAAAAACTAAAGCTCAAAAACGGATTCAGCGTATCTCCTTACCCCTATATCCAACATCTAATCAACTTCAAATAAATATTTAACTTCTAACAAATTTTCCGGTTTCAGCCGGATTCCGGACGAACTATATGTCCGGCTAGAGAGTGATTGTCATATACGGATTCTGCATCTCTTTCTTACCCCAAAATCTATCATCTACTTAAAATAAAACTTTTACTTTTAACAAATTTCCGGTTTTGGCCGGATTCCGGGCGAAATACTTGTCCGGCGATAAATGGTTTTCGTATTCTTGTTCAGCATGTCTTCTTACCCCTACACCAAACGTCTAATCAACTTCAGATAAAACTTTAACTTCTAACAAACTTTCCGGTTTTGGCCGGATTCCGGGCGAACTACTTGTCCGGCGAGAAAATGGTTTTCATATTCGTGT
>JAKZAO010000031.1:0-125000 GCA_023053555.1 Branchinecta lindahli
CTAGTCGTTTGTCGTTTGTACAGAATGACATAAACAGTTAAAGGCTAGATCGAGAAAAAAACAAAATACGGTACCATGAATTGCGAACCTGTGGCCTATATAGTTTATGGACACATTCTCTTTTTGCCAAGATCTCTGTATTTTAGATTTTCGAATTTCTTCGCAGAAATCACCGAGGAAATCACGTGTGTTCAATAACTTCTTTAACGTAATGATGAGCATGCTCTACCTTGGTATATGCTACTAGTGACGAGCAAGGACAGGAAAAATAAGGATTTCTGAAACTATAATATTACTTGTCCTTGAGACGCCTATTGCTAAGGCCTAATCATATTCTGTCGAAAGGGGTTTGCGGCCCGTCTCTTTTTTATCTGTATCTGATTAGCCAAGTGTCCTGCTTCTGTCCACAATCATTATCAAATTCACCTTGTTCTTCGGCATTGGGTCGACGAAGACCCGCTTGTGTTGTGAGACGAATAAAAAGTTGTCAGTATGTAAGCCACAAAGGAACCGATATATTTACGATGCCATTGCAACCTACTCCCGTTATCGCACAATCAGTCCTCAAACCCTTAGACTACTTAGACATGAACTTCATACTGCTCATTATAACCCCTTAACGACAACTCGCTAGTTTTCACACTGAGCCTATCTTGTTTTGATATTTTCGATGCGTATCATGCTCTAGTCTATTGTTTTACGTGAAGCTCCGTTGTCGAAAACCCGATTGAATGTATCACCATTTTTTGCGAGAAGTCAACGGGGCTGGACAAAGGTTTAAAACAGACATACCTGGGGGAATTGTTAGAAGCACAGCCTAGTCTTTAAGTGTTCAACTATTATAAAATACTAGAATAGAAACAGTAAACAATGCGAGTGGTGCTTTAAGGTTTGTGCACACACGGTCTAATTTTCGCGGTGGGATCCAATTTCCTTCTTCGCTTCGGAATTCTGACTCGTCGCAAGCAGGTTTCCCCATGATAACAGTAATTCTGCACTTTTTTTTTGCAGACGAAACCTTATCCGACTGTGGAAAATTATCCGTTGTTAAATTTGTACAACAGCAGTCTTTGAAAGTAACAACAGACACTCTCATCTATTATATAGCACATATAATTTCAGAAATTCTTTTCCTTAAGCGCAAGCGTGAGTGTCCCTTACTTTACTCCCTACTTTGATGGCGCCTCCCTATCATTTAGTCGGCTGGATTCGCCTGTCGTTTCGCCTTGTTCATGCTCACAAGAAATAATGATCATACCGTAATCATGAGCATGCTTTGCCTGTCTAAACTCGTGATATCAGGACAGGGAAAAAAAATAAGGAAGTTTAAAACTGTATAACTAATGACACACTTTTTTTTTACACCAACGTGCCCATTTCATAGTGCTTATCATTTTCTGTCAAACGAATTTTCTGCGTATGGAGGGTGACTTACTCGTGTGATACCAGCTTTGCCGTCCATCTCGTATAGAGGGAGATTATATTATAAAATTACGTGAGTCTGTACGGCTTTGAACTTCAGCTTTAGATAAGGACTTAAATTTCATTTGAAAAGAGACATAGCATAGCCCACTACTTGGCTTCTTCTTTGGCGACATGGGGTCCGACGTCAATCACAAGTCATGTCTCATCTTCGAGTGAACCGAGTGAACGTCATGTCTGCGATAATGCTCATGTCAAGAATATTCGTTTTGTCTACGTGTCCTCTACGTCGAACGTCTTTGTTTGTTCATCTAAGTTTGTTAAAGTTTAACCGAAAAGGACTGGGATAGGACAATCTAGTTACCCATCACTTATCCACCTAAATTGGCTTGAAGACCCGCTGAAAATGCGTTACTTGGTTGTTCCGCTATTCAGGAATAATCGATTTTCAAATAGTGGAATTTCCGTGTGAATTGTGGTACCTCTAATTTATTGTATGCCTTACAAGAAAGATTTATAACTTTTATTTTGTTCAGGCACTAAGCAATCTTCACCAATATCGCCACTGCCCACTGAAAAGCCTTGTTTGTGTTTAGATAAAAATTTCCCGCGTCATAGTAGAATTTTCGCTGTGGGGACGGCCGCAGATATTCTGAACGTCATAACTAGAGCAGATAGTGGAAAAAAAATCCCTTTGCAGAATCCAAATAATTCAGTGTATTCAACTAAATGACACAAAAATAAGTTGGCTTTTCAGTTAAACTTTAACTGTCCTGAGTGTCTCGAACGGAATTGCAAAAAAAAAAACGCTCTATTGAAATTAAAACTAAATTTTCAAAATGTAGGCTATATTTTTTCACTAATGTATGGTCTTTCTCAGGAACCGAGAAAACCCTTAAATTGGTTGTTGTTATTTCCGTGAGGAAAGTATGAGAAAATATGAACCAGAGAGGTTTATCAGCCAACCCCTGGATGATGTTGTTTTTGACATATTGGCCATTGTTGTTTTGCTGGGTTGGGTCTTCTTCTGCGATTGTTGTGCAGAGCTGATGACCACAGCGGATCGCAACCTGACGCGTATCTCCTCGCTCCTCGCCTCATTTCATCCCCCTCCCCTCGCCTCATTGCATCTCCTCGCTTTCTCTCTCGTACATTAATTTGTTGTATTTAGCTTTCTCACGGTGCTGTAGAAGTAGAAGAGGCTGCAACAGGTCTATGTCAGTCAAAAAGCCTTCTAGATCTCAGCAAGATCTCGGACACCACGTTTACTGCCTTGTTGTCCCTAAAGTGCATGATTTCTTACCGTACGTTTTCTAGCTTAACTTTTTATCGCTTTTTTTGGCCGATCCGAGTGTTTGACAATCAGGCGACCCAGATTTCGCCGAAAACTCCAGTTCCGCTGGCAATTCGTTTACACCTAGAAGTCTAATCTCGAGATCTCCCGATGGATTACAGCATGGATTACAAATATTACAAACTATAACGACGAATACAATTTTTAAATAGGAACATAAGATACAGAGAACATTAAAATACCTGATACAGAAAGTTCATCTCGCTATTTCTATTATAATCTCTATCTCAGAGTTTAAATTAAGCTTTTCTTTACGGATATTTTGAATTTGTCCTTCGTGTTTATTTAATTTCTTGCTCAAAATAGGTTGCTATCAGGGACCCATAAGTTTCCTGTAATGACTCGCCATTCAGGGGGCTTGTCATTTCCTATGCTTCTATGTTAATATGTTGCCCGGGCCTCACCTAGTTTCCAAAAATTCCGCTTGGGTCGAATCGGCGCTCTTGCTTGCCACCTTGGACGTGAGGCCAAAGAGACTCCTCCCTCAAGGCGGAAGCTCTTCTCGAGCAGCCAATCCCAAATTTTGTCTATCTGGATAGTTAGGTATTTTATCCCCGTGGGTATTTCTCGAACTATCAGACGCTCGGTCAAGAGCGCGTCAGAAATCTCTTATTGACAAGCCCCCTGAATGGCGAGTCATTACAGGAAATGTACGGGTCCCTGTTGCTATGAAGGAGAAGAGTGTTTCGTGCCTGATATCGTGGGTGTTATTCATTGGGACCCATAAGGGTGGGTAGCTTAGTACAACGCAGAAGCTGAACATGGGATTAGTTAGTTCGGGTTTTCATATGAACTTTGACAAGAAATGATGTTGATTCTTTTGACCCGTCAAAATAGGAACAAAGCACGAAGAGTCTTACTCTCCGGTATCAACTACTAACTCCGCGGTGTTAGAGCGTGTTCCACCCTACTTACCATAGTTACTACGCTAGTCGCCGTGGTTACTACGCTAGGCTGGAACGCTTTTTTTATTTTTTCGGTCAAATATCAGGCCGCGGGCTGATCGGACCAATCACGTTGCAGAGATGCGTAGTTACTACGCTAACTACGCTCCCGAGCGTGGTAAGCAAATATAGTTACTATTAGTTACTATTTTGAGAAGGTTGGAACGGTCAGCGTAGTAACTTTTCGTGAGGCTGGAATGGAAATAGTAACTAATAGTTACTATTGGTAGAGGGGTGGAACACGATGCTAGTCTTCTGCTTGTGATGAATCTGAATTCTAAGAATATAAGACACAACAACTAACTCATGGCTCTCATAGCTCCCATGATATTTTAGTTGCAGTATTGATCCACCTGGTGGTGTGGTAGTCTGAGCTTTGCACATGGAAACGTTGAGCGACAGAAGGTGAAACAGGGCTGAAGTCTTGGCATCTGGGCGAGGATTGACATCTGTTTCTCGTCTAGTCGGTCGGAGACGTCAGTGACTTGGGAGTTTATTCTCAGCTTAGTGCTATTTTCTGCATGTCCCCCATGCACTATTAGGGGGCCTTGATAATTTTTGGTAATAATAGACGAAAAACCAAAAGAGATTGACGTAAGCAGGAAATATGTGAACGAATTATCTTTGGTTGAAGTAGTTGGGTCAATATTTGAAAAAGTAACGCTGCAACGATTCTCCAACATGTAGCATGGTTGTGAAATGTGTCCATTTTTGAAATGTAGCCCATTGTTTTTCCGTTCTTTAAAAATGGTTTAATTGTAGCGCAAATTACTCCTTGGGGGTACTGGTATGCTTTCTTCGGAACTAACTCAAAAAAAGATTTCCATAAACTCAGCTATAAAAGCAAAATCATCAGTGTCAATTGATAAGCCGCTGCTAATTTCAAGTTTCCGGAAAAACAAGACCAAAGGTTCCGATGGGATCCCAAAAATCTTCGCCGGGCCAAACAGCTAATCATTAAGAAATCCAAGCTCAGATATGGATTCAGCATGTGCGTATACCTCTATAAGCCGATCGAAATGATCCTGGCTTACTTCTCTGAATTTTGCGGTTTTGGTGAACTTCATGAACTACTTGTCCGGCGAAAAACTAAAGCTCAAAAACGGATTCAGCGTATCTCCTTACCGCTATATCCAACATCTAATCAACTTCAAATAAAAATTTAACTTCTGACAAATTTTCCGGTTTCAGCCGGATTCCGGACGAGCTATATGTCCGGCTAAAGAGTGATTGTCATATACGGATTCTGCATCTCTTCTTACCCCAAAATCTATCATCTAATCAACTTAAAATAAAACTTTTACTTTTAACAAATTTCCGGCTTTGGCCGGATTCCGGGCGAACTACTTGTCCGGCGATAAAATTGTTTTCGTATTCTTGTTCAGCATGTCTTCTTACCCCTACACCAAACGTCTAATCAACTTCAGATAAAACTGTAACTTCTAACAAACTTTCCGATTTTGGCCGGATTCCGGGCGAACTACTTGTCTGGCGAGAAAATGGTTTTCATATTCTTGTTCAGCATGTCTTCCTACCCCATAATCGACTATCACATTAGCTGTTTCAAAATATTTTGCTTGTCCCTTAATTTGAACCACCTTCCCCACCCCTAAATGTAGGGTACAGGGCCCATCTACGAACTCGACCTTACTCTTGACCCAAAGAATGCTCACACCAAGTTTCATCAAAATATCTCATTCCTTTCGAGAGTTATCGTGCTCACAGACAGACAGACAGACGGACGGACGGACGGACAGACGGACAACTTTTGCGATGTCATAGGTATCCGTCACTAACGTTTTGGGATCCCAAAAAGCATCAATCAACGTAGTTTATATTGTCGGAAGTTGCGTCGAGTATGCCTTTCCGATCTGGCATTATGCCCTGGCAAAAGAGGATACGGACTCAATTGAACGTCTCAAATATAAATTATTTCCTTAGCAAAATATCGATTCGTCGTACGTGCTATAAAGTACGAAAACAGCCTTGTAGCTGTTGCAGCTAACCCACTGCTTCATTGCCTGCCTACTTGGCAGAAGCTACTTCTACTACGATAGAAGTAGTTTACCTGTTTTTTAGGGTGTTTCTATTTTTGGGATCCCAAAACGTTAGTGACGGATACCTATGACATCGTAAAAGTTGTCTGTCTGTCCGTCCGTCCGTCCGTCCGTCTGTGAGCACGATAACTCTCGAAGGGAATGAGATATTTTGATGAAACTTGGTGTGAGCATTCATTGGGTCAAGAGTAAGGTCGAGTTCGTAGATGGGCCCTGTACCCCTACATTTAGGGGTGGGGGAGGGGGTTCAAATTAAGGGACAAGCAAAATATTTTTAAACAGCTAATGTGATAGTCGATCATGGGGTAAGAAGACATGCTGAACACGAATATGAAAACCATTTTCGCGCCGGACAGGTAGTTCGCCCGGAATCCGGCCGAAACCGGAAAGTTTGTTAAAAGTAAAAGTTTTATTTGAAGTTGATTAGATGTTTGATGTAGGGGTAAGAAGGCATGCTGAACAAGAATACGAAAACCATTTTATCGCCGGACAAGTAGTTCGCCCGGAATCCGGCCAAAACCGGAAAATTTGCTAAAAGTAAAAGTTTTATTTGAAGTTGATTAGACGATATTAGGGGAAAGAGGAGATGAAGAATCCGTATATGACAATCACTCTTTAGCCGGAAATATAGTTCGTCCGGAATCCGGCTGAAACCGGAAAATTTGTTAGAAGTTAAAGTTGTATTTGAAGTTGATTAGATGTTGGATATAGGGGTAAGGAGATACGCTGAATCCGTTTTTTAGCTTTAGTTTTTCGCCGGACAAGTAGTTCTTGAATTTCGCCAAAACCGCAAAATTCACAGAAGTAAGCTAGGATCGTTTCGATCGGCTTATGGACGTAAACGCACATGCTGAATCCATATCTGAGCTTGGATTTCTTAATGATTAGCTGTTTGGCCTGGCGAAGACTGGATCTGGAGAAGACAAAACCTAATTGTCTGGATCAAATATTGAAATTTTGGGATCCCATCGGAACCTTTGGTCTTGTTTTTTTAGTGTTGTTGTGTATTGTAGGCCTCGTGCTGAGTAATAAAATTTATTGGTTTATATTCATTGATTAAGTAATTTTAAATTTGATACCAGGGCCAAACCAGGAATTTAGTTCGGGGTTGGGAGTCTCCACGCGGGTCGGACCTAGTTCATACCTTACAGTAAAATAAGGACATAGACATTTGATCGATTAAATCTTGCAAAATTTTATAACAGTCCAGCTGCCCCTTCTCCTTTCTCGTTGTCCCGTTTAGCAATGTTATTTTATTTTTTTATTTTTTTACCGAATCTTACAAGTTATCTGTTCGTAGAATATATTTTCGCTTTGCCAAATTAAATCTCGCAAAAATTTATAATAGTCACGCTGTCCCCCTCCTTTCTCTTTGTCCCATTTGGCATTTTTTTTACCGAATCTGTTCTGGATCCAGGTTATCGTTCAAGGGGGGTAGCTCGAGAGCTGCAGGAGGTTTGAAGGACTTTTCTAGACCAACTTTTTCTGCTTAGAACGAAAATCGTACTGTACCACTTCGCTCCGATGTTACATCACCGACAAAGGCAGATTAGGCCTATAAAGACCAACTCTATAAAAATGATTTTCCTAGCAAGACTGCATAAGCTAAATCAAACAAACTGTTCTTAGCCTGTACAGGCCAAAAAGTAGGTGACGTACATTGGTGCGGTACGATTTTCGATGCCAGCACACAAAATTAGTATAGAAAAGTTCTTCAAACCTTCTGCAGCTCGTGAGCCCCCCCCCATTTTTGAACGATATCGCGGCCTGGATTCCGGACCATAAGTTATTTGTTCGTAGAGTATATTTTCGCTTGCCCAGACTTCTTCTTAGTACTAGCTGTAGTACTAGCTTAATACTAGCTTTGACTAGCTGTTTTATATACACTGAATTATACACTGAACCATATTAAAAAATAATGTTAACCAAGATCCTCTCACTTGCAGGCAAAAATGCGCATCTGGATGCAAAAATGCGCATCTGGATGCAAAAATGCGCATCTGGATGCTTTCCTGATGACGAATCGGTCCCGAAATCCCCGTATTACAGCAAGATTACAGCATGCCAAAAAGTATCAAGTGAAACATTCAGCAATTAATACTCCGCGCGCAAAAAAAAGGTATAATTACGCCGTCAACACCCTTCAAAAAATCCCTAAAATACCACAGACAACAGCCATATCAAAAACAAAGAATGACCACCAACACAAAGTAACATTTTCCGGGGATTCAGAGTTTTCTGTAGATTTTCGGTAGTTTCGGGATCTCCTTTTTTTTTGTCGGGAGATGGATAGGTAATTCGGTAGATCTCCCGAAAAATCGGTAGAAGTGGAAACACTGCGCAGAGAACCGTTCATTTTGTCTCTGATCATCCATACGAATGGACTGTTATATTTACACGGGCGCTGGTGATCTTGGCAAAGTATCTGCTGAGCAAAATACTAGAGTTCAACAGGTCCTTGATTTGCTGATTCCGTGAGACACACCTATGCAAACGACTGACCTCATGTTGACTTTCTGAGACATTACTATTGAAACTTGATAACCAAATGATCGTAAGACCTTGTCTCATTGTCAATAGTTAATCACAAATTCATATTCCTTTATGGTTGAACAAATGTTTGACTTTGGGAAGGGTTTCCATGGTATTTGCAAAGGCCGAGTGTTTGTTTTCAGAAAATGTGTGTCCGTCCGTATTATCGCAAATCAGCAGTATAGAACCAACCCTGAGAGGATTGTGAATCTGTAAAATTAATAAGCAAAAAACTTGAAAATTAATTGATGTACTTCGGGAATTTTAGCCTGCTATGATATAAGCCTAGTCCTGAAAGTATTGAATGTATTCATTTAATACATAAAAATGGATCCGTGAGCTGCTGTGCTTTCCAAGCGATATGTCGGCCCTTCTTGGCAAGGGTCCTCTTCAGGCTGTCAGTCTTCTGTGCCAACACTGGGGAATGAGTACGGAAACGGATCAATACCTGGACTTCTTAATGTTAAATGTAACCTTCAGATTCTAAATCGTACAAACCCATGTTCTGTCGCTGTCTTATTATGTTTGAAACAAAACAATATTAAAGGCTTCAAACATTCCCGTCCAGAATTTCAACATATTTCCGAGCAAGAACGATAATAACAAGACCAAAGGTGTCGATGGGATCCCAAAAATCTAATATATGATGTTGATAGATCAAAACTTATTTAGAAACAGATCACCAAAGATTCTAGCAACCGATTCTTACTTTACGAGTCCATGTCCTCGTGATGGACGTGGTACCAATTTGTTCGTACCATATAAAGCACAGGAAACAAATTGTAGGTACACCAAGTAGACAAAACTGCTAACCCCTCATTGCCGAAGATGATTATGGTCTAACAGCCTATTATTAGACCATGAAACCATTAGAAATCCCCTACTTGTCTCACAATTGGGATCGGTCTATTTTTGGTTTCAGTGTTCACCCTTCTACTGAAGTTGTCAATCCTTCTAAACTTTCCAACTGTTATATAGCCCACAACCACCTTCTCTTTTAGCAACCCCAAATACCAACCCCTTCGAACTTCGAAAACAACTAGCTGTTAGGTTCATTGAGCACGCGCTCTGCGCAGAGCTATACTACTATGCAGAGCTTATATACTATTTTGAAGAAAAGGGGTAGCCGAAAATTGGTCGACACATTTTGTGTCCGGTTTTGGCCGGATTCCGGGTGAACTACTTGTCCGGCAAGAAAATGGTTTTCACCATCGTGTTCAGCATGTCTTCTTACCCCTAAATCGAACATCTAATCAAATTCAAATAAAACTTTTAGTTTTAACAAAGTTTCAGGTTTCGGCCGGATTCCGGGCGAACTACTTGTCCGGCGAGAAAATGGTTTTCACCATCGTGTTCAGCATGTCTTCTTACCCCATAATCGACTATCACATTAGCTGTTTCAAAATATTTTGTTTGCCCCTTAATTTGAAACCCCTCCCCCACCCTCAAATATAGAGCTACAGAGCCCATCTTCGAACTTGACTTGTACTTTGACCCAAAGGATCCTCCCACCAAGTTTCATCAAAATATCTCAATCCCTTCGAGAGTTATCGTGCGTACAGACGGACAGACGGACGGACGGACGGACGGACAACTTTTGCGATGTCATAGGTATCCGTCACTAACGTTTTGGGATCCCAAAAAAAAGTTATGAGTACATTTTGAAAATTCATAATGGTGGTCCATTTACAAAACGAAATCTAAAACTCATTCGTATGACATTAATGACTGCTAGGCAGAAACATTGTTACTGGCACAACAAGCTTGCATGGGTGACGAAGTAGTCAACTTTTTGTTGTTGTAATTAAAGCAGTTAGTACTTTAATTAATTGTATACTTTGTCGGGGGATCGTAATGTTTGTCGTTCTGGCGGTCGGTCTTGTCTCTCCAGCTTTTGCTAGTATGGTAAGGACGAGGGAACTGCAGGCATTGCACAGGGATTGGAGTTCTTCCGGCACTGCTAATTTTCCAACTCTGGTTCAGCCGAGGGTTCAGCACTTTTTTTGGCCGTTGGAAAATGACAAAGAGTGATTCTTCTCTTCCTTCCCATGATCTAAAGATATATTGCACTAGTGTTTAGTGAAGTTGTAGGTTACTAGAGTCAAATGCAGGGTTTCCACAAAAAAAAAACATTTAGAGGAGTGACTTTTGGCTAAAAACAGAGAATTACTTGGGAGTGAAAATCTTTATTTATGAAAAAACGTGGAACGGTCAGTTTTGGTCGGAATCCCCTCATCAAAAATGACACGTCTTAATTTCGTTTTCATGAAATAATTTGAAATCGTCACTTTGGGTCGGGATCCCCGATGCAAAAATGACACATTTGGACGCTATGTGAAATAGATTTATTTTATGTCCTACTTAGAATAAGAGTGACAAAAGCAAAATAGAACGACAATTCTCACTACCGTGCGACATTTGGCAACACCGTTCACATGTTGTTGCTCAGTCCAGCCTTATACCACTAACTAGTAAATCTAGTATGACTATTGTGCAGCAGAAGGGCAAAGAAAATTCTTGCTTCCGGCGCGGAAGTTTCTGGGGTTCGCTACCCACTTCCGCTGACATCAACGATTTTCACTACCTTCGTTGCATGGGTGCTGTGATCGAGTTCTGATCAAAAGTCATTACTTAATGCGTTAATAGTGACAAATTAAAGTTATACGAAATTTGAAACAGTTAGTTATTATGCCTTAACAGTCCATGCAGACTGGACCATGCGGAGCGAGGGGAATATAATTGAAATGGCCGTCGAGATTGTTATTCCATATCAACTGAGATCACAGCTTAATCATCTAGGATCTTAACCCTTTAAGATGTGGCCGAGATAGAGGAAAGTTAACTGAGATAATTTTTCCGAGCAGAACCATGAACTGTGTCTGTATGTTTACTTTTGCTTTGTGGTGTTTTGACACTTTAGTTGCTTTTTGACACTTTTGTCCCTGGGTGATAGTTTGACACTTTTTATCTAGAATGATACCTTATCTTACAATGATTTTTAGGCCTAGGCACCTTTTCATTTACCGCCACGAAAAGCCTGTAGGCCTGTAAAGCCGAAAAGCCTGTCTGTAAACCTTGTCGCCATCGTCGTAGTTCATACAAGCAGCGACTGAAATACTTATCGACTACTTCGCTACCCGTAGGGAAAAAAGGTACCCGGATTCCCGTAGAGGTGTCCGGAATTTTGGAACAACATTCCGGGCACGGAAAACGTAACGGAAATCCCGGCTGGGGGGGTTTATTTCCCGGAATTCCGCGGTTTGACAGGAATTCCGCGTTAAACTGCGGAATTCCAGGAAACAAGACTCCCCAGGCGGGATTTCCGTTACATTTTCCGTGCCCGGAATGTTGTTCCAAAATTCCGGACACCTTTACAGGAATCCGGATACCTTTTTTCCCTACGGGTAGGTGCCAGATAAATCGAAATCTCTTAGCGATTTCTGATGTTCTTTTCAGATTTTCGAAATGTTGTTTATGAATCGAAGTCGGAGAAGGGTCCCTTCGCCAAGAGAAGCGAAATTGTATCCGTTTCTCTACTTTTCTATTTCGACAATCTTCATTCCACCAAGTGAGCTGGGACGTGGCGCCAAAAAAAATCGACTTGAAACGGCGCTGTGCGAAATTCTGGTCTGGTGAAGCAAACTTTTTCCACTAGCGATTCCGAATTCGCTTTAAGATGGGCACCATGCATGCTTATCATGCGCATGTGCAAGAAAAAAGAAATTGAGGTGGCACCAAAAAGACCTTTGTGGTCGGTAATTTTGACAGTTGCATGAGTCAGGCTTCAGGCTCTTGGCACAGCCTGGTTGGGGTTGCTCTTGGCAACCCCGCCGTCATTCACGCGCAACGGTTTAAAATCAGAGTAGTGTTGGGTGATATTTGGATTTTACGATATATCGATATATCGATATTTTCACTTTCGATATTCGATAAACGATATATCGATATCGATATCTCGGTGCCATGTTTCGCTACAGTATCCATCTCGTTTCGACAAAATTTAAGAGCAAAATTTTCGTATAAAAGCATCTTGCATCGACTCAAACTTCGAATAAATAAAAACTGAATACGGAGAATGTATTGCGCAAATTTCGGATATATTAATGTGACTTATGTCGGATTATTTACAATAAATATAAATGAACAAATATCGTTTTCGATATCGATATTTACGTTTCGATATTCGATATCGATATTTGGTCCGATATATCGATATATCGTTATCGATATCGAATATCGCCCAACGGCCAACACTAAGGGTTCGTTCCAGCTCTTCTTCGTAGTTACTTCGGAGTAACTACGTGTGACGTCACAAATTAACTACTACCTGGAACGGTCGAAGTTACTACGGGACGAGATAATGCGCGTTGTCTCTCATTGCTGCCCCGAGTTCCCTTCTCAAGACGGCTCTTGGAAAGTGAAAGTTAGCTAAGATGATCGGGTACTATCTTTACAAAAAGTTACTTCGAAGTGACGGTCTTCCTTGTGCTCCCCGTAACTTTGTGCCAAGCTGGAACGGTGAAAGTGACTGAAAAGTAACTATTTAGTAACTTTCGGGCAGAGCTGGAACGAACCCTAAATCAGAGGAGTGCCTGTTCTGGAAAAGTTCTGATGAAAGTTCTGACCAGAGCAAAATAACGCTAGGGAGTAGCGCCAAGACTTGGAAAAAGTGACACACAGTCGAACAGCAGCGATACTAGCACTACTAGCGATACTGAACGTCCCTACTGAAACTCATTCAGTCGTTCACCAGCGCTGGCTCCGATAACTTCATATTCTGAACATTGCAAAAAAATGATACAGCCTCCATTGTTGCTTTCGTGTGTGCAGACCGCACCTTTGCTGTACTAGAAATTTATAAATCCGCAAGTTTGTCTCGCTTTAAATGCTGCAAGCGTGGTGGGCGGCGGTACGAGTACGACCCGTTTGCAAAGCACGGAAAGCATAGGTCTTGGCACTACTCCCTAGTGTTATTTTGCTCTGGTTCTGACGAAATATTTGCTTTTGAGAACGACTAACTTTTCGAAATGAAGGGAAACTAAGATGTAGCTGCTTTCAGTAAGTTATTTGTATTTTTAGTTCAAATGTGGCTTTTGTAATAAGGTATGACCTAGCCTCTAGGCTGGTTCTGTTCAAATGAGGAAAACTTAGTATTTTTAGTAGATTACCTTCTGTTGTCTCTCTCTTTGGCTTGGGAAAGTAAGATGTTCTTTTGGTAGATCAGTTGTATTAACTGGTATTAACCAACCGGATATTTTAACAGGATTTGAGCTAGCTAGGCTGGTTCTGATTGAAGGAAATTAGGTCTTTTTTTTAGCAGCTATAACACAATCCTTACCAACTTCTGTCCTTAGGAGGCCAACTTCCTTGTTATAGTTTTGTAGAGACTAGCTTAGGCTATAAGTTTCAGTAGTTAATGAACAAATTTTGCAGCGGTATCAGCATAGGTAGGGTGGCCACAAAAACACCTAGTGGCCAAAACTGGCGATTTTTTTGTAATGAATGCAGGAATTGCTGTGAATTTTCCTGATCAGTTTTACCTATCTAAAACATCTTCAAAAAATATTTTGAAAATACCATTGCATTCAGGACAAAATTGTCTGTTTTGTAAGGCCATCAGTAAGATGTCCTAGCTATTTAATATTATTTCTTATTATTCAATGTAAATTTAGATGTAAAAAAAAGTAGTTGGTCTTGCCTACAAAAATTTGTTGATACTAAGGAGGAAAAGTCAGCAGCCTATAGCAGCAATAGGTCTATTGGACTATAACCTTAATGATCTTATTCATATTTTCTCATCTAACTCACTTGCTGGGGCTCCCCATGCACTTAAAACCAGCTCAAAATACCCAGTTTCATAGAATTTCATTGAAGCACATAGTTCCAAGCTGGTCACTAGATTGACAAAACCCTAAAGTCAATGGATGAACATAGGCATTTTCTTATGTAAAATACTGTTTTCTAAAGAAGATTTAGGATGCTTAGAGGCAAGATAGAGAGGTGATTTTGGCCTCAAATCAAAGCTAAAAGAAAGGAGAATCACATTCTGATCTTCAACCGCTCAGGTTTGATTAAAAAAAAATTTACTGGCTACCCTAGCATAGGCTAGGCGTTACTAGCCAAAATGATTGGGGGGGGACAAGTCACAAGGTATTTACCAACTGCGGCTGGTCCTTTTTAACGACTATTTTTGCGGATAAAACCGATTATTATTGAGAGAAAAAACTACTGTGTTGATCGAAAATCGGCTGATTTAAGAAAAACTACTATTTTTACGAAAAAACGACTGTTTTTTATTATTTTTACGAAAAAACACTATTTCTAAGAAAAAAATCTACTGTTTTTACTAAAAATCTGGATGCTTCGCGCCGACTCGGCTATTTTTTACCGACTGGCCGACAACATTGGGGGGGTGTCCTCCCTCCCCCCAGTAGTGACGCCTCTGGTTATCTGTCATATAACCCTACATTCCCCCTAAGAGAAAAAAGCCTCCCTTTTACGCACAAGGATTACCTGTTGGACATGGGATGATATGTGTTACATAGGCCACCTATATCGACAAATTACTTGCTCATAGGTCTTGTCTGTTTCACGAATAGTAAACAAGAATTTTACATCTTGCAGTCGTTGCCTCTAGAAAGGTTTTAGGAACTTCTAAATGCTGAAAAACATTAGGCTACTAATAACAACATTATAAAGTACAAATTTAAATATTTATGTAGTAAACAATAAAACATACAGGAAAAAAGGTTTCCATACCAATTAATTTTGTACGGATAAACACATGGTCAGGAATGTGAAAAAAAGAAATATCAGTAGGCTTATAACAATAAATTACATATCTCAACATTTTGAAAACAAATTACTTGTGTGCATGTAGCATTTTACAAAAGGAGCTGCAGTCCCTGTAGCAGCTAGGATAAGAGTTGGTTCTGAATTTACAAATGGGCAGAAAATAGTGTTTTATCTGAAGCATTAAATGGCCATCATTCTTGTATCGTCTCCTGGCTGCCTTAAAAATTTTGTTGTTAAGGCCATACATATAAATAACACTGTTTACGCAGCTCAGATTCATGAAGTGCTTTAAGATACATATTCTGTTGGTCGCATATTGTGGAGAAATTTAGCCAGCCAGTCAGTTTACAGTTATTCTAGTGCTGCAGCTAGAATTTTTCAAATGAAAGGTCGACATAGTGTCATGGGTATCTGTGACTTTCCCAGTGAAGGTGAACGGATGTCGCATTTTTTCACGCCCCGATAAAGATCTGGAATTTATGAATGAGTAAGAGCTGAATGCAAATGTTTCTACCTCACACAGTGTGGGTGCTGTAGTGACTGTGTCTAAATCTGTTTGTGGTTTCACCTGGGTTTACAGACCAAGACAAAATCTTTCCCGTGGTGTTGATAGTTTATGTGCGTCGGGCATTGTTATGTTAGTCTGATGACGCACCTACAAATTTTCTGTTAGATGATTTTCAGTTCAGGCGTTGTTCGTGTTGAATTTTTACTGGCGTTGTGACGCCTGTCCTCAACATCAACAAAAGGTTCAATGAGACCCGAAAGGGGAATATTTATCGAGACTTCTCCCCTTGCCTGATCCCGTAAACTGGTATCTCTAATCAACCCCTTAGCGAGATCCATTAGACTACTAATACAGCAGAAGTCAGAACGTCCTGCAAGAAGATAAAATTCAGTAATAGATCCATAGCAGCGTGTTACCTATTGAATCTCCATTCGGCTTAGTTATACACTTTTATTACTACCGTACTAAATTTTCTGTTTGACCAAATTCAGGACCAACCACATCTGTATGGAGATCCAGATTCAGCAATTCTCCTTTCCTCTCTACCAACTGTTACACTAGCTTGAAATAAACCCTGTTTTATCGACCCTTAATCTGAGTCACGTCCCCCACTCCTAAATATGGGGCTATAGGGCCCATCTAAGAACCTGACCTGTGTTCACACCATGTTTACCAAAATATCTCAACGGCTTAGAGTTATTGTGCTAACAGACGGACAGACTGATAAACTTTTCGAAATCAAAGGTATACCGTCACGAACGTTTTGGGATCTTGACGATGGTGAAGAACCCTCGAAATTTTTTTCTTACCGTCAGCTTACAGTTTCTTCCGTCTTGTGTAAATAACTGGGACTGGTTGTGATTAAAGAAGTGAATAAATATTGCTTCTCCTAATTTGCAGTCTAGCTTTAAAAAAGGCAATTAGTAGGGAACTTTCATATACTAGTTGGATATAATGAGCTTGGTGGTATAATGAGTTCTTAGTATTCGTCATGTGCGTCAAACTTCGACTGCGGTATGCATTCATAGTTGCGTCTTTCAGCTCAGGATCGAGGCCAAACCATTTCCTTGTTGTGTGCTTTGGAAGTATGTAGCCCGCAGGAAGCTTCGTAGAAAGAATAAGTTTACTATATATAAGGTTGAATCAGGGTTGGTTATGCCTTTGATTTCTGTGTGAAAAGGGATTAGACAGGATGCTAACAGTTCTCCACTTTACAACACCGGTGCCCTTTTTTTCTGTAGCATCTTTTTCATTTTAAAATATTTTTATTTTTCGTAACAGACAAGGAAATCGTATCTCCTACTTTTTTGGCTACCGTACTATTCCTTCCCTCGGTGACGTTAATTTAATCTATTTTTTACCCATTTTACTTTTTACATCACCTAACTTGTAAAAATAAACCCATGTTTATTTTTTCCTATATCCTTGAAAATCCACTTTATTTATCTTTTATTTATTTTTTACACCTTGCTATTACATACTAGTTTTTACAGTTTTTCCATAACTTCACTAATTTACCATAAATTATCCTTTTTATCTGATTCCTAAAAAAAAACAAAACAAGACAAAACATATAAAACACATCTGGAATCATTAAAACAAAATGCAAACTGTACAAGCTATTGCGTTCTTGAGGCACAGTCGCATACATTCGTGGGTTGCATTTTTCGCGGTCTTGATGTTTTGCTCCTGAGTTACGGTGACTTTGTATTTCATAACAGATAACACAAGGATGTGCGGTTTCAACAGACAACACTTAGGATGTCATTTTTTAGGATCTTGAAAACGTAATGCATTAATTGTTCAAACCGGGCCGTACCCAAGGGGGGGGGGGGCTAGGGGGTTCAAACCCGCCCCGAAACGTAAAATTTATAGGCTTTAACATCTGATCAGTGTCTTTTTTGTACTTTTTGGTTTGACCCGCGAGCAAAACCCCATACGAGATTAATTCCTGGATTCGGACCTGATAACAAGCATTGCCAGGATGAGCCGAAAAAGCATCTGCTGGCTTTTTTGTTTATCGTCATGATATCAGAAAAGCCAGCAGCAATCATTCTGAACTGGAACAAGACTACATGCAACGTAGCATCAACACCTATCTTGGTCTTCATAACTATGAAGACATACCAAACAGGATGATACACCCACATAAAAGAATGCACCTATTGTTCGATTGAGAATTGGTCATTCTAAAGCAGATACGACCCTTTTCAAGTGGAATCAGCTAGTTCTTCTAATTGTGATGAGTGTCGTGTATGTGAGACACGCAGAGACGTTACTAGCCAAAATGTTTGGGGGGGGGGGACAAGATTTTTACCGACTGGCTGGTTATTTTTACCGACTATTTTTGCGTATAAAAACGACAGTTATTGAGAAAAAAACGACTGTGTTGACGAAAAATCGGCTGATTTTAAGAAAAAACGACTACTTTTAAGAAAAAATCGACTATTTTTACGAAAAACCGACTGTTTCTGATTGTTTTTAAGAAAAAACGATTATATCCAAGAAAAAAATCCACGGTTTTTACTAAAAATCGCGGCGCTTCGCGCCGACTCGGTTATTTTTTACCGACTGGCCGACAACATTGGGGGGGGGGGCGTCCCCCCCTCCCCCCCAAGTAGTGACGGCTCTGGAGACACGTACTGATGATACGTAAAAGATTGAGGGCATAAGGGAAAAACTAAGAAAGTGACTCCTGGTAGTAAAGCTTCTTCGTTTAGTTCTGTGTCATGCCAGAACATTTGGGAAGGCTTAGTTGCGGAACATCCCCGCGAAAAAAACAGTATCATCAATTGCATCAATTGTAGGCTATATAACTATTCTAATTGTTTCTTTTGTCGTGTAGTGTACGATTACTTTGTCGTCAGCCTATGCTATCCAATGGATAATTTGATACTAATTAATGATTGATTGAATCGTCCCTACGCCTATGTTAAAACGTCCCAGGGTGAAACGGGAGTCCCTGTGGAGCGGCGGGATAACGCCTAAGTCGCGACGTCAAACCGGAACTATCTAGGCTACGAGCGTGGCATCGGCTAGTGGCAGGATTTGACAGCACGCAAGAGGAAAAATATTGTCTGGTCTGTGAAAACAAGACCAAAGGTTTCGATGGGATCCCAAAAATTTAATATTTGACCCAGACAACTACGTCTTGTCTACGCCAGAAGCAGTCTTCGCCAGGCTAATCATCTGAGAAAATTAAGTTCAGATATACCTGTATAAGCCATATTTATTTTGACGATACTGATCGAAACTTCCTGCTTTACTTCTGCCGAATTTCCGTTTTCGGCCGAATTCCGAGCGAACTACTTGTCCAGCCAAAAAAAGATAGCTCAGAAGCGCATCTCCTTATCCCTATAAAGAACGTCTAATCAACTTCAAATAAAACTTTAACTTATAAATAAAAAAAAACCGGTTTTAACCGGATTCCGGACGAACTATATGTCCGGTTAAAAAATGATTGTCATGTACAGATTCAGCGTCTCTTCTTACCCTTAAATCTATCATCTAATCAACTTCAAATATAAATTTTACTTTTAACAAACTTTTCGGTTTTGGCCGGATTCCGGGCGAACTACTTGTCCGGCGAGAAAATGGTTTTCACGATCGTGTTCAGCATGTCTTCTTACCCCATAATGGACTATCACATTAGCTGTTTCAAAATATTTGGTTTGTCCCTTAATTTAAACCCCCTCCCCCACCCCTAAATGTAGGGCTACAGTGCCCATCTACGAACTTGACCTTACTCTTGACCCAAAGAATCCTCACACCAAGTTTCATCAAAATATCTCATTCCCTTCGAGAGTTATCGTGCTTACAGACAGACAGACGGACGGACGGACGGACGGACAGACGGACAACTTTTACGATGTCATAGGTATCCGTCACTAACATTTTGGGATCCCAAAAAGTGAACAAATGCAGTTTAATATTTATTTATAATTTGTTTTTGAGGTTCTTGTGTCATTTCCCCCTAACAATCAGCCATGGGTCCAATACATAGCGAGAAAAAGAGAACTTGTGTGATAAAGGGTCCTATTCTCTTAGTTGTGATTAATGTTGACTAGTGTTGGAATTTGCAGAAAGAAACGATATGGTAGCTTTCGCAAAATCATTCCTATCGACGTGTTTCTTCCCTATTTGGGACCTTCGTGGCACACGCCATTTGTTGTATAAGTTGTTATATAAATAGTGTGTGCGTACATACATTTATTTTTACTTTTGCTTATTTTCTTTGGTTATTTTTGCTTTTCGTTCATTTTCTTTATGTACTCTGCTTTTTCCCTTGTATAAGTGGGCAAACGTAAAAATATATAACCCTTTTTGATAGAGTCGTTGGGCCCTCGTTGTAGAAACAGTAGTTGCGTTTTTGATCCGAATTCTCCGATCTGAATTCTCGATTCTGAATTCTCGATTCTCGTACAAAATTACCGTTTTTGCTCCTCTAGCTTCTCAATTCTCGCTTTTGACAACAACACTAATTTGACAGCTCGTCTGCCACCCGGTATACCTGTTTGTGCATATTAAACACCGCACCCTGTTGACCAATCAGGGAGGAGAACGGGGAGAGGAGAATAGAGAATTCACTAGCGGAGCAACTTATCGATTCTGCAGAATTCGGAGGCTTTCCCCGTTCTCGATTCTGACAAAAACGAAAGAAATAGAGAATTCGCTTCAACTGAATAGTCCAAAAACGCGAAATAGGAGAATTCGGAGGAGAATCGCAAGGAGAATTCGGATAAAAAAACGCAAATAGTGAGAGAGTAGGTTGAGATTTTCGCTTGAATGGCTTTTGAGCTAAACGGAAGATACCATCCTCACAAAAATATCACTGCATGATACCATCCACACGAAAAGTGGTTGAGACAAAGGAAGAGATGCCATCTTCCTTTACCCGAAGGTCCTAAGAGCTAGTGGAGCGTCGTTTGTCGAGAGAGACACATTCAGCGAGATGATGACGTCGTCGTCGAGCTATGCACGCGAAAAAATTACCATCGAGCTGGATGGAATCGAAACCAATAGTCGGAGGGAATCTGTGTAATACGACCATGCTGAGTCGAATATATTCTGATACCCTAGCCGATGCAGACGAGCGGAGGATGAGCTACGCAAAACATCATACATTTTTCCTCTACAAAACAGCTACATCACAGTAGAACCGCGCAGAAGAATATGAACGCCGTCTGAGTCGTTCGTTACAGATGATTGGTTGTCCACCACTGTGACGTCACGTCTAACTCGCTGCAGACAGGGTTCTCCACCCCTGCAGGCATCCCAGTTTTTTCGTCTGGTTGCGCAACGGCGATGAGGGAAGCAGGCGGGTATCAGCTCAAACCTCACAGCAAGGACTTCTATAGCTCCGCTCAGTTTAATCGGAGTTTCCATAGTCGCTGCATGTAGCATGGGACCAAAGTCGGAGGTCTATCACGTTTTTTGTTCTTGATGGCATCAACGCCAAAACTGCAATCATGATGAGCATGCAATTGGTCCCAAAGACAATATAAGTCCCACTTATTGTCTTTGATTGATCCATCCACGCGAAAATATCACCAGGTAATAATTTAGTCGAAAAATCAGCTGAGCGTCCGCACAGTACACGTGGGTACGCTTGACCCATCCCTTTGCGCTAAGTCCCTTGGTGTCTCTCCTTCCGGCAAATCTGCCCCTTTGTTCGAACCCGATCCCCGCCCAGCTGGCTATCGGGTGTCCGATTTAATTAACTGCAGTCTCGTTTTAGGTTTGGGTCGAGCGTCGAGCATGGCGTGGTGGAGCTTTGAGTCACTGGAGGGGATGCGAATTTCTATAATTTTGGAATCCGGAGTTCAGATGATCGAAAGCAGCTGGTAAGTTTTTTTTTATATTTGTCCTAATTATGTACATTTTCCCTTAAAATGGTTCTTGTTGCAGAAAGAATTTCTCTTATGCTGGAAGCGTAAAGAGAGATTTTTTCAATAGCAGAACTATTCGGTATATTTACGGGGATTCGGTAGTTATACAGAACTCCAAATAGGGTCTCGGTACAAATCTGTTCGTTACAGTGATCGGGATTCGGTATAGTTGCCAGTATTCATCACGAATTCGGTGAGAGAATTTACTGAAATTATTTGGTAATTTTTTGATGCCATAACTATTCGGTATATTTATGGAGATTCGGTAGTTACACAGAATCCCGACTAAGTCGGTCCAAAATTATTCGGTACCATGATTGGGATTCGGTATAATTTTCCGGAATCGGTAGTTACCACGAATCTCGGCTTTTCTTCCAGTTTCGACGAAATTATATTGAATACGAATATTATTGGGTAGGCTTTCGATACCAAAACAATTCGGTATAATAACCAGGATACGTTAGTGATACAAAATCCCGAACATTCTATCGGTCTAAACTTATTCGGTATAATAACTGGGATTCGGTAATTTATTCGGTAATTGCCAGGATTCGGTAGTTACCACAAACCTCGAAATCCGGAAGAGGTCGAGTGAAGCACTGTTCGCAGACAAAAGGACTGATCTATGATATCATCGATAGTCCTTACTTTTATTTCGGATCCCACAAAGAAGATGTAATCAGAAATGTTTCGAAAATTCCGCCTGCGGCGCTTTTCGTAATATTCTCTTTGTGGAAGGGCACGTCATGTGACTGGGGTTTTAAGCCAGTTTTAGGATTGGATTTTGAAACATTAATAGCTAGAATCTGGACGGAAATAGACTTGACAGAAAAAAGGTAACTTAAGAAAAATCTCGCCTGCGGCGCTCACTTTATGTGATCTTGGGTTAATCCACGATGAATGATAGAATTTGTAAAAGAAGCAGAGAGTTGGAAAGTTTCGCCTTCGGGTTCTTTCATTTTTGGTCTGTTCAGTGTTAGGCTGCTATAAGTAGCATTGAATTAGCGTCTGACCCTTTAAGAGTGAAGTCGGGTCTTCACCTTCCGGAATCTGGGTTCCCAGATTCTCCGTGATTTTTTCTGAATTTCTTCTGCGATACTTAACAATTCCGGAAATCTGGAAGTTCTAAAGCCCCTTTTTTCCGGATTATTTTGATTTACTTTCGGACCGGTTCATATTCCAGATGCAATTTACAGAAGAAGTCAAAGAATAATCTGGAAGCCCAGATTCCGGAAGTTCCGGGAGGTGAAGACCGGACTTAAGGGGTAGTCAAAAGGGTGTCCTGTGCGCATGTCCAGACAAACCGCATTACTCCCAAAATAAATTTCACGCTCTACCCTTATCTGACAGTGTAGTTTAGTCCCACCACATCAAAGACAAATTTGTACAAGCCCTTGCGGAGTTGCGGTTAGTCGATAGGCCTATTGACTAATTTTTCGCCCGATTGCTGTTATAAAGCCTACCCCTTACACAAAATGTGTGTCCCTTCAGCCTCTCGGTCCCACCCGGATGCTTAAAGCACAACTCTTACTAGAAAATGATCTTTCCCCCATAAAATAGATCAGAAAAAAATGTTTTTCGAACATACCATTACTTTCCACCTGAGATTAGCGATTTTCGTGTTAGTACTTGCCGACCGTGTCCAGCCTTCCTGCTCTCCGATATGGCGGCTGGGCCCAAACGTTTGAAAACTGAACGCGCCGTGGTTAAAAAGTTGGAAAACTAACCAAATAAAAGAAGTCAAAACCAGAAGATTCTCATATCCTTATATGTGAAAGAGTTGTCCGCGGACATTGAAGATTACGGCTAACTTTGCGTTGTGTGACCGGCAAAACTCGGCAATGCCGAAAAAGCGCTTCGTAGGCACAAAACGAAATAATGGAGAAAGGTGGGGATTTTAGAAGCTTATAATTCCACAAGGGAGCTAGGTATATTATTAAAGGCAGAATAAGCAAGAGGGGTCCTTTAAAGTAGGCACTTTTGTCCTGAACCCACCTGCGTGCCGTTTTGTTCTTTTTGAATGTAGCCTAAAGCAGTTTTTTGGAGCCCTTTTCAACCCCACGCGTTACCATTATTATACTGCTCGGGATGAACAGCCAGCTGGCGTTAACTAGGGATTGGTCACTTACCCTTGCTATGCACACAAGGAGCGTGTTCTATTAAATGTACAAGAGCAATTTCCATTTTGTTCAGGTGTCTCAACTTAGGGTCAGTTAGTTCACCTGCAAACCTTAGCATTAACCAGGCCTGGAGTCCTCAACTTTTCTAAATTCAACAGTAATTTAACAGTAACACAAAAACGTTTTCACTGCCTCACGTCATACCAAATTTCAGATCATCCTCTAGTCGCGAGAATGTCGAGAAGCATGCTAACATATCAACTCTTCTTGCCTCACATGGATTACCGACGGATACCGAGTTCGCCTCTTATTTACTCTACTCTCGGTAATGCTGCCTAGCCTAGCAAATACATGGATTTTAATTGGATTGGATTCCAATTTGCGAATTACTGCCCCTGCGCGATGAAGCGGATAGAGGGGTACCCTTGGTCCCACCTCTCCGATTAATGGCTTTTCAGTGGCGACCTTTAGTCGTATTGACGAAAGCATCATTATGTCTTATACGATGGGAAGGTTTCATTTATTTCGAAATATAGCGTGAAATTTGTCACATCACCTGATGACAAAGCATATACCTATTTCCTTCCATCACAGTCATCTTGCATTGAATTGAGGTCGATTCTGGCGGTCTAGAAAGTCGGCTGTTATTGCAGTGGAAAGTGGTTCGGCAAGTCAAAGAGAAGTTGTAAAGGTCCAACTGAGGCGCAACGACTTTTTGCTTGTTCTTGCGCTCGGCGGATTCTCGCTTTGCTTTTCGGAAAGCGAATCCAAGAGATCGCCAGAATCGCCCTTTATTGTTAGAAGTACTTGCGCTTCGAAAAGACCAGTGAATAGACAAAATCCATTCATTGGCAGAATTCTGGGATCGTCAGACCCCTGTGCTAATCTCTTTCCATTTCTGTTAACACATGCTTGCTAACAATTTGATTGATCGGTTTATGACGTCCTGTTTGTGAAAATTTCGAAAGGAAAATGCACAATAATAACCAGGCCTAACTACCTTATCGAATTCAAATACCTGTTCCAGACATCTATAAAGCATCGGCCATAAGCAAAGGTGTGAGGGTTGCAACGGAGAATAAACCAATTGCGATTACAACCTTCTATATTTGTCAGTCGTAAATACATAAGTGGATCAACGAAAAGATTTGTCATTTTTGTTATTGACATTATCGCAAGAATTGCATTCAAGTTCACTATGTGTGGTTCAACGAAAAGATTTGTCATTTTTGTTATTGTCATTATCGCAAGAATCGCATTAATGTTCACACCGTAAACTTTCAGTCTTAATCCCACAAAATCGCGTGCATTTTGTGACATAAGTTAATATTTTCATCGCATCAAGAACTGCGTAAAACGCAGTGCTTTGCGTTGATTGTCGCAGGATTTGCGCAATGTGTCTCAAAATTGTGATCGAAATTGCCGCTTTGTGAACCAAAGGCAACACCCCATAGTTCGGGAGAGCCCATAGTTCGGAATTTGCCTTATTCCGGTGTAGCATTCCAAGTGTACGACTTCCTGCTGATCCTTGCGATAGACATAGCAAAAACTCGGATTATTAAGTAGTGGGTAAGTTCAGCTTCTACTACTGAGACACGCAAAACGTCTCAAAACCTCCACTACCTGAAAAGCAGATATCATATTTTCTACACATCAACCTGTTAATATATTTTACCATGTCTGTCTCAAGTGTTGGTAGTGAGGCATTTTTGGATTAACATAAACTAGTCATGTGAAAGCACTGAACTGGGATATGGCGAATTGACAATACATTTCTTTATGAAGTCGACTTTCCAATGCCTCATACCAAACTTTGGAAGTTACGTAAACGCGTACACACCTAGTGGATGGTTGTGTCGCCATCTATAGCGAATATGTCGTCGACCATGGCTATATAGTTTTGTACCAGTTGGTTTGGCCAGTTCACTAGCCGCGTCATATCTATTCTGAGGTGATTCATGTTCTCCCTTTTCTTCTAAGATCCCGTATTAGCTTAGAAAAGCATGCTGAAAATCAACAAAGGGAAGAAAGGGGCTCAATAAAACGAGAGAAGGAAGAAGCAAAAGATAAAACTGAATT
Organism: Branchinecta lindahli; assembly: GCA_023053555.1. Taxonomy (NCBI): domain Eukaryota; kingdom Metazoa; phylum Arthropoda; class Branchiopoda; order Anostraca; family Branchinectidae; genus Branchinecta; species Branchinecta lindahli. Next base: position 25,700 of record JAKZAO010000031.1, read on the forward strand.
GGGATTATTTAATCGGTAACTAGCCAAGAATCGTGCGGAAGTAGCCGTAGCCGAAATTTAAACCTTGATCGTAGGCTGTTGTTTCTGCAGTTGCCTCTGTCTGCATAACCGGGTGATTTAGAGGTGGTTTCATGAATTCGGATCCCGGGCATGGAGATCGTGCATAGCGGTCATGGCAGAATTTACGTTTGGCTGAAGTACCAGCCGCTTAATACCGGTTAAAAGGTTACTTCTGCCGGTGTGGTCAAAACCAGGTTGCATGTCTAAAAAAAAATTCTGCTGTTATTATCGGATTTTGGTGCCACTATTCAAAGTGCTATTCTAAGATCATGGAACTTTTGCCAAGATCTTAGAATAACACTTTTGGATCTCGTAATCAGATATGAAACATGCCATAAACGAACCAACTTCGCTTTTGCCAGTTTAGTTTTAGTCAATTTTGGCCGTCAAATATTTTTTTTTAATAATAGCGAATTAAACCCGAAGGCGCGGTAAGAATCAATTTTAGCCTGCGAAGTCGGAACCCTGGGTCATAGGCACCGAAACTCAGAACATGTTCACTAAATAGGTGATAAATCGCAGTTTCAGAAAGAATCAAAGAATTATACTTTTCAAGATACTAGAACTTGAACTAGACGAATAAGTTGAGAAATCTATAATAGTCAGGATTTGCTGTTCTCATTGCCTGCACGGTTAGACGTTATTCCTTTACTGTGCATGAGTGACTTTAATGTTTGTAAAGCTAGACACACTGTCTGCATTAGGAAGATCAATAAATATTTCCCTTTCGGATCCCATCGAAACCTTTGCTCTTGTTTCCACATATTTTCAACATCCGTATTTCATTTTGGCTCCAGCGCATTCCTGCGCGATCGGTTCATGCACTGGAGATCTAAAATAGATCTTTGGCCGCTTCGAGGCCTCCAGGTCCCCAGTGCGTCGAAACTTTCCACGTCATAGGACAAAATTGATTCTGTTCTCTGGAATCGCTGTGCTATTTCCTGCCCGCTGTTCATCTGTTACTGCTTGCACTGTCGGAAGTTGTAAGTGTTTCAAATCAATCAAACATTATTTTATTATAAAAACCCTAGCCGGCAGTTCGTTTCTCTTCTTTCTAGGGATGAATATAAATCATAAATATGTACAAATCCGAATTAAATGTGACGTAACCGTTTTAGTGTACAAACTAACGTGTTGTAATGTGAAACTACGAATTTAAAGTACTAGGTTTCTTGTCTAAATACTGTTGGGCAAGTTTAGGTGGGGCAGAGGCCGCCATTCTAACTGCTTTTCTTTATTGGGGACATAAGCACATTTGTATTGATGTAAGGGCATAATATCTCTGTTTTCGCGGCGGTTTGAGTGGGTTTCTAGTTTGAAATGTTTAGAAAGGTTACAGTAGAGTTAGAAATTATGAGCAATGCTATGTACTGCTGAATTTTCTCAACAGCCTAGGACAGTCCAGCCATGTTTGCAATACTCAACATCTGTTTGGCCACCTTACCAAAGATATTTTCAGTAGGACATTTTGTTGTAAATGTCAAATTCATAGATGTACTCTGTAGGCCTATGCTTAGGGGGAGGGGGATTGAAATTAAAGGACTAGTGCTTAAGAGCTGGTGCGATAGTCAATTTAGGGGTTAATTCACGGAGAAACCATACTTGAACTTTATTTTCTTGTCAGACAAGCAATTCTAAAACTTTGTTTTGGTTTAAGGCAAGTGACAGGAGACAATAGAGATAGCCTATGCTTATTTGAACATTCTTTAGATTGTTGAAAGGAACAGAAAACTTGACTCAAACTTGACTCGGGAAGCTAGCTAACATATCAAGAATGTACCCTGAGTCGATATTGAGAGTAAGAAAAATTCTCGTTACGACCATTGCAGTTTCCCGGCAGTTTCCGAGAATTCGACTTTTGAGCAAAAGGTTGTGCCGCGACTAGGAATCGAACCCCGGCCGTCTAGTCGGGAGGTCGTTACTCTTTAGTCTACATGTAAAAAGGCGAACTTTTACAGTACATAAGTGCATAATTACAGTGCATAAGAACTGCCAGCTAGCTTTGGGAACACTAAGGAGGGAGTTCGAGACAGTTCGAGATGACAAAGAAGGGGGGGCCTGTCGAATAAGACCCTGTGTATTTATCCAAGCCCCCGGGTGATTCGATGGCCGAAAGTTGCGTAGTCAAGTTTACTGTTCCTTTGAACGCAATGGTTTTGTTTCTTTCATTTGAAACAGTTTAAAAGAAAGGAAAAATTGCTAGATTTGATGTGCATTCGGACGCCATCTGCTGGGTGAAATTTTGTTCCATTTTGCGAAAGAGGAAATTTGAAAGAACAACCAGATGGCATTTGGGAGCAAGTATTTCCAGTTCTACCTAACATATGACAAGTGAGGTGTCAATAAAACGTTTGTGGTAATTATTTTGCAGTTACAGTTCTCTGGCGTGAGTTTGGTGTTTTATTCGACGACTGTCAAATGCTTGGCAACGTTCTAATAAGCATTCCTCTACTGTACCCTTGACTTCATATTGTCCCATTTGTCCCTCTGTTTGTTAGCACGATCGCTGTTGAAGAGATTTAGGATATTATGTTCGAACTTAGGGGGGGGACCTTTGGGCAAACTTCAGGTCAAGTTCGTCTGTTGGGGAAAGGGAATTTCAGATTAAGTGTGGAACATTTTTCTAAAACTAATTAGACAGTTTTGTTAGGAGTAAGCAGGTCTGAACTTAATTTTCTTGCCGAACTAATAGTTCAAAGAATACATTGGGCCGACTTTTAATGGACGATAAAACAGTTTATTTAATAAATATAATAATAAAATGCAAAAAAGGTCACAAAGCCTAAGCCAAAGCCAAGTGTGTGTGTGGGGATGGAGGCAGTTAAAATTGAAGATACCTATTCGCAGGTTTAGGTAGGAATCTTATTTAGTAATAGTTATGCGATAGGAAATCGAAAGCTTTCTTTCTTAGATTTTCGGTTTTTGTCAGAATGATCGCATCTTTTACCCGATTACAGCTGAACGAAAACATTTATTAGAACAACAAAATTTTCTGTTTTCGCCGAATTCCGGCTCATCCAGTCGAAGTACCCGGAAGATCAATTTTCTACGTCGTTTTAAACCCGTATAGGAATGAAACTATCTATAAATGAAATGAAACAATCTAATTCGGACACTTTCACAACATTAATTGCAGAATTTTGTGTGAAATCTTCCTGGGCGTCTGGATTCGTACGCGCTCCTTGTCGTTCCTCCGGCGAAACGTGATGCAACCGTTAGCATTCGTGTCCGTGTATTTGTATAGACTATAGTTTTGCAGTGTCGGATCAGTAATCAGTAAAGAAGCTTATAAGTTAGTGCACTGTGACGTAGATGAGTATTTCTTTCTTGGGGGGACTAATGTAGATACAGAAAGGGATTAATGGGGTAAAATGAGTTAAACCGGAAGCATTTTTAGTGCCTAAGAATCTGTCCTATAAATGATAACCAATGAACCTTAATCTTGCTAGCAGCTTATATAACTTCGTTTAGAGGATTACATTACATTAATAATTCCTCTGATTATGGACATTTAAAAATCGGGTCAAGGTTTAGAAAGAGATGGATTGAAATTATTGAATTAAATAAAGTAGTTTTATTTGTTCATCTGTAGGCCTTCTTTTCTTTAGGGAAATGTTGAAGGTGGATTTAATAGTGAAATATTGAAAATTTATATTAAGCTTGTAAGAATATGCTTTTAAAATCACCACCGTTCCTAGTTGCGACTTCAAACCCGGTTCCGAGCCGCGGCACAATCTGGTGGTGTGATTTTGAATCATCCTAATAAGTGAAACTCCGGAATAATTTAGTTTCGGAAAACTGCATCACTTTCATTGTCACAGTGGGGTGATCCGAACAGTTAAAACCATTTGTTTTTTTAAGTGACAGTAAGAGCTTTGTCACACTTTGCTGAAAAAGCCGCCTATTCGACAATCAACGCCGAAATCTGCGAAGATTTCTCCGCTGAAAACGAGTCTATACGTCTGGGCAGATTGGTGCGATTGCCGAGAGGATTCTGAAAATCGTCTTGGCTCGTGATGTCAGATGGATTGGGGCAGATTTGGCGATAACGAGCAGACTGTAATTAGGGTTATAAAATTGAAAGTAGACCAGTTTTGCAACAATAGGGTTTCAATTATGTTGGACTATTGTGAATTACAAAACTGTTTCATGCAATATAATCAGTAATGCCGTTTCTTTCTACTTGATCTCCTGTAGTTTTCAGCATTCAGAATTATGTCTATCTTGTTCTTTTCTTTTTTTCTAATTTAGCAACCCAAAAAGCTGCTTTTCTTGGATCTAGTGTGACCACTTCGGCGTCGAAATACGCCAAGTGTGACCAAGCTCTGAACCAGCAGCCCCTCGCAGCGCAGGCAGCGTATTTAAATACCGGGCGCTGTCAGAAAGGAGGACGATACTGATTGAAATTCATTCCATTCAGGACAGTCGGCCGAAGCAGACAGTGAACATAGTTAATAAACGGGAACCTCGTTAACTGATAAGGGTAAACGGAAAAGTACATTTCAGTTTTGTTGTTAACATTTTCGCCAGTAAAAACTTAGTTATTAAAGGACACCTGAACAATGAAACCATACTTGAACACACCATGAAGAATGCATTTACAGAAATGGCCACGGAGAGCATTCTTCTCCTGAGCGTGACATTTCAAAAAGCGCAATTCATTCAAGTCTTGTACAGCGCTGGCCGGATCGTATTGGAATTTCTTCTAGATATACGTTTGGGCTTAACTGGTTAAAAAATATTCCAGAAGAAGGGTTGATTGGAGACATCTGTTCATTTCTAAAATTGTTCGGTACTGAAATAAGGACAGATGCAAAATGGAGCAAAAATCATAGCCTGGAAACACTATTTCGTATTTGGATTCGGTTTTCTGCAGGCAATGTTAACGGAAGTCATACAGATAGGGATGATACTTGGTACTCTTCATTCAGGTGTTCTTTAAGACTATTGAGCTAATCCTGACACACAGTCCGTAGCCTAATAGTAATGCGAAATGATAGTAGAAAAACAAAATCAGTCAAAGAACAACAGTCAAAATTATTAAAAAACTTTTAATTTTTTAGATTTTGTTTGTGTAATCGGATTCCAAGCTGTGAAAGAACAATTTGTAGGAAGCGTAATTTGGTTTAATTTTCGCTTGGGTGCCGCGTGGCCGCAAAGAATGCCCGACGACTTTTAGTGGGACGGATTCATCGCTTCAGTGTCATTATATCCGATAACCGTAACGGAAGTTTTAAATGTCACCCATCCGGGAAATTCTTTTTCTCATGCGGAAAACAGTTATTTTAGAAGAGAAAGCTTTAGTGTCTGATCGCACATTCTTGTATGCAGTTATAATTTGTGCACCCTAACTTGTTGTAAGTGAATACTTAGACGGAGTTGTTTATTCCAGGTTACTGGAATACTGTGAGTGCTGTGATGAAGCAAAAGCGAATCGCGTTCCAGGACAGAAGAACCAAGTACGAGTCGGTTATGTTCGAAAAGTAAGGTGACAGCCTCAGTTTTCTCAGGTTCTATTTGGAGTGGTCGGATGGACAGTTATGAGCCATATTCTTTCTGGAACTGATCTCCTGTTCTGCATCCATAACTCTCCTTCGGTTTCTTACTTCTGTGAAAAAGGGTCGGAGAAGAAGAAACTCGGCACCTCCTGTTTGCTGTTCTTCTGTGGTGTCGAACATTGCCACATTAGCTGGAATCGCCTTGATGAAATCGGGCAGTTTTTCTTCGCTCGAGTCGTCGGGCTTGTCCAACGATGCAAAGAGTTCAAAAATGAATGAATGAATTTTATTACCCATCAAACAACACAGCGGAAAAAAAAGATGGAGTATGGGAAAAGAAAAGAAAACAGCAATTACATAAAAAAACAACAAAGAAAAACAACATTAACCTGGATACAAAATCACAAAACAAAGAATCTTATCAAAAAAGAATACCCATCCAGGGGTGTTCAACATCTTTATAATTAAAGTTCGCGACCAGATTTTCGACGCTAAGCACGGGGTCTGCGACAGAGTACCTCTGGATCAAATCCTTTGCTGAAATCGGATAGTATTTCTTAGTTCGTCTGGTTGAACTTGTCCACAACAAGTCCTATTTAAAGTGGTCTTACGGACTGCTGTTAGCCAGATTCTTCTGAAACTGAATTCTCGTCTGCATCCATGGGTGTATTTTCTTGTAGAATTTTCTGTCGGTCGCTTCCGTCGGTGAAAAAGGGTCGGAGAAGAAGCTCGGCATCTCCTGTTTGCTGTACTTCTGTGACGATGGGCATTGCAACATACGTCTGAATTTCCTGTTTGCTGTGCTTCTGTGACGATGGGCATTGCAACATATGTCTGAATTTCCTTTTTGCTGTGCTTCTGTGACGATGGGCATTGCAACATATGTCAGAATTTCCTGTTTGCTGTGCTTCTGTGACGATGGGCATTGCAACATAAGTCTGAATCTCTTTGATGAAATGTGACTTGATGTTGGTTCTTCTGAAACCGAATTCTGGTCTGTATCCAAGGTTCGAGGTTATGTATAGGCTACTTACAACAAATGTATCTTTTACACTTTCCGCTGCTGAGAGCAGAGCTCCAGCGCACACGAAAACAGATAAAACCAAAAATAACTTCAATAAGACGAATCATACCCAATAATATCACATCCGCTAAATAATTATACATCTAACCGAAAGCAAGGCCAAGGCAGAGTCACAATTAAACAAAAATAACTATCAAGAATAAATAAAATATACAAAGATGGGAATATCGATAGACAAATATGTAAATAACAAAATAAGAGAAAATCCATGGGGATGTTATCTTATATAATTCTCGGTCCGTCGCTTCCGTTGGTGAAAAATGGTCGGAGAAGAAGCTCGGCATCTCCTGTTTGGTGTGCTGCTGTGATTTGGATTGTGAGCATTGCCACATAAGTTGGAATCGTTTAGTTGAAATTGGACATCCGCTTGGTTCTTCTGAAACTGAATTCAGGTCTGCAGCCAGGGTCATATTTTCTTGTATAACTCTCCGTCGCTTGGTCCCTTCGCTGAAAGAGAGTGGGCTATTTTTTTTTAAGTACGTTACAGCATCAGTTTTATTTAAAGTGGTCTCATGGACTGTTTTTAGCCAAATTCGTCTGAAACTGAATTCTAGACTGCATCCATGGGTATTTTCCTGTACAGCTCCATACCGCTTGGTTCTTCTGAAACTGAATTCTGGTGTGCATCCATGGGTACATTTTCTTGTATAACCCTTTGTCGCTTGGTTTTGTCGGTGAAAAAGTGTCGGAGAAGAAGCTCGGCATCTCCTGTTCGCCGTGCTGCTGTAATGTTGAGCATTTCCACATAAGCTGAATCGCATTGATAAAATCGGGCATTTTTTTTGTCCGAATCGTCGAACTTGTCAAGAGATGCAAAGAGTTTAAATATCCTATGCTGAAATCGTACAGTTTCCTTCGTTCGTCTGGTCGAACTTGTCCGCAACTTCAATTTGTGTAACAGCCTGAATTTTCTTGAGTCCTATTTAAAGTGGTCTCACGGACTGCTATTAAACCAGATTCTTCTTTAACTGATTCGGGTTTGCATCCATTGGTGTATTTTCCTGAACAGCTCCCTGCCGCTTGGTTCTTCTGAAACTGACATATGGTGTGCATCCATGGGTAAAGCTTCTTGAACAACTCACCGTCGCTCGGTGAAAAAGTGTTGTGAGAAGAAGCTTCGCTTGCTGTGCTTCTGTGATGTTGAGCATTGCCACGTAAGCTGGAATTGCGTTCATTAAATGTGATGTTGGTTCTTCTGAAACTGTTACTTCGGTGAAAGAGTGGGTTTTATTTTAAAAGTACGGCTACAGCATCAGTTTTCTTAAGTTCTATTCAAAGTAGTCTGGTGGACTGTTATCAGCCAGATTCTCCTGAAATTGAATTCGGGTTTGCACATATTTTCCTGAACAGCTCCCTGCCGCTTGGTTCTTCTGAAACTGACATATGGTGGGCATCCATGGATAAATCTTTTTGAAGAACTCTCCGTCGCTCGGTTCCGTCGGTGAAAAAGTTTTGGAGAAGAAGCTTGGCATCTCCTGTTTGCTGTGCTTCTGTGATATTGAGCATAACCACATATGTTGGAATTGCTCTGATGAAATCTGACAGTTTTTGTTTCTTCGTTTCGTCGAGCTCGTCAAGGAATGCGGAGAGTAGCCTATACAAATCTGTTTGCTGAAAGCGGACAGTTTTGTTTCGTTCGTGGGGTCGACCTTGTCAAAGACCACTCAGCTGTTTTGGTCCCCTTTTCTGTTTAGTGGCGACCAGTACAGTACAATTGTTATCATTGATACTCTTTGCTTCGATCAGAACAGCACCAAGTTGATGTGGTAGAAGTAGCAAGATTTCGACGGACAAGACACTCACCGGTGAGTGCAAAAACGCGTTATAGGAAGCACCGGTGAGTAGTCACCGGGCAACGAACGCAGCTACAGTTAATTTGCACTTCCTATAAGTTGCGTGGAGCAAATTTTACAAAACAATAACAACCTCGGACACGGCCGGACAAGCTTCTTCATTTAAATAGAAACGACTAGTAGAGCAGTGTGGGAAAACTGGACGGACCTAGTGGGATATTTGTTATAAGCACTCCTCTGAGGATGTCTGGGGCTGTTTGGAACATTTTTATAGCCCTTGCTCTTATAGGGGCAAAATCATAAGATTGCGCCTTCCAGAACGTCCAAATTGCTGATGTTTCGTCGACTCGAGATTATCAATCTCCGTACTGTTGTATGACAGTGTGGGAAAACTGGACAGACCTAGTGAGATATTTGTTATAAGCACTCCTCTGAGGATGTCCGCGACTGCTTGGAACATTTCTATAGCCTTTGCTCTGTGTCTGCTACGAGTAGATATTCGTAGGGATCAAAAGCTGCGTTCGTCAGGTAGGTTGTGGGTGCAATCCTGATCTGAGAAAAGGTGGGCTTCTGCGTGAGCGCTCTGCCGACTAAGGGGTTGAAAATGCCTTCAAAGATGGCATTAACCCAATTGGAGTGGGAGAAAGCGTTGGCGCCTTTCATATAGTTGGTGCCTAGCAGGTTGCCGATGTGGAAATCAATATTCTCGCAATTGAGAATGATCTCGTCATAGAGCTGATTGAGTGCCGTTGATGGATCGATGTTGGATCGGGTGGATGCAATCATCTGGTGAGCGGCGAAACAGAATTGGGGGGGGGAAACATTCTTCCGAAATCATGTCGGATGGAAAATCCGGCGAGGGAGGGAATAAACTCGAGCTTTGGCCGGCGAGGGTCATAGGTCGGAGCGAGTTGTCTAATGAGGACTTCGAGGAATTTGGGAACGCGGAGGTTCTGGATTGCTGTGAAGTAGTCCTTTTTCATCTGGTCGTTGTGGAAGAACCGGGCATAAAACGATTTATTCGTTCGTGCGTACGAGTCGCATATCAAAAGATGTGCGTTAACTATCAACTGGCAGTATGCCGTGATGGAAAGCGGGGAGACGTAGGGGAAACCCTTTTGTTCGTAGGAGGGGTACTCTCGTGTAACGTAGTACGCTATATATGCGAATACATTGCGCATATCAGGTTGGACATCGATGGTGAACTGTTGTCCAGTATCTAATTCAATGTTCTTAGCTATATTTAGCTTGGCGAAGAAGTCCTGTGAGAGTGAGGGTTGAGGAGATTCCTGAGATGGAATTTTCACTGTCTCAAACTTGTTGGAGAGGGCATGGAGAGCCGGGTGATTCTTAATCACATAGGGAGCAGTGGTGACTGAACTCATGTTTTCTGTGTAACTTGGGGTGGTAGAACTTTTAGAACTTGATTTACTAGAACCGGGGGGTAGGTAGTAAATACCTTTGCTCTTATAGGGGCAAAATCATAAGATTGCGCCTTGCAGAACGTCCAAATTGCTGATGCTTCGTCGACTCAAGATTATCGATCTCCGTACTGATGTATTGACTTCCAACTGGTTGATCTTGTTTTCCTCATCTGATGTAGCGTTTGTCTTTGTGTTTTTCTCTCACTGGTACGGTACTCTCTCTCCGTGATTTAATGGCTGTTCAAAAAAAAGGTTGAAATCGGTGGCATTTGTACCTGTAACTTCCCATTTTACTGGAAAATCGTCTAGTCCTACTTAAAGCATGGTTTATCCCCAGTTTACTGGAAAATCGTGTATTCGTACTTACAGCATGGTTTATCGGTGGTATGTGGTAAACTCTTAAGTATTTGCCTAGAAGAACAAATAAAATATAATAAAGTAATAAAACTTGTCGTTGAAGTACTCACACCTTGAAGGGACTGAAGCAGCTAACACCAAACCTTAGCTAGGCCTGACCAAGCTGACTTAAACCGACTAAGCAGAACCAGAATAGACTAACAAGATCAAATCTCACATTCACCAAAGTGAAGAGACTTGAAACATACTTTATAAACCACGACACGGTCCAACATTTATGCCGTCACACTGCGTGAAACCTCACAAAGCAGACAAGTGAAAACACCGATGATTCTTGACACTGACCACCAGTAATACAGGCATACGCTTAGACGCTATATCACAGTCTGTTACAGTTTTCCGCAGCCTAAAGTTATGGGAGGATCTGAAAAAAAAAACTTCAGTAGAAGGAGCTAAATGCGAGATATGTCCAGGATAAAACTTGTCAGTTAAGATAGGGCACGTCATTTACTCATAAAAAAACATAATTTCAATGAAGCCATTGAGTGCCTAAGAGTTTCTTGCTGTATGACATAAATAGATATAGGCTATGCGAGTTGATGCATACTTTATTTTATTTTGACACTGATTATCTACAGTTTTTATGTGAGCGCCAGCTTAACGTAAGAACTTAGCTACGTTTCGCACATTTTTCCGCCGATGCGAACTCTAGTATGTTGAAAATGAGAAGGGCAGTAAATAAGTGAATACCAACTTCAATGGAAATCATTCCCTTTTGTGGGTGGATTGTACATACATCGATCTCTGTGACACCATTTTCTTTGTGTATGACAGAAATAGCTGTAGGCTATGTGGGGTTGTTTGATGCACACTTCATTTTGCTTTAACAGAGATCATCTTCAGTTTCTGCGTGAGCGCCAATGCAACGCAAGAACTTAGCTACGTATCCCACATCTTTCCGCATATTCGAACTCTTGGCGGCGGCAACTCAGAAGGGCAGTAAATTTGTAAATACCATCTTCAATGGGAATCTTTCCCTTTTCTGGATGGATTGCACATGCATCGATCTCGGTGACATCATTTTTTTGTGTATGACATAAACAGCTGTAGGCTATGTGGGTTGTTGATGTAAAGTTTATTTTGTTTTAACAGTGATTATCTCCAGTCTTACGTAAGAAATTAGCTACGTTTCCTACATCTTCTGCATATTCGAACTGTTGGCTGTGGTAACTCAGAAGGGCAGTAAATCTGTAAATACCAACTTGAATGGAAATCATTCCCTTTTCTGGATGGATTGCACATACATCGATCTCGGTGACATCATTTTCTTCCTGTATGACAGAAAGAGCTGTAGGCTACCGGGTTGTTGATGCAGACTTTTTTTTTTTGACAGTGACTATCTTCAGTCTTAGTGCGAGTGCCAATGCAACATAAGAACTTAGCTACGTTTCCTACATCTTTCCACATATTCGAACTCTTGGCTGCGGCAACTCAGAAGGGCAGTAGATCTGTAAATACCAACTTCGATGAAAATCATTCCCTTTTTCGGATTTCTTATGGATTTATCTATCTCGGTGACACACTTATTTTTGTTCACCACAACGCTTCGATGCCAAGTTGTTTTTCTAGTTCTTCATGTAAGTTTTCGACATGCTATATATTGCACTCTATATGAGCTGCATTTAGACATTGTCGGCCTTTCCTATCTGATTCTCGAGTCCGAGGCAGTCTGTACCTTCGAAGTAAAAGCTTTTTTAATTTGTCTTTCGGCTTGGCCATAGCTTTCTGCCAGCTGAGTTCCCTTTGTCCAGCGACGGCTGCGCTTCTACCGAACATAAGTCAGTTCTTCAAGTAGACTTCAAACGATCAGGTGACAAGAAGTCACCTGCGCAAAACGGAACAAAAATTTCAGTACATCACATGTTTATATGGAATAAATAACATTCATTCATCTTTACTCCTTGAATCTGGTCATGTCTGGGAAGAATAAAGAACCAGCTAATCGAAATCCGCTTGACAAGCAACTTTTGTTCGCATGTAAACTTGTTCACTGGGATAATTCTTGTTTTGCAGTTGAAAAAGAAACGGGGTCCAGATCTTGATAAACAGAATCGACTGACCGATATCCAAGATAATAAAAACGCTTATAGTTCAACATATAGATCTTGACTAAAACAACAGGATGGCTTTGACTATGTTAGACTGTGCAGCTCTCGCGAACGAACGATTTTTTTCGATTGTCGATGTTTGAAAACTGGCGGAAAGAACAGATTCCTTCAAGGTGTTGGGATAATTTTAGAGGTTTCAGTCGACGGTTTTCCGAATCTTCTGATATATTTGTCTTGTTGTTTGTCCACGCGGATCTTAGTATAAAATGAAGGGTCTGCAATAGTATCATCGATATTCGATCAAACGCCTAATGCTTCACGTTTCAGTTTCACGCACGCTTTAGCATGCGATCTAATCGCATGCTGCGTAGCATTAGCGTGCGTGAAACTTGTTTTCTAGCCATTTGTCTTTTTGGTGTACCTGTGTACCTCGAATTCCTGTTTCTGTGCTTCCAGTTTGTCGAATGCCCATTGAACTATCTGATGGCTGTCTGGTACAATCTCCTTTAATTCGAATAATTTTGTTTCTTTTAACGTTGTTCCTGACAAGCTGGTGACAGAAACAGACACCATCAGATCGTCTTGGGCAACTGGCCTTACCACAGAAACCTGATACGAGCTCTCTTTCCCCGGCTCCCTGAACCAAGTATTGAACTGCTTTTTCGTACTGGAGACATCTTTCCATTGACCCAGCGAAAAGGCTTTGGGTCGAGATTCTCCAGCCTTGTTTTCGTAGTTGTCTGAAAATAAAAACTTCATTTTAGCTATTGCTTCACTTTCTAGCATATTTGCAGTTTAACAATTCGCTATAATAAATACTCCCAAGTGGCTTGATCGGCTTTGCTGGTATTATTTCTTCCTCCAATTTTTTAAAAATGTATTGTAAATCTGCAAAATTGCCCTCACCTTGATGGGTTACAGTGGCACGTTTGGCTACTGGCTCTGCTGCACTGATGGAACCAGTGGAGGTGCCCATCTTGGCCTCCTTCGCCTCTTGTATGCACCGCAATTGAGTACGTACATCCTTTATCGTCACAGTATCGTCGCAACCGATGTAAAACCTCGACAGTGCTTGGTAAGTATCGGAAGGTAGTATCGTCTTCAGGTCCATCATATACTGTTCCACTGTTTTTGAGGACTGCATGCGAGTAGTCCCCTCCGAATCCGCAGTCACGGAAGATTCCAAGAGGTTTTGGGAGTCTATAATTAAAAATAGACCATTCAGTTCTTTGTAGTTTCCTTTTTCTGTCCAAAATACCTTTAATTCATTGCCAGAGAACTTTGTTGATAGTAATGTAATGTCATTCAATTTATCGCAAAAATTGTCACAAGTACACCCTTGGGAGTTTAGATGGTCCATAAATCTGTTGTATTTGATTTTTACCGTGACTTAAGATGGATCCAAAAGTCATCACATCTTCACATCTAGGACACCATCTGACTATATATTCACACCCTATGTCTCTTCGTACATGTACAAAGCACTTCATACATAAGTATGTTTCCAAGTCTACTTTATATGCCGGTTGGATCTTCTCTGTACTTTCGTACATGTAAAGTCCTTTAAAACTATCAACAAGTTCTAAACACTTACTGGCATCCATCTTCTGTTGTATAATCGAGAGGTTCTAACAATGTAAAGTCTTCCAGAATGAACACAGTTCTTGACTGATACCCATACCCGAAAACATTCTGTTCATATAGGGCAGAGCGACCAGAGCAGAAGGAGCACTTTTTTAAAAACTGGTCTAACGTACGCTATAAGCATGCGACTAGGCTGCGAAGCATTAGCGTTCTAATGTTTCAGCTTGTTCTTCTGTCCCAGCTCTCAAACTCTTCTTTTAGTTTCCCACATATCGGGTTTATTTTAAGACGCTGCCCGTTTTCAGATACAAGAGTAGGTTTTTCGCTGTTCTTGCCGTCCCCACGCACTGATTAGAGGCGAGCTAGCTAGACAATTAGAAAATTGCTTTGCCAGTGGTTCCCGTTGCCTTGTTGGTATTTTCGCATATGTTACGACGACTGTATTCGAGTGTGAAGATGCATCCCTAACCTGATTTATGGCGAGGGATGTAGTAGGCTGAACAGAAGATGGTAAATGTCCAAGAATATTGTGATCCGAGTCTGGATGGCCTAATAGACATGCATGAGTTCAGTTTGTATATCGGAGGGCTATTCACACTATGGTTTGCAGACAGAACTCACAACAGGCTACCAAACATCGTTCATACTCTAGCTCCTACAGGCCAGCCCACGCGAAGGAGCATTAAACATGACTCGTAATAACTGCTTGTGGTCCGTATGTAAAGAGAAGGTTAGAGTCACTAGTTACCTAAAAACAAAATTACAACCTTGAAAATAAAGGTGTTGTTGACAGGTCTTATTCCGGAAGAAGTGCTGCGCGGCTGATCACGTTCAGCATACGTTAAGAGGTTACAATATAAAAGCTATAGAAGAGATAACATACATGCTACGTTAGTGGGTGATTGTAGCTGTCCTTGCTTTTGATTTTCAACCACTGTTTGTCTAGTATTTTCGAACGTCTTCTTTAAACAACATTGCTAGTGGCAGTTCGAATGAACCTTGAAAAGCCCTGGCACTGTTAAGTTTAGTTTTAGGATTGGCAAGGGTTTCATATTTGATCTCCTCATTTGTGTTTCTTAATACAGTTTCACTCCTCAGGCTGCCAGGTAATGTTCTTCATTATTATAATATATCCTTTATTGTCCAAAACATCATACGATGAACGCTAGACAAAAACATGGCACTAATTTACTTATTCATACACTCAGTAAAGTACTGGCGAAACGATTTACGGTACCGATTTGTTGCATCAGCGTGACAGGGCTGGAGCTTACGCTTTTGCCGTGTCACATAATGCTTAACGGGAGGAGAAGGGGGGAGCCATTCCCTGTACCTTTGAGACTGGAGCAACCGATTTCCAAACTTAATTAGTAGACTATGTCTTCTATCATGTAGCGACTCAAGGCCCAGAAGTTCCAGCCGCTCATTGTAGCCCAGTTCATTTTTGCCAAGAATGATTCGGGTCGCTCTTCTTTGGATAGACTCAATATCATCACTCTGGGCTTTTGTTAGGCCGGCATGCCAGGCTGGACATGCATATTCTAAAATCGGGCGAACATACAGTAGGTAAAAATTAAGTAGACTTTTTGAAGAAAAACCAAACCGGCGCAGTACGCTTAAATTTCGGACCGTAAAACTCGATTTCTGCACAGTTACACTGACGTGATCTTCCCAAGTCATTGTAGAATTAAAAATTATGCCTAAAATTTTTGTTTTATTTACAATTGGAATTTCTTGGCAATCAATATCAGGTACTGTTGATTTTAAAAACGAAATTCTCATGACAGAAGACTTCAGTCGATTTATCTCCAATTTCTTCCTTTTATACTCTTCCTCTAGCTTAGTGGCAATACATTGTAACGAAGTGATTTTCGTCAACGTCTGGGGCAGAAGAAGAGCGAGGTCATCGGCAAATTTAGCCTTATCTTTATGCCATGAAGCTATCACGTTACACAAAATTAAAAACAATATGGGCCCTATTACAGTCCCTTGTGGGATACCACACGTAATCTCAAGTACGTCCGACAGTGCCGTTCCCAGTTTTACACGTTGCTTACGCTTTGATAAAGAACCAAAAATGATACAAATTAAAAACTGGCGAAAACCTTCCATTGAATCTAGGATCTCCGGATGACTAGATGTATCGAATGCTTTTGAAACGTCCGCTTGTAATATATCAACAAATGCCTCATCTTCTTCAAGATGTGCTAGTATTTCCTCGATGATTTTCACTAAATAATGGGTAGTACTAGAGTTCTTTAAAAATCCAAACTGTGAATTGTCAAGAATTACTGAATTTGTCAAATTACTGTTCTTGACAAAGAGTTTTATAGTCCGACAGAGGTCTGGATCTCTGTGCTTAGGATAGGAACGAGGACGGGTTCATAAAAGAATCTCCTATCTTGTAAGATCAAGTGTTTCCTCATTTGGATGCATCTACCAGATTCGTAGACGCTTGCCGTGGAAATCTTTCATTGCTCTGTCCGCTTTTTCGAGGATGGGCTGATATCCGTTTTTTTCTGCGACTGATGGCGAGGCAGATAAAAGAAATAAAGACGCTTATAGAAGCGCATAGAGTTTATAATAATCATCACAGCGTTCAACATAAAATCGTTCACAAAGAAAAGAAAATTATACCAGAATTAATCTGGCCACAAACATTCTTCCCGAACATTCCCCTATTTTGGAGGTTGTAAAAAAAAAAAATGGGTAGCTGCCAATGAAATGAGACAGGTCTCTCAGACACAATCCAAAAACTCAAAGATATTTGAGCCTTGCGTTCGAGTCAGGACAAGTCAAATAGTGATCCTGCACACATAGACGATTCAAACTAAGGAGCAGTAAGATGTTTAAAAAAATCCTTTGTCATGCGTTTGAATTACACAAGACCTCTTGGAACTGTAACATCGGGATAAACAAACAGAAGGTACTAGTAGCCACCGTTTTAATAGCCTAGTCTTAATTAATATTGGCTCACAGTAACAATGTTCGCAATGTTACTAATGTTACTAATCATCTTCCAGCTTCTCATTAACGATGAAACCCAAACCTTTACACTCTACAATGCAACGTACTTCTCTCCTAGACAATATCATTGGTTTTCGAGTAACAAGACCAGTAGGAGGGAGAGCCATAGCAAAGTGAACAGTTGCTCATCAGCGAATTATCAATCCCTTTTCCGGGAAGTTTCACATTATTTTTTTTAATACCGTTTGGTGACAGTTGATGACGACTTATTGGCAACTTCTCGCCGTGTATTCAATTGCGGGGTACGGTACATAGTTGGCATATTTCTGTATAATCGTATCAAGTATATGCTTGGATTGGATGAAAACAAACATGACACTTCAGATCAAATATCGGCTCTTCTGAGAGGTTTCACTGAACCGTTAAGGCAATGCAATTGTCTCACCGGGATCTCACAATCCCGGAAGATAAAAAATGCAAAGGCTGTAGAAGCCGTAATGGTGGCGGTAATTGTGGAAGTTTGAGATGTCCCGAATTACGAATGTGGACTAAACTTCTACCAATCATCTTGGTGTCTTCATTGGATCCGATATCGGGAAAATGCATTTCCCGACACGAACTTGCGGTCAGACTCGAGCGAAAAATTTAGGTAGTACGAGCAGTGTCTTAGGTTTTCCATCAAAGGTCGAATATCCATCCGATTATTTGGAAAAATATAGGATTTGGCCGTCTCCCGAAATGCCATGATCGTTTATTGTAGAATCTCATCCAGGCTTTTAATTATGACGGTGTTTCTGAAGGAATGTTTTCTTCTTTAAGATTAGGTTGATGCTAGGCGCTTTCAAAGAATCTAACATGATTTATGGGTCGTGTTTATGCCGACTGTTTTATCGCTGTGTGCCGCGGAAAGCAGCGTTCTGCATCGGCCACAAATGATTTGTCGAACACGTATTGTGCGACAAGGAGTGGATAGACCATCTTAGAGTAGAATTCCACATGTTCTGAAGGAAGCCGCAAATTGCACCTTCTGATTGAACGCGAGCTCGTCTTTTATCTTCGCCACATAATTTGAGGCATTGGTAGCTAGGGCTTTCATAAAGGGTGAAAACCTCCTGATTGCGTGTCCTCATAAGTTATCACGTGATCGCTTGTGGTAACCAAATCCCACACTAGTATCACTTCTTTCTTTCAGTTATATTTATACATATCATAACGAGGTAATCATCGGTAGATATCGCACTTGAAAATTGCCACTACAAATGGCACAAAGAAGAACTTATACCGACGAGGCAAAATCGCGTTACCAATTTTGTCGGCAAATACAAGATTCTTGCTCCGTCAATGGCTTGGCCACATCGCTCCGCGCTGAGCTTTTTTTTAAATCCGAGCTGGTTCCCTTGCCGTCCTTGCTGCACTGTCTGCTGCGTCTGGACCTGTCTTTGGGGGCAATCCCGTTTCCAGTGCCCCGGTGCGGATCATTGGAAACAAATCCCGTTACTCCCGGCGTGTCTTGCTCGAGGTCTTGCTTTTCTGGTAGGGGTGACCGCTGTTTGGTTAGAAAATCCCTGACTCACAGGGAACTTCCACTCCGAACTTCCGGGCTCCGTTCCCAAAAGACTCTGTTTTATGTCATCGCATAGTCTTATGCACAAAAGCTTTTCAAACATGCCTTCAGAGACCTGACCAGTCGCTCCCAAATTCTCCAGGATGTCCGCCCTAACATTAGCCGCATACTCCGCTACCTTACTCTGCCCTTGCTCCAGCTCAAAACTTCCCAGGTAACTCCCTAACACTTTAACCGAAGGAAACTTCGGTGTTAGATCGTTTCTGGTTCGGCAAAGGTTTTGGCTTTGCTGCCCTTGATTGCGTTTTAACCGTAAGGGACTTCACCCTCAGTCGGGCGAGGTTAATAGCAGCCGTGTGGGGTAGGTTACATGCTGCGATTAATTTTGACGTCCTTGGAGGATGTTAGATAAGGGAGCTCGTCCAACGGGCTCAAGGTGTGAGTAAACTGCAATTTTTCACCTGTTATTCTTGCTCCGTCCTCGTCAGGATTTGTGGTGACTCACAAACTTTCTGGAACGGCGTGAAGAGCGCAGGTGGTTTGGCAAGATTTGAAGAATGCAGTCGGACAGATGGTTGGCACGAGTTAAGGGCTAAGAATGCCTGGGAGATCGACTGGTCTTAAGATGGTCTGCAAAATTTACGTCACATGTGATCGCCCAGTACTCATTTTACTCTCAGGGCCCAGTATTATATAAATAGCATTTTGCGTCGGCAAAACAAAACTTGTTTGACACAATACATGTATTAGTCTGAATCGGGCGTTGGGGTTCATTATCGTGGAACAATCCCGAAACATTTCATTCCTATTCAATACGAGTTGGTAGATTAATCGTTAACGTGGCCCCCACACATTATTTTTATCCCGTCACCAAATAAACTGAGTATCCGGATGTGAAAGCCATCGGAGGTTTGTACGAAAGAAGCCAGGAAGTGTGCCCGAACCCTAATCTATCCAGGAAGACCGAGCCGCGTTTTACGAAAAACAAACTAAAGTTTTATATTAGTTAAGAGTAATATAGTTACACAGCCATTCTAATATTAGCCATACAAATAAAGCCATTTGAATATTGTGCACTTACATGTATAAACCAAAGATTGCACTGCAATACAGTAAACAATAGAACAGCGGTTCCAGAGAAGCAAGACGCAATGGTCTTCCAAGTCAACAATTTTATTTTAGGTCTCCAGCGTAACGGTCCTGGACACGCCTGGATATTCTTTCAGGCCCAACAGGCATAGTTGTAAGGACCGAGCTAAATAAGGTTTTCTGCATTTTGGTGACTACAAGGTATTTAGGCAAAACGTTATCGGTGCCCAACTTTCCACCACGCTGAACCGATGCAGGGGCGGTTTCGTCGATTAGCAACTAACGACCGCCGTGGCGCGATCGAAAGTAAGACGGCTTTTTTCGTCACTGAACCTCTCCTCGGCTTCGTGCAGACTACCAAACAATCCGTCGAGCACAGCGTTTGTATCTGCAAGCTTTGGGAGGGACTGCCTCTGAGACCAAAGATGTCCAGAACGCGTTACGCTCGAGTCGTCGTCGGATCGAAATCGCGCCTCCATATTCAGTCTGATCGCCAACGGAACCCCCGCCCTCTATACCATTCAATTGCCCGTCTGATTTTAGCCCTATTTCTTTCTAAACACTGATCAGACGTGACATAATCTCTCTTAGGTACGAAACGGAGTTTGTTTCCCGCCTTTTGGAAAGCCTCTGATTCGACATGAAAATCTCGCTCACCCTCATTTTTTTGCTCCTTTTCCAGTTTTTCGAGTTCGGTTTGGATCCTCGCCAGATCCTTAAGAAGGCGATCTTTCCTTGTAGCCCCTGGGTTGTTGTTGTTACCTGTCGTTGGAAATGGCTTTGGTTTTTGTGCATTTCCTTTGCTCTTGGATGTGGGCTTTGACCCCTCCTTTTGACGGGTTTTTTACCTTTTCCCGTGTCCATTATGTTTTGGTCCAACCTTGCTGGGTGGTGCAGGCTGAAAGTCTTCCTCGTCTGAAGACAGGGTCTCGACCTAAAAACAAAACAATAAAAAAACACATGATTTACACTAAAAGGATCGGCGGGCAGAATCCAAAATACAACAAAGAGCCCAGCTAAATGTCTAAATTTTCTAAATTTTGTTTAGATGAATATTGTAATCAGTTGACAAAAAAGGAGAAAGTGAAATTAAGATTATTATGATAAAGTCTAATTAGTTTGATCATGCGATAAATAAGTTTTTTTCTGCGGTTCGACTCTTCAGCGTAGCACCAATGCTGGGTCTGAGGCCCCATGGAAGTTTGGTCTGGCGCAGCTCACCCGCCAGCTGCAGCTGCAAATAACGATTCTTATTAGAGAGTGGGAGAGAATGAAGGGAACATACCGTAAGAATTGCCATCAGTACACCGGCGGGGACATAATCTTTACTAGTTACTATCTGATGTCATGCCACAATATCCCCCGGATTCGAAATTAGTTTTATGTGTAAAATAATGAAATCCAATACATTAGACGGTTTTGCAAGTTATGTAATGTACTCACTTCGGTCGCCCTTTTCTTTGCATTTGGACCTTCCGTAGCTTTGTCCGCTTCTTCTGTCTTTTTCCTCCACTTCTCGTCAGATCCAGTTGCCTAAAAATAAAAACATATTATACCCCTTCATTATTATTTTAGTTGAGAGCGCTAAACGGACACGTCTACTGAATGTTTCTACAGTGATACATCGGCCCTCCATGGATAGGGTCCAAACAATTAAAGATTCTATTAAGTATCGGAATTTGGTGACATTAGACAAAGCTGTCGTTTTGCCATTCGAATGGGTTGTTGATATAATGGAGATTTTTTTTTTCTGCATTTTGGTTGAGTGTATTTTTTCACTTTTATATTTTTACGGTTGAAGAACAGATACCGAGACCCCACAGACCACTCCTTTTCACGAGAAAAAGGAAGCATCTAACAAGGACGAAGTGATTTCCTTGTGTCTCTCTCATGGTCCGTAAAGATAACAACAAATTAGGAACTCACATTATTTTTGCCGTCTGTGCAGCCAGCAACAGAAAGAAAGAACTGGTTGATAGAACGGCTCTGAGACGGGCACATTGACGCTCTTCCAGTCTTGCCTGCTTTGGCGTAGAGCCTTCAAACGGCTGGGTCGCATTGCCGTTCTCAAAGATGTCAGGAGAAGGAGGAGTACGCAGTGGAAAGGCAGGAAAAAAAAAAGTCAGAACTTGACAATATCGAAGGGTGTACCCGCCAATGCGAGACTCAGTAGCGGCTACAAATTTAGAAAGTCGTAATTTATTTAACTGTTGTTCAGTCTATTAGACTTACGCTTGGAACAAGGAAGGTTTAAGAATGAGTATAGTACAACATAAACTTACAGCGTCTTCGAAGCAGAGTTTCTTCCTCGCAACTGAACTAGGACGACTTGCCGGGTTTGCCTTGCCGTTGCTGACGACTGCTGGAATTTGAATTGACGCAAAATCAATCTGGTCGAAAAGCTGCGTCATTGCAGCATCTATTTTAGCATTGCTGTTGTGAATCCCCGAAACATTCAGCGGTGAAGGAATTGGCGCATCTCTCCGTCCGTCTATGGCGGGGGCTTGAATAGGTAACGTCGGAATGGGCGACACTTCACGACAGTCAAGCGAAGACGATGGGGAATCTGGTAGGTCCCCTTAGTCCAATCCAGATTCGCATCGTTGTGCATGCTGGTTCGACTAGGCAGTCCAATAGTCAAACCTGGTATTTGCCGTGTCGTGCTCCATTCTGCTTCTTCGGTTGGCTGTGACGGGTCATAGCTGTCTGGAGTGAAATTAGCGTAAGACAACCGCTTAGAAATGTGAGTGATTCCGCCTGTCGCACTGCGTCTGAAAAGAGCATCACTTTCACAGTCGCTGATTAGTTCAAAGTATGGTTTTTTCCTGGCATCATCCGAAGCATCAAGTCATAAGAATAGGAGGGGGGAGAATAATACCCAACTATCTCTAATCTGAAGCTTGCAAAACATTACCTGCGAAAAGCCCCGAACGCACATCCGATCTTTGCAACATCAAACAAGGTGCAAACCTGAAGATGTTCTCCGATGTTTCAACATTTCAGAGCAAAGAATTTCTTTTTGTAACTTCTACTTCCTCGGGTGAAAAAGCAACTTCCTCAGACTGAAAATGTCTATGCTCAGGTAGAAAGCTTTCTCTCAGGGTCTGTAAAGATGTTAAATAATCTGTCGGGAAAACTTGACGCTTCATTAGCTCTTCCCCGAACTCAGCATTATCATATTTCTGTTTCGACAGATCAAATAGGGGAATAAATTCATGCACTGGGAGATGCTGTACAACTTCATCAGCTGTGTTACCATCAAGATACGATTTTACGCCATGAAATGAAATGGTGTACCACAATTTCTGGAACTTTTCTTTGCCCTTAATCGTGAATCAGCTTGTACCATTTACAACGAATTGACATGAATTCTGATAGGCCGGATTTCGGGGTGATTTTCATGTACATGAAAGGACCATCTTTGCCGCAACATATTTCAACAAACCCTTAAAGGCGTAACCCCGAATTTAATGCTGTCACCTCATACCGCTATCGCCAGAAATTTACCGCTAGTCACCAAATACCGCTGTCGCCAAATAACTGTAACGCCCCGCTTAACTGGAAAACCGAGTCTTTCCAGTTACTGATAGCATGGTAGCCGAGATGGGTTTCTGGGGCGTGTACAGTGTATCAATGGTCCGCGGTAAACCCTTTACCGAGACCATCCAAGGGAGAACCTTTGAACGCTCGAATACAACAGATAGGTATTTTACTATAGAAAAAGTGAACAATAATTTGATAGAACTGAAAGAGATTTGTGTTTATCTTAAATGAAAAGAAAACGGGATCAGACTAAGCTGCCCAAACTGACCAACCCGAAGGCAGTGAAAACCCCTTATGAAACTGAAGTAAAAACCCGAACTAACTGACCTGAACCATACCTTATAAAGCACGACACAGCCCAACACCTACACCGTCACTCTGACAAGCGTTGCAAGCAATCTGAATCACAACTGACGGTTTGGCTTGGCCGTGTGTCTCTTATTAAGGCTAGTAAAATTAGATTCGAGGCCCATGATCTTTTTCAAGGAGAGCCAGAGATTTTCTAGATTGTGCTTTGCATAACAATCGTTACAACGGTGTCGGATGTTTTTGGATGATCAGCAGAGATCGGCAGTGTTCTCTGTCCGGGATGTTTTCTGTTGAAGAGGAAAATAGTAGTATTTGCTACATTAAATTGCTATAGAGACGACACAACATTTCAGTTTAACTTATGTCAACTCATTCAATCGAATAGTACATAGATTAATAAACTTACATTTTCTTTTTTTTTCAAATCCAGCTCCAAAGAAGTTTAGTTTTCTGACCACGCCCCTCGGACCATGACTTGGACTAGGCTGACTGTCAAACGCTGGTGGAATGCGGGGAATGCATACAAGAGGTGTGGGTGGTAGTGGAAATTTCTAGAAAAATTAAACGACACGGAGAAGGAAACAAATTAAAGTCGATACCAACTGCAAAGAGAAACGAAATAATCATAACATTACATAGATCCGACAGTAGGACAATTATTAAAGCAGAAATTAAACAACAAACAAAGATACATTACTAAAAAACGGAAATAAATATCAAATTACGTAAAAAAATATATTCTGTTCCATATATGATATACTTATTGAACGTAATGATTCTACTTACAAAAATCCCGGCGCCTTCTCCGTTTGCAGGACCAGCAGCTGAAACAGGCTACTCCTCGACATATTTGAGTTTGTCCGCTGCTGTCAAGTTCGCACCGGACTCTATCGCATCGAAGAGAGCAGTCATCGCCGGGTCGATCTCGAAGCTGTTTTGCTCCAGATTATCGAAATCGACATCAGCTGGGGTCTTGGTCAAAATAACAGTATGTGCAGCAGGAGAAACGTTAGGAAAGGGAGATAGAGCCTTGCTTTCAGGTTTAGGGATAGGCTCCGCGGTTTGTGGAATATTTTGACGGGCGTCCATTTCCACGTACCGCGAGTAAAGATCATGTCCCTTTAACTGCGTTTCACCCCAAGCTGCCAAGTCCTTCCTGCTCTGCTCAAGCGCAAACGCACTTGGTAGCGGTATATCAACAAAGCCGTGGCGCTCCACGGCTGTTTCTAAAAAAAATCATCACGGTGTCAGAAAGAGTTGGCCATTTTAAACAATTCGTAGGAGTAATCTACAGAATCATGATCCCTCAAATCTATTACTACTCTTGCAAGCTGCACAGCTGTCAAATATGATAAGCTTCGGAATTTCCGATACAGACTTTCTCATCTGTGTCATGAATATGTGCGAACCTGTTGCAACACATGATATACTTATTCAGGACTTATTGGAGAGGTCAGCTAAAGAAATGCCAACTTTGAAAAGCCAATAAGACTTTAGAGGCGATCGAGCACACATTTTACTGCATTTAGTACTATTTAATTACTCTTTTTAATATGTATAGTTTTATAGACCTTGTGGCACACTTCTTAATGATAATAATAATAATGCTCTTACGGATGCTCAGTAGAACTGACATCAACAGGGTTCGGAGCACTGTCCACTTAATTTCATTTTCGGTAGGCTCCATTGCACTAAACACTTACTGGTCAAGATCAGGACTGACACTGAAACAAAATGAAACTTTTTGAGAAAGTACCTTTCCAAAAATAAATGTAAAGACTACGACATATTCATCTTCGTCTATCAACACTCCATAGCCAGAGCTCTTGTTTCCTCAGAGTGCTACCGAACTAATCGTCTCCAGACTGTAAAGCGTCAATCGAAATGGAAAATGCCGCTGTCGAACCATTATATCGTAAATTCTTGTTCTATGAGCTAATGTGCGAACACGCGATCAGGATTTCCCGGCCGGATTTTCTGCACTTCCATCATCAAGTTGAAAAATCTCAACTTTCCCATATGGAAGTGATGATGTTGGCTAAAATCCGGGCAGGAATTCCAGACCGGGAGTGCCCGACCCTGATCGTTTGTTCGCACTTTAAGAGAAAAAAAGCTTACCTCGTGCGTTAGGGCCGTTCCAGTTTTGGTACAAGTGGACAATTACGACTTGATCTCACTTTTAGTGAAGGCTTAGCCGACCCAACCACTCTGATTGTTCTTGGCTTTTACGAGACTGTTCTAGAAATAACACCTGGCAATATACCATTCATGTCCATTGCCCCTTGATGGATATCCAGCAAGTTTTGAAAGTCTTAAAGGACGATCCTGTTACAAGACTCCTCGAGTGTCTCTGTTTACCTGCTGATTGGCTTGAGAAAGTGAAGATATCTAATTACCCCGCCCTAATTGTGGCTAATACGGCAACGTCCGAGCAAATTTACGGACACTGGATATCCCTGATCCTGTTGTAGCGCCCCGAGAACGATCGAGTCGATCTGGGGAACCGAACCGAAGGCTGATAGGCGTACCGAGGACCTATTCCGCATGTATCACGTGCCCTAATCCGGATAGTCAGAAACGAGTCCGTTTAGGAAACTAAACTACTTTTATTATTGAATATTAGGTGTGTTAAAGAACAAGGAATCCAAAGAGAGAAGTTACATAGTTACTCGTAAACAGACAACTTACATTGAGCACGAAGGCACTAACAATTACACGGAACACAGAAAACAATCAGCCACCAGCTCCAGATAAGCAAGACGCACTGAAGTCTGCGGTCATGTCCTGGATCTTATATATTACTCAGTACAATGATCCTTGGAACACACCTGGATGTATTAGGAATCAGGCGGCTTTCCAGGCCTGTGGTGCGAGACAGTGAACGAACTCTTGAGTCACACCTGGGCTTGGCATTTGTACAGGAGAATGAACTTTGTATTGCTACACTGTACTCTAACAAACGAATAGAGGTATCTTGCTCTTATAGGAGGGATTTCAAAGAGTGGAAAAAGACGGCTCCCTTCATATACACGTTGAAAAATATTACACATAACAGGAGACAGATTCAGCATGAAATGACCCAGTCTTGTGGAACACTACAATTTAAAAAATTTCAAAACAGAAATACTGGGCTGGTCGCACCCCCAGCAGACCCTAACCTCTCTCCCCTCTGGGCCACACACACCCCCAGTCCTCGACTTTTATTTGATAATTTGCCTCGTTTTCACACGCGACACAGTTTATCCGTATAGTGGACATGTACACTATCCTGTGGCATTCAGGGCAGTCGCCTTTCCGTGAAAATGACGGGCTTATAATTGATTCGCAAAAGGGACATTTCGCCTTAACAAAGTTGGTGGTGTTGACATCCATTCCAAAACAGAAGAAACAAAGTTAAATGGGGGTAATGTGTATGTAAAAAAAGGGGGGGGGGGAGTGGATTTGACTCAATCAAAGCAAGCCGATTTGACTGAGTCACATAAGAGTCAATACTGTATATTGAGATGATACAAGGTAAAGCATATTGTAATGTTCAAAGCAGAGTTTAAAGAGTACCTTCCGATAAGACTCGAGAGAAAATGTTATTAGCTTTAATCCAACCAGTTAGTATATATCCCGAGTATATGAGTCTGAATGAAGACGAAAGCTAGACATCCCTGAAGCTGTTAGCAATACAATACTGGACAAGAAAATATAATGTCGCACCTCTATTTCTATTCGTCTTTTTAAGGCACAGTGTGTGTGTGTGTGTGTATCAACTGTATGGAGGACTGAATAAATAAATGGTCGAAAGCTGGCCTTTTACACTGTCTGCACAAATCTAAAAATGTTCCAACAAATAATTTATCTTAAACTCTTTAAAAATAGATGGGAAACAAAACTTACATTTTCTGTTCCTCCTTCAGCACCAGGTGGAATATAGTGACTAGTGCTGAAACTGGGAGTAGGACCACTTGGTTTATGACTTTCGGGGGCCTAGAACAAGGTGAACTTTTAGCCAATACCCTTATAGAGTCTCTTGAGAAGAACAAAAACTCAGTTCATAACCAACTTTACACTGATTTATAGTTAAAACAACTTACTTTTTCTTCAACTTTTCTCTTTTTCTCCTTTGATTCTATATCATCTCCGTCATGCGAGTTAGAATCACTTTCGATCTATTCATCATCACTTGGACAGAATTCTTCACTATTCATGATTGTTTATTTATAGTCCTCTGTTCACTTAATCCTTACTTCTTACCACCACCAAGAACAAGACAGTAATGTTGTTAAACGTTCTCCCGCTGAAGTTTGTGTCTAATTCTCAAAATAGTAGACCAAGCTCCGCCTTCGCTTAACTTCTCTGCCAGGTGCAACTCCCAAGAACATTATCCAACGGACAACCTATTTGTATCCTGAAATTCGTTCCCGGAGAGAAGTATCAAGTCTTTCTCGGTTAACTTCACTGCCAGGATCCACTGCCGAGTACAGGATTCCGGAAACATTATCCAACGGATAACCTATTTATATCCTGAAATTTGTTCCCGGAGAGAATCCCGCCCTCGTTTAAATTCACTGCCAGGTGAAACTCCCAAGAACAAGCTTCCTGGAAACATTATCCAACTTATATCCTATTTATATACCCTGGTATTTGTTCCCGGAGATTTGTTTCGATTCGCGGAGAGAACTGCCAAGTCCCGCCTTCCTTATCTTCACTGCCGAGTACAGGATTCCTGGAAACATTAACCAACGGACAACCTATTTATATCCTGGAATTTGTTCCCGGAGGCATCTGCCAAACCCAAAAAGGCAAAAGGTCTCCGTTAGACACACGGACAATAGCAAATGCCGTAGGATTTATAGTAGCCCCTCTACTGTTAGTTTATGTGTAAAAGAATGAAATCCAATACATTAGTTGGAATCCAAATTATGTCATGTACTCACTTCGGTCGCCTTTTTTTTGCCTTTGGACCTTCCGTAGCTTTGTCCGCCTTTTCATTTTTTTTCCTCTTCTTCTCACCAGAGGTGCCTAAAAAAATAAAATGAAAAACTGTTACCCCTTCAGTTATTATTTTAGTTGAGACTGCTAAACAGACACGTCTACTGAGTTTTTCTACCAGTGATACATCGGACCTTCATGGATAGGGTCCAAACAACTAAAGGTCCTATTAAGTATCTGAAAAAAAAACCAGAAGCTTCTAACAAGACGAATTGATTTCCTTGTGTTTCTCATGGTCTATAAACAAAACAAAATACTAGGAACTCACATTATTTTTGCCGTCTGTGCAGCCAGCACCCAAAAGGTAAGAAGTGCTTGATAGGTCCATTTCTCCCGACAAAACTTGTCCCTGGCTTGTTGATGTCCTCTACAAGCACCAGAGCTGAGACGGGCACATGACGCTCTTCCAGTCGTACCTGCTTTGTCGTAAAGCATTCAAACGGCTGGGTCGCATCGTCTTTCTCAAAGATGTCAGGAGAAGGAGGAGTACGCAGGGGAAAGGCTTGCTAAAAAAAAAAAAAGTCACAGCTTGACAATATCGAAGGGTGTCTCAGCCCGGGCAAGGCCGTCGAATCTAGATCAACTGCTGTTCAGTCTATTAGACTTACGCTTGGAACAAAGAAAGCTAAGAATGAGTTTAGTACAAAATAAACTGAAAGTGTCCTCAAAACGGATCAGCAGTAGATCTATACAACGTCAGCAGATGAAAAGAGTCTAACATCGTGGCGTATAACCAGTGTTTCAAGGAATGTAGGTGGAAATCACAAGCAGAACTCTCATTTCTCTGTTCATACAAAATAACCAACATGCTCACAGTCATATTTCACATTCTTACTACAAAACACCATACTTCTTCGTACTGTCAACCTAATTGTTGACCTTAGAAACTCGATTCCTATACAAAAAGGTGTATTCCAGAAAAGAATGACAAAATAGGGTTGCAGAATCATCGCTGCTCTCCTACTATTTCTACGTCCTCCGGCAAGTTTTTCAGTACATGCTTGCAGAAATATTGCACCACTTTCATGATTGGTTCCGTTGGATCCACTGCTAAAGTGAGGCTTATATACTGGGTGATACCTATTTTTCCTTTGGAGTCTTATTTGAATATCGATTTGTATCTCCCCCCTCTCAGAACTTGTAATCTTTCGCAAACTTGTAACGCCTCTAGTCGCTACTGTTTTCCAAATTCCTTACCAAAACAGAATTACGGCAAGACGAGTTTCCACCGCTACCTCCTTTGCTGAAGACAGCTTTCAAGAAATCTGCTGATTCGCTCATCTGATAAATAAAAACTAATTTCGAGAATTCGGATAAAGACACTGTTTTTAGTTTAGAAAGACCAGCAACTGGTGTCGCAGCTGAAAATATAAAAATCAACCAAACAATAAAACAAAGAGGTAGAAGGTTAAAAGTGTAAGGTTAATGCAAGAAAATATAATCTTATGTAATCTGTAAGTAAATAACAGAGACTAATAGATAACTAAGTACAAAGCTTCTGTTCTCTATGGTCTTTAATTCGTTGGAAGCTGTAGGAGGTTTGAAATTAGAATTCGTAAGTAAGTGGGCCTAGGTTAACAAGCATAATATTACTAAAATTCTGGATTGCTTACCTCAAGAGTTTCAAATGTCAGCGTAAAAGACAGAACAGGTATTACATTGTTACCTCTTTGATCACTGCTGATTTTATATCTACTTAATTCAAGGTCCATTAATAGGTCCATTAATAATTAGCCTTTTTATTTTTCCCTATGCGCATCACCACTCCACCACGTGTTCATATACCGTTGAGGCAATATCGTAAACGATAGACCAAGAATTCCCATTGTTACCCTTTTGGTTGCCATCGTTTTTATTTCAAGGTTCACTGATTGATAAGGCCTAAAATTTTATTTGTTTAATTCACTTTTTCATGGTTTAAATAACCAGCCCATCACGTGTTCAGATACCGTAGAGACAGCCTCATATATAAGATGTAGCACCTCGTAGTGGCCAGGTAACCGATATCCCTAGCCTGTGTGACCAGTCGAGCTGGGTTTCTGGGGCGCGTACAGCTAAATAAACCGTACCGAGATAACCCTATTTCGAATCAACCACAGAAAACTGGGTTTCATGAAAGATCTAAGATTAATAAAGTATGTCGAAAGATACTAAAGTAATACCAAATAAAGAATCCATAGATTAACAGAAATATAGATCTGACCTGAAGATACTAAAATACACAAGCGACACAACCTGATACAAACACTTGCATCGTAATGGCAAGCAACCGAACCAACGACTGACAGTGTGTGCTCCAGGTGCGTGTCCTTAAAAAGAGTGGTGATCAAGGCCTGCAACAATTCCACCTGCGCTTATAAACTCAGCCGCATAGTTTACTGTCTGTACTGGAGAGGTCCATGAACCCTGATTGCTACAACTGCCCCCCTCTTAGAAGGTCTCATCGCCTGAAACCTCGGTAAAAAAAAAAAATTAACGTTACCCCCGAGTGGAGAAAAAAAGATATCCCGGCCGATCAAACTAACAAAGAAAAAGTTTTCCGCTGAATGGGTCATGTCAGGTTTAGTTGTGCCTTGATCATTCCCCATGGTGAGAACGAATGTAGCGCCATCCAGGTAACAAGTTTCGAAGTCAAAATTTGTCTCTCGAATTCATCAAATCTCTTAGCGCCATACATTGTACAGTGGAGCAGTATCATTCCTCTTCAGTGTTGCGTTGCCATTGCCATAACAGAGAGCGAGAGACACTTTTGTTTCGGTCTTTATTCCAGTTAACGTTACCCCGAGTGGAGAAAAAAAGAAAACCAGGCTGATCAAACTAACAAAGAAAAAGTTTTCCGCTGAATGGGTCAGGTCAGGTTTAGTTGTGCCTTGATCATTCCCCTTAGTGAGAACGAACGTAGCGCCATTTGTCTCTCGCAAATCTCTTAGCGCCATCCGTTGTACAGTGGAGCAGTATCATTCCTCTTCAGTGTTGTGTTGCCATTGCCATAACGGAGAGCGAGATACACTTTTGTGTCGGTCTCTATGTCAAGCATTGTAACTATCTCTATACGCGAAGCGTAGTGGATATGATCCTCCATAATTTCTAGTTTTTAAATTGCGCAAGTGAAGATTCAGAGTTAAATTCAAGAGTAGTCATTTGTAACTTGGATCGAACCTTAAATTCTAGAGTAGTCATTTTGAACTTGGACCAAACCTTAATTCAAGAGTAGTCAGTTCCAGCTTGAGTCAAACCGTGATTCAAGAGTAGTCAGTTCAGTTAATTCAGAGTTGAATTCAAGAGTAGTCAGTCGCAACCTGAATCAAAGCTAAATTCAAGAGTAGTCAGTTCCAGCTTGAATCAAACCGTGATTCAAGAGTAGTCAGTTCCAGCTTGAACCAAACCGTGATTCAAGAGTAGTCAGTTCCAGTTTGAATCAAACCGTGATTCAAGAGTAGTCAGTTCCAGCTGGAAACAAACCTTGATTCAAGAGTAGTCGGAAGCTAATTTCACTCGTCGAAAACAAAGTATATAAGCTGCCGTTCTTCTTAGCGAGTTGTCACTCGCATTTTGAAAGTCACACATGACCTAACCTATTGTCGTTATCGACTGTGTTTGTCTATTTAACCGGACTGGGATTATCATTTATACAGAGTAAGTTGTAAATAAAACCTATCTATACGTTAAAGTAGAACCTTGTCTACTACCGCCCTTACTTACCCGCCGTCTACACGCATCGGCACACGCTACCATAAGCTCACGGTGTAAGGTCCATCATCCAGTTACAACAGTGGTGACAGCGGTGGGATTTTACCTAAGCATCAGAGTCTAAAAGACCAAAAAAAGAATGACAACGAGCACCTCCCATGATTTCTGTTGATTTTTTTTTTTCCATAGCGGTATCTTCAACGACTAACATGGACCTACTGTGCTACTTACACTAATTAAAACATTTTATAGCTAATTTATTACTTACACGTGCGATTAAAGGATCAAACATTCGACTCTGGGTGGATCCTCGCATAGAGAATGCGTAGAGGATTAACTACTTAGTGCTGACAACGAGCACCTTCCATGATTTCTGACGATTTTTTTTTTTCATAGCGGTATATTCAACGACTAACATGGACCTACTGTGCTACTTACACTCATTAAAACATTTTATAGCTAATTTATTACTTACACGTGCTCACCATTAAAGGATCAAACATTCGACTTTTGGTGGATCCTCGCATAGAGGATTGCGTCTAATTGAGTGGATGACTCATTATCCACTCTCCTACGGTTCTATTTCTCACATCTCCTAAGGAAGCGACTGAGGAGTTGCAACTGCTGATGATTTTTTTGTCCAACTTCTTTCCTTCTTGGTAAAACCACTGGAGCCATAAAGTGGGATCTGTTCTGGAAGGATAGGGATTGGTTTTGCTGGTAGTTCTAATACCTCCTGTGTTGAGAAGTTTGTATCCTTTCTTGTTGCTGAATTCATGAAACAGATCAGTCATTTGTTTGAAAGCAAATGCACACAGTGGTGCGTTGACTTGAATTGCAATCAATCCAACCTCGCTTTTTTTACCTCTGAGCCCATGTTCAAACACACTAAGTGTGCCCAGACATGTAGAGTGGGGCATGCGGTAGCTGAGAAGGGAGATTTGGCACTGAGTCCCATATCTGACAAATATGGTGCATAAGATGTAGGTTGATCGATTTCAGAATCTGGCTGCATAACAGATATGTACTCCGAAGCCATTTTGGGAACAAAAATCCAACCTTGAATTTCATTCATGGGACGAATCAAAACCTCTGACAAATGATCCAGTGACGAAATAACAGCACAATCTTTGTATCTCGATGTAATGGTTCCGAATCTGACGTCTGTCAAATGAGATTTTACTAAATGTGCAAAAAACATATCATACCCTGCAGATAGTCGTCTATAATTGGTGTCATCCAAGTTGAACATGCACCTGGGGACAAACTCAAGTTTTTGGGGCCTCCTGCTGCTTTGGCCAGATCAGTCAACTTTGTCTTGTCTGTCTTCATACCCTGGGTACTTTACAGTAGCCAACTTTCTACTAAGGCCCAAGAGCACCATCACCATCCAATGATCATTTGCAGTTTCCTTGGTTTCTTCCACTTTGGCAATATCAGGTTTCTTCTCATGGCCCACTTCAAACAATTTCAACACAGTCAGTTTGCTTTTGGCTTCCCCTATGATTGTCTGATAAGAGGACCATCGAGAATCTAACTCTTCTGACCAGAATTTGGCAACTTCAGTCAGATAGGACATAACTATGGTTAAGGAGATTGGCTCTGCTTTGGTCAGATGCTGATACACCAAAGTACGATATTTAGGAAGATCTGCGCTTTTTGTGTCTGGGACGGTTAAGCGAGGTTTAATGCCAACTGCCGAAAAAAAGAGATTTGGATGTTCTGGAGGAACCGAAGTTGTGATTTTTAACGGAGTTATCAATGTTTCACTTCCTGTGTGATACATGATCAGACAAGAAGAGACTAACTACTTAGGTGTCTGTTGAAAAAAAAAAAATCAACAGAAATCAGTGATCTTCTTGTCTTTTAGACTCTTATGCTTTGGTAATATCCCACCGCTCTCACCACTGTTGTAACTGGATGATGAACCTTACACCGTGAGCTTATGGTAGCGTGTGCCGATGCGTGTAAGGCGGCGGGTAAGTAAGGGCGGTAGTAGACAAGATTTTACGTTGACAGATAGATAGGTTTTATTTACAACTTACACTGTATAAATTATAATCCCAATCCGGATAAATAGACAAACACAGTCGATAACGACAATAGGTTAAGTCATGTGTGACTTCCAAAATACGAATTAAAAAAAACTATTTAAGAGTGTGAGTAGTGATTGTTCTTCTTTTGTTCAGGTGGATTGTGGAGGGACTTGCGAACTTATCAATGAATCTGAGGTTGATAAATTCATATGTGAGCTTGATATAAATAAATGCGGTGGTGGTGACGGAATAAGTGCCCGACACCTGAAATTTGCATCGGAAAAGAAGTCAATGATTCTGGCGAGTCTTTTTAATGCTTTTCTAGTCTACGGAATGTTCCTGATAGTATTATGGAGGTGATACTTGTTCCAATACCGAGAAACGGAGCGGGTGACCTGATTTCGTCGGACAATTACAGGCCGATTGCGCTTGCTACATTAATTTCCAAGGTATTCGAAAAATGTATTGCTTCCAAAACCGCTGATTGGCTTGCTACTTCATCTTATCAATTTGGTTTCAAGAAAGGTGCCGGTGTAGATTTTGCTGTTTTTCTGTTATTGATTCCACTAAAGCATTCGACCGCTTTAACCATTATAAAATGCTGAAAATATTAAAGAGTAGAGGTGTACCTCCCCCTTATGTGAGATTACTTGCTTTTTGGTTCCAGAAACAGAAATTTTGTGTACGTTCGGGGTCAGTAATCAGCGACAAATTTAATTTATTTAATGGTTCAGGCAAGGTGGTGTTCTGTCCCTGCTCCTGTATGCAGTGTACATTGATAGCCTATCAAAGCGTCTGTCGACGTCTAGTTTTGGTTGTTATATTGGGGGTAAGTGTTTCAACCACATACTCTTTGCGGACGACCTTGTAGTACTAGCGCCCAGTGTGTTCGGTCTGAATCAACTCCTAAAGATATGTGATTCTTTCGCTGTGGAGCACGATGTACTTTACAATACGAAGAAAACTTTTGCGATGGTTTTTAATAACAAGCGGCATAAGCTACCGAAATTAAATGTTTTACTTTCGGGTCGACGCATTGAGTACATCTCAAATTTCCGTTACCTTGGTTACATCCTACGGGATGACACCAGAGATGATTCGCGTGTAGCAGAACAAATTGCTAGTCTCTACAAGCGTGGGAACCTACTACTTCGAAAGTTCTCGACTGTTGGTCCGGGAGTGAAGCTACGTTTGTTCAAGACGTGTTGCTACCAGATGTACGGTCTCGAAAATATTTCAAATTGTCCTGATGGAGGGTTGGATCGCCTAAAGATTGCGTATAACAAGGTTTTTCGCAGCATTAGACTGCCTAGATTGTTAGTGTCGGTTCTGAAATGGTTACCCGAAATTGTTCGACTTTCCAGGAAGTTCTTCGAAAGGCCAAAGCGTCGCTTTACCTAAGAGTGATTGAGTCGGACAGTGATCTGATTGCTTTTATTGCTAGTCATGTTTTCCATGACTTACCATCATGGAAAATCATCTACCGGACGGCCCTGGCCAAACCGTAGTTATTGTTTGTGTTATTTTTTTATTTTTTTTGTTAGCGTGTAGATATATGGCTTTTGCTGAAATAAAGTGATTCATTCATTCATTTATTCATTCAATTCGCTAAGAAGAACCACAGCTTATATACTTTTTCCACGAGTGAAATTAGCTTCTGACTACTCTTGAATCAAGGTTTGTTTCCACCTGGAACTGACTACTCTTGAATTTAGCTTTGATTCAGGTTGCAACTGACTACTCTTGAATTTAACTTTGAATTAATTGAACTCTCTTGAATCACGGTTTGATTCAAGCTGGAACTGACTACTCTTTAATTAAGGTTTGGTCCAAGTTCCAAATGAGTACTCTAGAATTTAAGGTTTGATCCAAGTTAAAATGACTACTCTTGAATTTAACTCTAAATCTTCACTTGCGCAATTTAAAACTAGAAACTACAGAGGATCATATTCACTACGCTTCGTGTATAAAGATATTCCGCGGAATCACTGCGAAAAAACAAATACTTGTTTTATTTCACCAACTGCCGGATTCTGTCGCACCTAGTCTTTCGTATTGATAGAATAAATTTTCCTTTAATTTGAATATGTTGAAGCTATCTCTTTTCAAACTTCACCGAATCGATCCACAACGTGGTCCTTCAATAGAAAATTACGCAAAAATCAATACAACCAAAAACCGTCAATCTCCTTAGCAAATGCTTTCTAACCGTTCTTGGTCACAACTTTTAGTGTCGTAGAACCTTAATCGTCAATGCCCGTCCAATCCTGATCGCGTACCCGACGGATAATATCAGAATTTATACATCCCAAAACTTGGTTTGCGGCGCTGAAGTTGAAACTGTTCTGAACTTACACGCACGCAAATCTGGCACGATAGCTTGCCCTAGAAAAAAAAAGTGGGATACCAGGGACTGAAACTAACTTGCAAAAAACGTGTCCATTGAACGCTTCCTTTTGTCGAAGTATCTGAACTGGACAAGATAATACAACATGTTCATTAATATCTGAACTCGAGTCTCAACACAACATTAACGAAACAAAAATATCCCAAAGTAATTCAGTTAAAAAGTGAACTTTTGCTTAAATGCCTTTCCCAATAAAAAAAAAAAAAACTTAAATCTTTCGACTTAATTTTTATTTCAACTTAAACCAAACAGCTCAGAGCTGTCCAGTTATTGGAATGAGCGAACCTGTATGTACCCCTCTGTCGTTTCCATCACAGCCCTGCTAGAATCCAAATCTGCTTCTATTATTAGACAATAAAAACGTAATTGACCATATGACCAGTAGACAATCGACGAGAAAAAAAATAAAACTCTTACTACCTTGTAGAGTTTGTTTTCAAACAAAAATCTAGATTTGAACAAATAACAGTAGCTCTAATTTATTTCGATGATTTTTACAGACGCCCGAGCCGTAAAATACAATTTTGTAAGTTTTTTTCACACCTGGTATGCGACTCACACAAAAAACCGCAACTGCTTTCCCTGATCCTGGAAAGCAAATTCTATGTTCCGCTAGAAACCAAAAAAAGGTCGACATGTGTTTCATCAGAAACATGGTGATACAACCGCAAACGCAAGCCACAAATTTGTCGGAGCTACACCGGTTTCCAATCGGTTCATTACTCGATTAGCCCCCCGGCTACTATGGTCTTTGAATTGACCCTGGCTCGAATCGAACCTAAATCACGCTCAACCTTATAATGAGCGTCCCTGTCCCATAGAAATATAATCCATGCATACTGCCGTGCTGTTATGAAATGAAATTCAAGGGTTTCTTTATTATTGCATCACCTCGAACCTGCCAGCTTCGAAAGCTGTGAAAAAAAACTATCCCCAGACTAGTGTTTTGTCGTGGAATTTACGTTCTTGAAACGAAATTTACCCTTGTCTGACCGTTAAATAGTCGAGACCTATCCAACCAATGTCGTGAAGGGTGGCTCATGAAGAAGACAGCACCATACATAAAACGACTCCGGGTGTCGGTCACCTCCCGTGCACACAGGCTCAGTGAGTCGTTACTTTGCAGTATTCTAACTGCCCACCGACGTTCAACGTTCAACCCAGTGGAAGTCGACCTGCTTACCGGAATGAATGTGAATTATTATTTCACGCTAATTAAAATTATGCGTTTTTTTTCTCAGGCTTATGCAACATTTGCCTAATCTTTATAATCATAACTGCCTAATCCTAACTGCCCTTAACTTGTGTCGCATTATGTCTAAGACTAGCGTAACTGTCTAGTCCCGCCTAACTGTATCCCTGCACGTACTTTAAGCTGAATCGCAGGAGCTCCATCGCGTACCCAATCCTGTTAAGCGCCATTAACTTGAAAAACAGCTCCTCCTTGCCAGTTTCTCTAGCCCATCCTGGGGTCGTAACTCCTCACTCTAGTCAATCCAAACCATCTTTTTTAATGTACTTCGTACATTCGAATCCTG
Organism: Branchinecta lindahli; assembly: GCA_023053555.1. Taxonomy (NCBI): domain Eukaryota; kingdom Metazoa; phylum Arthropoda; class Branchiopoda; order Anostraca; family Branchinectidae; genus Branchinecta; species Branchinecta lindahli. Next base: position 63,731 of record JAKZAO010000031.1, read on the forward strand.
ATTGCCTAGCTATGAGTCTTAGGCTACTTCGCTTACGTGTTAACTACATTACTTAAGGTGCGTTTTATTGGGTGTAGTTTCGGTGTAGTTTCACTGTAGTTTGACGTACTTTTGTTTTAGTTATTAAAATACAGTATGTGGAATGGACAAATAAAACGGTAGACATACTGTACTTTCATAACTGAAACAAAAGTACGTCAAACTACAGTGAAACCACAACGAAACTACATCCAATAAAACGCACCTTTAGAGTTATATTCCTCTGCTTCTGTTAGATGAACCTTACGGTTTTCTTTTTACAAATTACCTTCCCTTGACAAATGTTCTGTTCTGTCACCAGGTGTCCAGTTGTGATCCTGAGGGCCGATTTGCTTGATTGGGCTGTGTCGTGTTGCCTTTCAAAATAGCCTAGACAAAATCACTACGATTCCCCAGCTAAAGACATAGATTTTAGCCTATCAGTTCTCGGAATCGCCTTGTACCTTCATAAGCCTGGTACGCTGGACTTGTGTCCTGAAACAGAGTGGGATAACTCCTTTCCACTTGATAAGATCCTTCCGAATTAGCTTTTCCTGGCTCAAAATAGCCTTGCCAATAGAAGAAAAACAACAACCTTCATAGGAATTAAAGTTTACCGACAAATCTTCTTCCCAAAAATTATGGCATACCGGTACATCTAGTATTCTAAACCAAATAAAAAAAAACTGCCTAATCGACTGGTCATAGCTCTCATGATGTCACTCGGCCCTCTCACTTGATCCACCTGCCTGTTTTGTTCTTGTTCCCTGTGACGCATTTCGTTGTCATGGTTTTACACCACTGCCTTTCTCAAAGGCGCTTAGAACAGGGAATGTAAAAATGTTTTCTGTAATCTTCGCGTCATCCTTCATCAATCGTTTTACTGGCATGTTACCTTCCCTCCAAACCATTTATTTGATATCTCCTCTAGGACTACTTTTTGCGTTTTGTCCCTGCCTGTGTTTTTATCCACTCCAACCACTGACTGAACGCGTAAGATTTTTGTCCTTTGGCACAGCCTACTCGGTTACGAAAATATCCTGTTTCCGTGAGCCGAAAAAAAAATGTTCCAGGAACAGGGCATAATGAGACTAGAAATGCGTTATGTGTCTGATAGAAACGATGTTGTCTCTTCCGCCGCAGAAATGGTATGCCCTCCCGCTCACGGAAATCACTGATTTGTACGTACATGTGGGTACTACTGCGTAGGTGCTGCAAACTTAGTTTTATGCAAAACCGGTCGACACAAAAATCATAACAGTGGGAAAGACAGTAAGCTCCGGTAAAAAACAAGAAGATTTGGCAAATGTCAAAACATCAGATATTTTAACAAAAATCCATCTAGTAAAAGCGCGGATTATCGTGACTCATAAGCTGATGGGAGTTTATTGTCTTTCCACTTTTTACCCAACAACCAAATGATATGTGAAGCCTCCTAGTTTCCGATTCAGTCATCGTCAACATGGAATCAGATCGAGATATCGGGAATAGAGGGAGAGAGCATAGTGTAAACGTAGCAATACTCTGTGTGTAAGCTAATAAGCCATCGTTTCAAATATTATATTCACCATTCAACTTACAATTTAAACATTTTTAATACACTAACTGCTTCTCCAATATTATATTCACCACTCAACTTACAATTTAAACATTTTTAATACACTAACTGCTTCTTCGCCACGCCCCAATTTTCTTGTACAGTAGTATACCGGTAATCTCCATCCCCATCGCAGACTGCACATTTTGCCCAGACAGTCGCCACATACACGCACTGCCCACAGCTGGTGCAACGCCCCTGTCCACTAAAATTTGGTGAAACTACCACACCACAATGTGGGGATTTTGCTTTGTTCGCCATCTTCACCCTAAAATAAAATAAATTTGTTAACACTCAACAGCAGTTGTATTAATTGTATCCGGACTGTGATGCAATTAAATCGAAACGGACAATGTGGAAACCAGCAATGACAGAAATTCTTGTTCTTCGATCTTTTAAAAAAAAAGTTTACCTCGTGCGTTATGGCCGTTCTAGCAGTTGTGGTACAGAAGATAGAGTAACCCTTAAAACTAGCGAATCGCATGACCTCCAACAGCTCTGGCGTGAATTGGCCTTGTGCTTCTGGGTTCCTTTTGAAAAAATCCGATTCAGCTCCGGGTACCAAATCAGGGCTGCCGAAAAGTGATTTAAGCACGTTATATATATTAGATGGCAGTCTTCTGGGCTCCAAAGAAAGGGAAAACAGGACGACCACACTAAAGAGTGAACTATGTGGTTTTCTAGTCCTGATTCTCGTAGCCGCCAAAGTAGGGAGTTCGCCACATTTGTCAGAGTCTGTACATCGTATTCAGAGGCAAGCAGAGGTTACAGAGTACCTTACGACAAGACTCGAGAGAAAACGTTATTAGCTTATACCACCAGTTAGTATATATCCCGATTATATGAGTCTGAATGAAGACGAAAGATAGACACCCCCGAAGCTATAAGCAATAAAATACTGGACAAGAAAATATAATGTCTCACCTCTATTTCTGTTCGTCTTGTTAAGGCACAGTGTGTGTGTGTGTCAACTGTATAGTCCCAAACTGAATAAATAAAGTGTCGAACGCTGGCCTTTTACACTCTCTGCACAAATTTAAAAATGTTCCAACAAATTTGTGTGTAACAATAGGCCGTTTTCATCTTCGTCTCTCAACACTCCATAGGCAGAGCTCTTGTTTCCTCGGAGTGGTATCTAATTAATTATCTCCGTACTGTGATGCATCAATCGAAATGGACAATGTGGACTGTCAAACCAACAGTTGCACAAATACTTGTTCTTCGATCTTTAAAAAAGAGCTTACCTCGTGCCTTAGGGCCGTTCCAGCATTTGTGGTACAGAAGATAGAGTAACCCTTAAAACTAGCGAATCGCATGACCTCCGACAGCTCAGGGGTGAATTGGCCTTGTGCTTCTGGGTTCCTTTTGAAAAAAATCCGATTCAGCTCCGGGTACCAAATCAGGGCTGCCGAAAAGTGATTTAAGCACGTTATATATTAGATGGCAGTCTTCTGGGCTCCAAAGAGAGGGAAAACGGGACGACCACAGTAAGGAGTGCACTATGTGGTTTTCTAGTGCTGATTCTCGTAGCCGCCAAAGTAGAGTATACAATTTATAGGGATAGAAATCAAACTGCCACGTGATCAGGAGGTTCTTTTGATTGTTCTTGGCTTTTATGAGACTGTTCTAGAAATAACACCTGACAATATACCATTCATGTCCATTGCCCCTTGATGGATACCAAGCAAGTTTTGAAAGTCTTAAAGGATGATCCTGTTACAAGACTCGTCGAGTGTCACTGTTTACCCGCTGATTGGCTTGAGAAGTTACCCCGCCCTAATTGTGGCTAATACGGCAACGTCCGAGCAAATTTATGGACACTGGATATCCCTAATCCTATACTCTAACAAACGAATAGAGGTATTTTGCTCTTATGGGAGGGATTTTAGAGAATGGAAAACGACGGCTCCCTTCATATCCAGGCAGATTCAGCATGAAATGACCCAGTCTTGTGGATTTCACGCATTAGTGTTTATATTGCTTCATATGTGTAACTATTCGTTTAACTCGATTCTAAGTACATTTTCAAACCATTTGTTGGTTAATGATTATGTCAGTGAGCGTGTTCTAAGTACTTTGTATGCCGTCAAGTTTGATAGTCTTAAACTAAAGTGTTTAAATGAAGTTTGTAGCGAAATGTCTTTGTCGTATTAACTCTATATGCCAGTGTGCGTGAATGTATTGTGTATCGTGTATAGTGAAAATAAAATATTACAAAAAAACTCATATTGTACGTTTTTAGCTTTCGCATTTATTCAAAAGACAGAAAACAACAACGACACAAATATCAAAGATCGATTTTTACAATCACATTTTACTACAAGGGTGAAAAAACACAAGTACAAAATCACAAAAGTCGGGTTACACTTTTCCTATTGATTTCTCACATAAGAAATCACACACACAAAAAGTAGAAAGGTTAAGTATTCACTCATAGATTTTGTCAAAAGACGAAAATCAGCAAGTAGAAAAACAGAAAAGTTGATTTCGAACTTCACAGGTAGTTTATTTTCCACTTTCAAACTTTTTTACTGTAAACAGAAACGAATTTTCCTCTTCTTCAGAGTCCCCAAAAAAGTCAAAAGGTCTCCGACAGACAGACGGACAATAGCAAATGTTTCAGTATCTTCAGAGGTATCTCTACTCTTGTAGAGTTTGTTTTTAAACAAAAATCTTAGATTTGAACAAATAACAGTAGCTCTAATTTATTTCGATGTCTGAACACTATGCTGGAACTCCCAGTTCCCTTTATTATCGACTAAGACTTTTATAGACGCCCGAGCCGTAAAATACAATTTTGTAAGTTCTTTTCATACCTGGTATGTGACTCACACAAAAAACCGCAACTGCTTTCCCTGATCCTGGAAAGCAAATTCTATGTTCCGCTAGAAACCAAAAAAAAGGTCGACATGTGTTTCATCAAAAACATGGTGATACCGCAAACGCAAGCCACAAATTTGTCGGAGCTACACCGGTTTCCAACCGGTTCATTACTCGATTAGCCCCCCGGCTACTATGGTCTTTGAATTGACCCTGGCTCGAATCGAACCTAAATCACGCTCAACCTTATAATGAGCGTCCCTGTCCCATAGAAATATAATCCACGCATACTGCCGTGCTGTTATAAAATGAAATTCAAGGGTTTCTTTATTATTGCATCACCTCGAACCTGCCAGCTTCGAAAGCTGTGAAAAAAGACTTTCCCCAGACTAGTGTTTTGTCGTGGAATTTACGTTCTTGAAACGAAATTTACCCTTGTCTGACCGTTAAATAGTCGAGACCTATCCAACCAATATCGTGAAGGGTGGCTCATGAAGAGAGCACCATACATAAAACGAATCCGGCTGTCGGTCACCTCCCGTGCACCCAGGCTCAGTGAGTCGTTATTTTGCAGTATACTAACTGCCCACCGACGTTCAACGTTCAACCCAGTGGAAGTCGACCTGCTTGCCGGAATGAATGTGAATTATTATTTCACGCTAATTAAAATTATGCTTTTTTTTCTCAGGCTTATGCAACTTCCGCCTAATCCTTTATTGACGCGTGATCGGGCTTTTCACGCGAACAGCTGCCTTTGCTCCTTGCACACACTGTGGTGCAGATACCTATACTTTCCTGTTTCAACTGTGGGGAAGGGAACAAAAATTAGCTTTGTAGAACTAAACAGAGAACTTAACTTTTAAGCTTCAGTGGGTCCATGTTGTGGCCTCTCTTTCCTTCTGCAACACTGAAGCTGACACTGCTCTGGATGTAACCGTGCTTCCAAGAAAATAAATTAAGATTGTTCTAGGTTCTCACCCTGGGTCGCCAGCCGTGGTTCCGAGGGCGGGTTGCTTGCTTTGGTCGTGTCGCCTTCTCTTAACTTGTGTCGCATTATGTCTAAGACTAGCGTAACTGTCTAGTCCCGCCTAACTGTATCCCTGCACGTACTTTAAGCTGAATCGCAGGAGCTCCATCGCGTACCCAATCCTGTTAAGCGCCATTAACTTGAAAAACAGCTCCTCCTTGCCAGTTTCTCTAGCCCATCCTGGGGTCGTAACTCCTCACTCTAGTCAATCCAAACCATCTTTTTTAATGTACTTCGTACATTCGAATCCTGATTGCCTAGCTATAAGTCTTAGGCTACTTTTCTAGATGCAGCTTAAAACAAATATACTAAATTTGTCCAAAAGACATTGCTTTCAGTAAGTCCTTCGCACTTCATTTCAGTTTGTCCAATGTCCAACCTGCTCTGTCTGCCTGAATGTTTTGGTTCATAAGACTACCAGTTTCTACCTTACGGGCGCACACACATGCCCTTGTAACTACACATTTCCACAAATCTGGTACTTGCATAGTGCTCATGTATTTCCGAATGTCGTCAAAGACATACTGCGTGACGTAAGAACCTACCGAAAGTTATCTGTGTCTCCGATTCTGTTCAACCTGTTTTGAACATAAAATATATCCATGAAACAATTCCCGAAAAGAAATTCCTAGCTAAAAGCTGGGAAACTAAAAATCGACAAACTAGAAGACAAATATACAACTGTGTTTGCTCTAGCTTAACGTTCTGAAAAATGTAGCTGATTTTGTGAAAACTTCCTCGATAAAATAATTTTCTTAGAATTTGAAACTTGTCTCTTTCACTCAGAATATCCTTGTTTTGTTTGATATCCGGCCAAAGAAAAAGAATTTACTGATGATCGTCATCGTAAAAAATGTTATGTCAAAACGAAACAAAAAATTTTGCAAATGCTTGCTTTGATTTCTTCTTGTGTGGTGAATGATTCTCAGTTTTTCTATCAGTAACATTCGTGGTAAACTCTTGGGAATACTGATAGTTTTCTTTTCCGAATACCGACATTTTAAATCCCCCTGTGGCTTGCACGAAGTAGCTCACCTTAGATTTTTCATGTTTGTGGGTACCACAAATTGGAATCCACACGGAAAATCCCCTGGAAAATGTTCTGCATTTTCCCGCTCCGCAAAATCTGCAAACAAAAATCACCACCAGAAATACCTCCTTCCGGTCTGTAAAACAAAATATACGCCATCCGCTTATAACATCCGTTAAATTTTCCGGATTCTACTGTACTTTGGTTTCAATCCGGCATTGCCATCCTTCTTGTCATAACCCATGACTCAGCTATCCGCACTTTCTCCCGTCTTAGAAAGTACTTCGCTTACGTGTTAACCTTGTCCGACGAAATTATCTACATTACGTAGAGTTATATTCCTGTGCTTCTGTTAGATGAACCTTACGGTTTTCTTTTTACAAATTACCTTCCCTTGACAAATGTTCTGTTCTGTCACCAGGTGTCCAGTTGTGAGCCTGAGGGCCGATTTGCTTGATTGGGCTGTGTCGTGTTGCCTTTCAAAATAGCCTAGACAAAATCCCTACGACTCCCCAGCTAAAGGCATAGATTTTAGCCTATCAGTTCCCGGAATCGCCTTGTACCTTCATAAGCCTGGTACGCTGGACTTGTGTCCTGAAACAGAGTGGGATAACTCCTTTCCACTTGATAAGATCCTTCCGAATTAGCTTTTCCTGGCTCAAAATAGCCTTGCCAATAGAAGAAAAACAACAACCTTCATAGGAATTAAAGTTTACCGACAAATCTTCTTCCCAAAAATTATGGCATACCGGTACATCTAGTATTCTAAACCAAAAAAAACAACTGCCTAGTCGAATGGTCATAGCTCTCATGATGTCACTCGGCCCTCTCACTTGATCCAATGCCTGTTTTGTTCTTGTTCCCTGTGACGCATTTCGTTGTCATGGTTTTACACCACTGCCTTCCTCAAAGGCGCTTAGAACAGGGAAAGTAAAAATATTTTCTGTAATCTTCGCATCATCCTTCATCAATCGTTCTACTGGCATGTTACCTTCCCTCCGAACCATTTATTTGATATCTCCACTAGGACTAATTTTTGCATTTTGTCCCTGCCTGTGTTTTTATCCACTCCAACCACTGACTGAACGCGTAAGATTTTTGTCCTTTTGCACAGCCTACTCGGTTACGAAAATATCCTGTTTCCGTGAACCGAAAAAAAAATGTTCCAAGAACAGGGCATAATGAGACTAGAAATGCGTTGTGTGTCTGATAGAAACGATGTTGTCTCTTCCGCCGTAGAAATGGTATGCCCTTCGCTCACGGAAATCACTGATTTGTACGTACATGTGGGTACTACTGCGTAGGTGCTGCAAACTTTAATTTGCTGATTCGTCGAACAGTTCCTGCAGACTGGTGATTGGCAAGAACACTAAGCCTATGCCTGACACTAGCATTCTTCCTTGTTCGGATGTTTTTTGTGTTTTTTTTATATGCCACGCATAGGCTACCGCGAAAGTTTATTTTCTAGGGCAGATTTGTAACTTTTTAAATTTGACCTTAAATATGTTCTACCGACTAGGAAAGACATAAACCGCCATAGAACCTGTCGCCTACGACAAAAAAAAATAATATCCTAACTAGGCTAGGTTCAGGTAAAACTCTCTAAAGCAAAAATTGCATGCTTCTCGGACCGCCCTCACGAGTTCTGACGAAAATCGTCGCATAAATCCAAAAAATTAAGAAAACATCCTCTCGAGCTTGTTAGAAAAACTAATTATTTCATGAAACCCTTTAAGGTGTAACCCCGAATTTACTGCTGTCACCAGATACCGCTGTCGCCAAATAACTGTAACGCCCCGCTTAACTGGAAAACTAAGTATTTCCAGTTACCGATACCCTGGTAGCCGAGATGGATTTCTGGGGCGTATTGATGGTCCGCCGTAAACCCTTTACGCGGACCACCCAGAGAAAAACTTTGAACGCTCGAATACGAAATATAAATATTTACTTTGAAAAGGTAAATAATAATAGTAATTAAAAGAACTGTACGGACCCAGAAGGGATCCGACAACACAATCTAAAGATGTTGGCTGGGTCAGACCAGGCTGACCATAACCGACTAACTTGAACAAACACAAGCTTGACTTGTGCATTGACTGACTGAACAGACCTGAACCATACCTTATAAACCACGACACAGCCCAACACCTACACCGTCATTTTGACAAGCGGTGCAAGCAATCTGAATCACACTGACGGTTTGGCTTGGCCGTGTGTTTCTTATAAGGCTGGTAAAATTAGCTTCGAGGCCCATGATCTGTTTCAAGGAGAGCCAGAGATTTTCTAGAGTGTGCTTTACATAACAATCGTTACACCCTTGTTAAGAAATTCTGAAGATGGTCACAGTGTGACGATATAACTATTCGGGTATGACACTTCTTTATTCTTCAAGTACAAAATGGGAACTAACCTAAATAAACCTCGCGGCTTGCGAGGTTAATTTATCAATTCATCGCTGGTAGAGTCATTAAGGAGTAATGACACTAGCAGTAGAAATGCAATATTTTCGTCAGATACCCTCCCCCTAAGCACAACCCTCCCACTTAATAAACGAACTTCCACTTCCTAATATCTTCTCAATGGTGCACAGCCCATGCAGGCGGACAAAAAACGACGCACATCCTGGTCCAAACTTAACCAGTAAAAGCTCGCTCTTAGGAACTCGATAGTGTTCTCGTGTGTTCTGTGTTCACCGGTCTGCGTGTGAGCGTGGAGTACGAGGTTCATACGGAATTTCTGCGGGACTACTAATGAGATTTCATATTGTCTAAAAATACGGAACAGGGCTCCCTCGAACTCTTGGAACTCTATGTCTGATCGGTTGTGCTTTCTGGCAGACTCGACGGCCTTCTGGATGCTTAAGTCGTGGATAGACAATTCTACCAGCTCGGCCCATGCTTGTTTGTTGACTACGAGTGACTCGAATTGCTCTCTAATCATCTTTGCTCTCTCGACGAGGGCAGCGACTGAAAAATAACACTAAATTACTAATGGGTACGTAAGTACCTGTACGGTACACTAATATTTACAACTATTTACAGGAATGGTTCCCCTGGAGAGGCCATCTGCATTGGAGTTTTCTGACCCTTTTTTCCGGGAGAACGTGATCTTAAAAGGTTGCAAAACTAAAGCCCAGCGGGCCCCAGCGGGCTTCATTTTGTTCAACCATAAGAGAGGGGCGTGATCTGTTTGGACTTCAAATTCGCACCCTTCTAGATAGTAATAAAGTTTTTGAACAGCCCATTTAATCGAAAGGCATGCGCGTTCGATAGTTGAGAAAGACTTTTCTGCAGGAGTCAGGGATCGGCTGAGGTATATGAATGGACTTCCGTATTATCATGAATCTGGGCTCCTACTACTCCCAGTCCTTCACCTGATGCGTCTACCTGGACAACTATCTTTTTGTCGGATCGAAACAGTGCATAACTCGGTCGCTCGCTAGTTGTGCTTTAAGCTCGTTAAAGGCCGCTTCACACTTATCGTTCCATTCGACGATCATGGGTTTTGATTTCAACGTTAGATCGACTAGAGGTCGAGCGATCATGCCGCGGTTTTGATAATAACTGACTAAACCTAAGAAGGCTTTCACGTCTTTCTTACTAACGGGTTGAGGAAAATTTTTGACAGCTCCGGCTTTCTCTTCGGACACAGCAATTTTCCCATTACCGACGACGTAACCGAGATACGTGGCTCGCTTGTATCCTATCCGACATTTTTTTGGATTCGCCGTTAGGTTTGCTGCACGTAATTTTTGAAGGACCTCCCTAATGTGCTGCACATGGTCTTCCCATGTATCACTGAAGATCACGACGTCGTCGTAATAAGCCCCTGCGAAACTCTCTAAACCTTCTAGTAATTCGTCCATCATTTTTTGGAAAGTGGCTCCGGCGTCGCGTAACCCGAATGGCATCCTAAGAAATTCCCACTGGCCATTGTGAGTGACGAAGGAAGTCTTAGGGAAATAACCTTTGGTAAGATCGAAGATGCTTATGAACTTTGCATTCCCGACTTTCGCTATTAATTCGTCTGTCCGTGGCATCGGGTAAGGGTCAGGATTTTCAGTTACCGCATTAAGCGCACGGTTCCTGCTTCCAACATCCGTTTTATTTCATTATCGACTGCAAATTCTCTGCGACTGCTACGCTCATTTCCTCGCTTGCACTTTCCCCGTTCGGTAAATCCACTTTCAGAGTCACTTTGGCGCTCTTGAGACTCTGAACGTGAGAGTGTACACATCCGACGTGAATGACCTTACCTCGATCAATATCCGTGTCGGTAACGAATTTTCTGTGTACTATACATATTTCACTCCTGCTATCGATAAGCATTTTCGTCCTAACACCATTCACGTCACCGAATGTAATCTGTGCTTCGGTCTGAACTGGCTGTCGCGAATTGACTAAAATACCATAAAGCGGTGCTTTTTTTCTATGCGTAAAAACTACGGCGCTCTTACTAAAGGGTATTTTCCCGTGTCCTTTCCTCACTTCGGACCTTGGCTCGTTTCTTCGCTTTGGGCAATCCCTATAAACATGCTCAGTCGACTCGCATTCGAAACATTTTCTAGGGCCTGCATCGGACTTAAACCTACCTTTCCCTTTCTGGCCATCGTCCTCGTTGTGCTTCTTGTTTGCCATTTTATATGATTTATGATCTTCCGCGAAATGGTTCGATATAGTAACCGCCTCTTCAACTGACTTCGGCGCCTGCTCTTTCAGCTGAATAACCAAACCTGGAAAGGTCACGCTATTAATGAACTGCTCGAGGACTAAGTGCGAAACCACTGACTTCATTTTTCGGTCTGCGAGATCAGATTCCGTAAGCGTTAGTCATTTCGTGCAGTACATTCAAAGCTTGTCCGCGTGCTCTTGGAAATTGTTCGTATTACTTGTTCGAAACCGCGACCTGCCGGTACTAATTCTACATGCGCAAACTGTTCCTTATTCGACCGAGTGACGATCCCCTCGATTAAGTTTTCCAGATTCGTGGCAATACTTTCTCTAATTTGGTAACGTTGGCTCACGGTCGGCGCACTCTAGGCTAGACTGGCTCTTTCAACTTACAACGCTATGCTATGAGTTGAATAGTCTCACCTTGAATTCCAAATCCCACTGCGTACACCAGATGTGAGATGTGACGATATAACTATTCGGGTATGACACTTCTTTATTCTTCAAGTACAAAACGGGAACTAACGTAAATAAACCTCGCGGCTTGCGAGGTTAATTTATCCATTCATCGCTGGTGGAGAAATGCAATAGTAATGACACTAGCAGTGGCGGAAATGCAATATTTTCGTCACACCAAGAACAAATAATCGGAAGAACTACTGTGTCTATCACATGCAGCGACTATGAATACCCCGACAAAAATGAGCGGAGATAGAGGTATATAATCTAGCTGTGAGTTGATGCTGATACCCGTTTACTCCTCTTCGTCTTCGCCGTTGAATCTTGCAGAAAAAATAGTGAAAGATTGCTTGCAGGAGGCGTACTCCTCGCGCTGACCTACTCCGGAGCACTCCTTAGAGCCAATCAGGTTTGAATGCTACTTTTCCTCATCGGGCGGTTCAAAGCGATTTGGCTATTTGTAGAGGTAACGAAACGTGATGTGGCGCGAAGCTAGTCACCTCCGCTCATCTGCGTCGGGAGTTGGCCGTATTTTACTCGACTCAGCATGTTTGTATGACCGATATAGGGAGACAGCAGTTCTGACTCGTTATTTGTTCTTGGTCACACACAGCTTCCACGCACAAAATAACCTTCTCCCGTTCGTTTGCCTTTGTAGGGTGTGGTTAAAAAAATGTTCTCGCCAGTTAACTGATTGCCCTTGAAATTAATACTCTTTGTAACAGCTGCTTACGCATGATAATCGACACACCCGCAGGTGAGCTATGCCTCACGCACAGTCCGTAGTTTTGTTCTTCAGTGGAGCATTAGCTCAATGTTTTGTTATAAAGGTCAATGCGCTTCTTTAGGCGACAGAATAAAGTTGCTCAACCGGTTCTTCATATTCATCTGCCCACACTATGGGTACTGAAGATTTCCGTAGTCTTAATATCTGAGTTTTGACAGACAGAGCTATATGCCTGCCACTAGCAATCTTCTTAACAGGAATAAGATATCGAAATGAATAATCTTTCTAGCGCAGCTATTCTTTTTGTCTTAAACAACAATTCGGATACAGAAGATAACGAGGCTAAGTGAGGCTTAGGACGACACGCGATAAGTTAACTAGGGCTTTGGCCAAAATTAAGGCATAAAGAAAAAAATTTCCTATATTCCTAGTACTCGCACACAAAAACTACACAGGCAAAGATCAGATCTTCGAGAAAAACACATAACGGAGCGCCCTCACTGGTCCAGACTAAAATTCATACCTCGATACCCTACCAAGAAAAAAGAAAAAAATCCCGCGAGACGCGCACTGAAAAACAGTGAAAATCGAAACTTCCCAGATTTTAATAACAATCTTGGGTAACAATTCTGTTTAAACTCCCTGGCGATTCTATCGCCTGTACCACTTCTCAGCAAATTACCGCTGCTTAACAATTACCACTTAAAAAAAAAAAATCTCGAGCTTCTCCAAAAAGTTATTACAATTACTATTCAAAGGCGTACCCCGAATTTAATCAAATTAACCGCTGCCACCAAAATAACTGTAGCGGCCACGGAACCGAGTTCCCTAGCTGGTAGATAGCGTGACCAGCCGCGCTGGGTTTCTGGGGCACGTACAGATAAATAAACCGTACCGAGATGACCCTATTCCGAATCAGCCACAGAAAACCGTGTGCGAGAATAGGATGTTTATGAAAGATTTAAGACTAATAAAGTCGTCGAAAGATACTAAAATAATACCAATAAAGAATCCATAGATTAACTGAAATATAGATCTGACCTGAAGATATAAAGAAATACACAAGCGACACGACCTGACACAAACACTGTCATCGTAACGGCAAACAACCGAACCAGCGACTGACAGTGTGTGCTCTAGGTACGCGTCCTCAAAAGAGTGGTGATCAAGGCTTGCACAATTCCACCTGCGCTTATTGACTCAGCCGCATAGTTAACTTTCTGTACTGAAGAGGTCCATGAACCATGAACTTACAGAGATACACTCCTCGGGTATTGTAAAGGTTTTTTTCTATATATTTTTTTTTCGGGGGGGAGGATCTATTTTACAACTCCATCCCAAGCTAGGACAAGTATTTAGGTTAATTCCTTAAAGTTCAAGTGAAGCCATAGTTTATCCTTCATAACTTTAGAACATTAAATCATTTGAAGACAAATCAGACTGCTGTTGCTGCTCCGGCTCTCGGCCGTGAGCAGATCGCAGCATTACGCTGCCTGCACTCCCTTCATCGAAGTGGAGCAGCAGCAGTCTGATTTGTCCTTATCGCAAAGTTAGTAATATCACTATCAGTTCGGACAGTTCAAAAAAGCTCCGCAAGAGGCGCTATTCGGGACTTGGGGGACTAACCCAAGTGGCGCGCAGCGCCAGCGGCTAAGCCGATGGCCGCTCGACGAAGATGAGGTACGAGAGGTACCGTCCCCACTACCCCCGGCCCTGTGGGTATAAATTCTAGTACATTGTATTATTTTGAACATAATGCCTAAGGCAACCAAGAAGAGCGGACGCTTATACACCCAGTGACGCTATAGTTCCAAACTCCTTTGGACGTTGTTAGACCTGGCTTGTTATTTCCCCGATATAATTAACTTGGACCTGGCAACCCCGTACAAGGCCCCGCCCCTATTGACGAACTTGACGAGGCTGCAAGAGAACACGACGTATCATATATTCTGCTGCATCAACCAGTGAACAAGTTCGCGCAGCTGATAGAAGATTTCTGCAACGGACATTAATACAAAGACATCGGGTTTCAAAGAGGCTGCTGCGAAGACTGCGGGATTGGTTGGAATCGGAGTTTAGTACGCAGCTGAAAGCATCGCAGGAGTTCAGTATCCAAACTTACCGATGGCTAACGACAGAAATCAAATTGACCGACCTAATAAGAGGGCGCGAGGTGCCAATGACTCTGGCGACGAAGATATGTTTGATACCCAAGCTAAAACCAGGAAAGTTTCGTCTAGTGGCGGAGTAGGAAGCGGTGGCGCAGGGACTGTTGGATTCATGATGCCTGCACGGAGTCTTGGATATGGGAAATGTCACTTAACATTTGAAAAATCTTTCTTCTTGAGATTGTATAATTATGGGACTAAGAATTCTACTATTATCGCCTTTGCTAATGAACCAGCTCAAAAAGTAAGCACTACTTGGATGAGCTCTATGGCTACCAGTGACACTAGTAGCTATCTATCGTCTTACGAATTGGCAAGATTAGCAGTGGTTCCAAGTACATTTGTTAGATTGGAGCAAGTTTTAACGAACATGGGAGTAAATGCTCCTTTCCAAACCGCATCGACATCTTCGGTAGGAACGACATACATGTTGGAGGTGGTTATCGCATCATCCAATACTCTTGGAGGTATGATGTCACATGCCGAAATGACAGTACAGTCTCAAGCAGCTACTCCAAATGTTGTGACAAGTGTAGTGACTGGCATTGACAACACACGGCATAACATGTTGTATGCTATGCTACCCTAGGACAGGCCAGTGCTTTCTGGGGTGGTCCTTATGTGTTTTGTAGTATTATCCGTTTAATAAACTCTTTCTCTCTCATGTGCACAAGAAGTGTTTCGGAATAATGCTCTAGTACTTGGATTTCTCACTGACGGAGACACGAATGCCCGACAAATGTTTTCCAGGAAATGTAATTTTATGAGTGGGCAACCTACTGTTGGTAAAGTTATTGCAAGTACCCCAGTTTCGAATTAGATCCGAACGACGGACATTATCAAAGTCGACAGGTTCCACAGCCGGCTGTATTATCAATCAATCAATCAATATATTTTAATTCATGACATTATACGTCACATAAATAAAAGGACTGGACAATATAGCCTATATGCACATTAACCATCTGGCAGTTCAGGGCAGTAGCATAGTCTGCGATACAGACGATAAAACTGCCCGGAACGACAATCCTCGTTCTGGTGAACCGCCTGCAGGAGTGGGTTTCGAGTCCGATCAAGGCGCGTTACAAAATTAACCATCGCTTTCCGCCTCATAATATTAAACGACTCTATCTCATTATCTAAAAACATGTGACTAGCAGAGTAACGTCGATTATACGAAAACAACTGTCGGAACGCGCTATTAAAACACACTTTCAGTCGTTTCACGTTGTCGAGTCGAGGTAATTATCAAACAGTGGAAGACAGTACAACTGCGTGCAATATGTTTTAAATAAAAGAATCTTCACTGGGTGACTACAACATCTAAAATTACGGATCAAATGGTTTGAACGCAGGCAAAGGCCACGATATTGACTGGACATGGCTGAATCATCGTACAGATCATCATCTAAAACATATCCTAGATACTTAACTTTGTGAACTTGAGTTAAAACAATACCGCCAAGCCGTATGGCAGGGAATATCAAAGATTTAAAATATTTCGGAATAAAAATCATATAATTACATTTTGCAGAGTTAAAAATAATATCATGACAACCAGCATACTCAGAACAAATGCTTAAAAGGCGGTTTAGGTCATTTGCTGACGGTGCAAATAAAACCATATCATCTGCATACGCTATCGAATTCAAAAATACACCAGAAATATTGCAACCTACGCGACTTTCCATCAACTGTTTGCAAAGATCATCAATAAACTACTACTTACTCCTCCTTGTTTGACCCCATTATCAACATGGAAAGAAGACGATAATTTGGAACCCCACTTCACGCGGAACTCTTGCTGAGCATACCATGTCTAAAGAAAATCCAAAAGCATCCGAGGCATACCCCGTTTACGTAAATTTTCAAATAATATAGCATGATTAACACGGTCAAATGCTTTACGTATGGCCAGAAAACCAGCAAATACAGGACTACCAAACCTTAGATAATGACTAACTGTTTGTTTAAAATTAAAAATGCAAAAGTCAGTACCATGATGCTTTTTAAAACCAAACTGATTAAAAGACGTTTCTAAAAATTCAACCGTTCGGTGCATCAGTAAATGCTCAAGTAATTTTGAAAATACGGTCGTAATAGCAATAGGGCGGTAGTTATCAACACTCGTCAAATCACCGCATTTATTCTTAATTAGGGGTATAAGAGTAACCTTCGTAAGATCAGGCGCTAGGCATGTATGAGCAATTGCACAAGTAAGATACACCGACAGTAGAGCACAAAGGCGCTGCCTATTGCTGTATTTCACATGCTCGGCTGTCAGACCGTCATCACCCGCGGCTTTATTAGCTTTCAACTCCTTCGTAATCACCTGATCAATTTCATCACTGCTAAACCCTATTTTATCTGTGATACAATCGCAATCATGAGCACAATTTGTAGGTTGATCATTACTGGGCACCGAATTAAGAAGGTCACTAAAATGCGAACGCCATCTTTCGACTATATTCGACTTACCAACTTGACCATCAAGCGTAGAAGCAAGAACATTCGGAGCATTACCGACGGTTCCGAAAATTTACCACAGTTTTCAGCCATGTTATCCGAGACATGCTTTTGTCGAGACTGTTTGCACTTTTTCAGAGCCGATCGAAATTCTATGCGCTTCACCAACATATTTTCATATACCGTGCCAGAATGGGGTTTTCCGGCTGTACGCCACGCAAGGTAGGTTGCACGGTAGGTGGCATGCACAGATTTTACGTCACTATTCCAACCTAGAATGGCTTGAAAATTACAACGTGACGCCGCAGAACTGCTACAGGAGCCTTCTGAGGCAACACAAAGAGAAGAGACAATCTGGCTATACAACGTGTTAATCTTGGTGACATGACTTGCACTTGAGCAGTGAACTTCCTGACACTCTATTACTTCTTGTGGGATATTAACCTCAGACAGTAACACCTCTGAAAGATTGCCTCACAGACAGATCATGCCTCACAGACAGATCAGCCCACTTAGAAACTGAGGTTTTCGATGAGGGTGCATCACAAAGTTGGGGAATAAATTTACCACATTACGAACGTTTAGGACTAGCTCAAGGGGATGGTGATCAGAAGCTAGAACGTCATACCGAACACATATGCTGCGAGCATTTTCAGCCACTGAGGAAGTCAATAGACAGTGGTCCACCCATGAAGTGGTTTGGACGGAACTGAAATACGTGCAAGTATCACTGGGTAGTGAATCTACATCATATAATTGTAGCCCAGAATCCCGACAGAAATCCTGTAACTCGCTACCAAGAGCATTTGTCTGGGACGCATTAAAGTCACCAAGGGCAAGTACACGGCTACTTTCGAACGTTTCACATTGTTCCCATATTAGTCCCAAATAATTTGAAAACTCCTCAAAATTGTCGGCATTGCATACCATTATAGAAATGTTCAGTGTAAGGTTTTTGTGCTTTCCCGAATCATACGAGAGCGCTTGGATACGGCTGTCTTCAAAATCAACTATCTTGCATCTGTCTCCATAACTCTTTCTCCACAAAATTGCAGTCCCACCGTGTGGGTGCCCAACTAGAAGAGCGTCGGACGTATCAAAAGCGTAGGTTCAGGGGTGGCCCGAAGGGGGGGTGATTCACCCCCCCTGCCTTTTGCTTGGTCGTACCAGTCGTTTATTTGTGCCTTTCGCTTGGTCGTACCAGTCGTTTATTTGGGCCTTTTGCTTGGTCGTACCAGTCGTTTATTTGGGCCTTTTGCTTGGTCGTACCAGTCGTTTATTTGGGCCTCACTTAACGGTACCAGTCGTTTATTTGGGCCTTTTGCTTGGTTGTATCAGTCGTTTATTTGGGCCTCACTTAACGGTACCAGTCTTTTATTTAGGCCTTTTGCTAGGTCGTATCAGTCGTTTATTTGGGACTCACTTAACGGTACCAGTCGTTTATTTGGGCCTCACTTAACGATAATTCCAGTCAGAGACAGTCGAAGTCGTTTTTAAAGGAACAGAAAACTTGACTCAAACCTTGACTCAATCAAGAATGTACCCTGAGTCGATATTGAGAGTAAGAAAAATTCTCGTTACGACCATTGCAGTTTCCGGGCAGTTTCCGAGAATTCGACTTTTGAGCAAAAGGTTTGCAAAAGCAAAAGGTTTGCAAAAGCAAAAGGTTTGCAAAAGCAAAAGGTTTGCAAAAGCAAAAGGTTTGCAAAAGCAAAAGGTTTGTATGCCGCGACTAGGAATCGAACCCCGGCCGTCTAGTCGGGAGGTCGTTACTCTGTAGTCTACATGTAAAAAGGCGAACTTTTACAGTACATGAGTGCATAATTACAGTGCATAAGGGGTAAGGGCCTGTCAGCTAGCTTTGGGGGGGGGGCAAGGTATTTACCGACTGGCTGGTTATTTTTACCGACTGTTTTTTTTTTCAGATAAAAACGACTATTATTGAAAAAAACGACTGTGTTAACGAAAAATCGGCTGATTTTAAGAAAAAACGACTATTTTTAAGAAAAAATCGTCTAATCGACTCTTTTGTGAAAGACTGACTGTTTTGGAGAAAAATCGACTGTTTCCAAGAAAAAATCGACTATTTTCACGAAAAATTGCGGCGCTTCGCGCCGACTCAGCAATTTTTACCCACTGCCCGACAACATTTGGGGGGGGGGTCCCCCTCCCCCCATGTAGTGACGCCCCTGTCAGGAGTTACATTTTTGGCTTCTATGCTAGTTTTGAAGCACATTTGAAAGGCCTTTGCAAAATTCCACAGTCTATCATATGACAGTGAACTCCTCGTTCTTCAATTGTTGTGTATAGCTCTTCTGTCGCGTAGTGAAACTCGGACGCGATTTGGTGGTGAGGTCGCAGACGAAGATTGCGGACGATCAGACGGCGATCAGAGGCAGATAAGTCCTTTCATATGTGCTTTCATATTCTGCATTTGGGAAAGATAGAAAATAGTGAAAGTTCGTTTCCTCAATGAATCAGGTTTTGTTTGTACATAGAAGAAATCAAATTCTGCAAACCAGTTTAAAATTACAGTTTCTCAGATGCAGTTTCACTGTATAGTTTGACGTACATTTGTTTTAGTTCTAAAATGACAGTGTTTCAAATGGACTAAGAAAACGGTACGGTACACGGCAATTTCATAACTAAACAAAACACGTCAAACTACAGTTCAAGCAAAAGGTTCAAGCGTTCAAAACGAAGTTCAAGTCTCGTCCGTGAATCGGTGTCTTTATAAACATTAAAATTCAAGTTCATATCTGCACAGTACTGTCGGGCGAAGACCGAAAGTTCGTTGCGATCACAATCCTGAATTTCTTATTTTTTTTTAATTCAACGGCAAACCTATTTTCCTCATTATGTTTCTGAGTGAGCATGTCTTAAACGCTTTAAATTCCCAACAAATCTGCTTTGTATCGAATTTTTTGTTCAATGGTCATTATTACGCCACTTTTCAGACGAATAGATTTGTGATTTCATAGCTATTCCTTACTTTCATTGGTCTCAAAAATACACTCTGCTTTCCTTTTAGGCGAATTAGCTAAAAAGAAAAGCTATAGTTGTGAATGTATGTTTATTCAAATTTTGATTACAATAATAGTTTCGGCCGAAGCATTGCAGTTAGTTTTACACCGATTATATTATTTGTTGGTGGGGAAACGTGCGTCAACGGCTCATTTTTGTGGGTACCTGCGAGTCGTTTATTTGGACCTAGGAGTCGTTGAAACGAGGGGTCTCACCCCCCCTGGCCCGAGTGCTTCGGGCCACCCCTGCGTAGGTTCCGCTGGCGTAGAAATCACGGTGCAGAGACGACAGAAATGCAAGTTCTGTCTTTGATAACCATGTTTGTTGAAGAAGCACGACATCGGAAGTCTGACATAAGTTTCGAACCGCAGACGCTGACGTTTTAATGTTTTTGCAGTTATACGTTACTATTCGTAGGGTCATTACGATCGCTTGATTTAGTTCCGACAGACTTGCGGCTGGACCAGAAACGCCTAACGAGGATGCCCGCTGGCCAAATATCCGGATTTTCAGTCAGCTGCTTCGCTAAAACTGCTCTCACAACTTTGAACGAAGTGTAAGCCGAATGCTTCGTTTCCAGTTGAGTCACTTCTGCACTGATATTTTTCGAACGGAGGTAGTCAAAAACGTTGACCGCAGTGACAGTTGGAGAAAACCTCGTGGCAAAGTACTGCAACTTATGTGGGTCTGAGTTTATGTCACACACGTTTCCTTTTCCAAGAATGCTTTGCGATTTCGATTTCCGTGTGTCTTTGCCTTTTTCCTGACGCTTCTTTTTATCACGTTTACCACGTACTTGCTGCCACCTGTCGGACGATGCGACCGATTCAGCAGCAGAAGCCCCAAAACGGTTGCCGCTAGAGGGCGGCACCGTAGCGGTAGCCGCTTGCACAGAAGGCAGAACCGCATTTGCACGTGCGGTAAGCAATGGTACGGTAACAGTAGCTGCAATATTCGAGTATAGGGGGGCAGGTAGCTGGGCTTGCACAGGTGTTTCACAAGCGGGTGTCTAATGGATATAACTAGACACTTCCCTTGACTCAACCTGACCAACTCGGGACTTCAAGCTGTCTACTTCCAGCTTCAGCTTACGCATATCAATGAGCAATGCAGCTGCGTCGATGTGATCAAGGAGCACCGGAGGAATTCGTGCAAGATCAGCAGCTACATATGTTGGCAACTCATTACGATCCACTTCATGCAAAATACCGAGGATATCGTTTAGGCATCTCAAATGCCTGTCATCACCTTTCCTCGCAGTTTTGTATTCACGAATCACCGTAGCACCCTCGCAATCCCGAACAAGAATAGCTTTCGCATCAATAATCTCTTCGGCTGTGTAAAACGCCTTAACAAAATCTTTCAGTTTCTCGATCGGCAGCACATCTAAGCGATTTATCACGAAACACAGCAATTCGCATTTCACAAGCGTGGATTGCATTGTGAATGCCAGAAAATCTTTGGCGCATGAGCTCGTGGCAACACTGTCAAGGTTTCGAGCCAGGCGTCAGTCAGTGGCGAGGTCAGAAAACTTCGGCGAGAAAGATTGCGTCGCAGTGACGTTTTGAGAAAAAAATGCTCTTAAAAGTCCAAAAATGTTCATAAAAAGAGCAATCTTATTCAGCAATCTCTGTCCACTAAAATCTCGCCTGCAGAAATCTCATTATCTATGAGTATTTCGAGAATAATGGTAAACAACAATCAAAACAAGTTCATGCTGATTCAACCAGCGTTGCCACCCCAGCGATCCCGGTAAAAAGGAACAGAGCGGTTCCGCATACATATCAGGAATGCATGGAGCTGTCAAAAACAAAGTTGTTACAGTGGCGAGATCAGTTGCCAGCGTCAGTAAGTGTTAATCCAGGAAAGAATATCGGTTTTCTTGGAGGAAACGGCGACAACATAGAATCATTCAGATTTAATCTGAACCATTTAATCGGAACTAGTGTAAATAGTACTGGAGCAGGTAAATCTATTACCCCACTGTGTGTGGGGGTTATGCCTATTCCGACAACGACCGGATCAGATTTGATGGCAATCCAGATGCTTATTCGACAGGATAACAGAATAGTATGTGAGGTTGATTTTGCAGACCATGTTCGGCAAGATAAGAATCAAAACTTTGGAAGATATTACGAGGATCTACAAGTTCGCCGCAACTTCGAGTTCCGGCCATATAGATTCCAAGGATACAGTATGATCACTAATCCACGTGTTACATAACTTGTTGTAACATGTTTATTATTAAATGATAAAATGTTAATCACTTAAACAGAAACATTAGGCTCCCAATCTCTGTTCCCTCTAAGGTCAGCAATCCAGTTATCCGTGTCAGTATCGAATTTCAGTAAAAATTCTGCCAATCCCATAGGATGTAGTCTGTGATAAGAACCAATCGGCTTCAGCCAGTCGACCCTATGTAATTCCCAGATCTACATACGGTCGTTTAGACGTGGAGTCTGTTGAAATTTAGTGATGGTGCTCCCAGGATTGGACATGATAAGCACAGGTGTCCTTGTAAGTGAAATCTCATCGCGGTACTTTACTGCGACTTTTGTAGGTTCGCCTCCAAGTATTGCTAAAAAGCTCTTCTTCTCTGTCCGCTGCAAAATTGGGTTCATTCCAAACCAACATGGTTTTATCAATGCAATCTTGCCATGTAAAGTTGCCAGAGTTGCGATTGACGCATGGTGGTATGTTACCCACGTGTTCTCCTCCTCCGTTGATGATGGTCAATGCGTCGAAAATGTAGTTCTTTCCGCAAGACGGAGGAGAAAACACGCAGAATGGGTTGCGCTTTCCTGTTTGAAGTCTCATCCAAGACCATATAAAACTGACCATTCCCTTCACTGCTTCTACGTCATCGTCACACTGATCGAGGAACCGTCTACAGCAAATCCGGTATGAGACGTCAGGAGCCCAGTAGTAGACAACTTGGTGTCCTGGCATTGGATAACCGTAACGGGCTCCAGTATTTTACGGAGTCGATCTTCCCAGGTCTTGTTCATAAGATAGTTGAACTTTTGCCCGGTCCCAAACGATTTTCTGGGCACTGGTTGTTAGCGAAAACCAATGCTTCCTTCCAGTAGTTGTAGATAAATGTCCTTTTTTGTTAACCATTGAATATTATGTTGTGTTCATCTTTAAAGTTCCGGGTAATGAAGTTATTGAGCATCCAAGGGTTTCCCGACAAGCCTCTAGGATGAGTTGACGGAGGCCAGGCCATTCTGTTAATGATGGTTGCGATTCCAAGTATCCTGCTTTTTCCATGGTTTCTTGGTTCCCAGCCTCGTCACCTTCTCTATTTGCGGCTACGTTGCCCCTAGGAGTCGATTCATCGAACCGACGTCCATGGGACAACGCAAGTTCAGTAACTTCCTTGCGCCGGATAAGGTGGATCCGATGCCCGTGTTTTGATGATGATCTCCACCGTGTGCGAAAATGTGGTGTCGTCGCCGCCCCAATCCCACGAATCGCCAACGTTTGGCTGGGGAGCAGATAACATACTGTAAGAGGCGAATGAGTCTTTCGCCGGACTCTTGTCGGTCAAATCGGGCGAGCCGAAGAGTTCCGCAAGCAAATCGACATTGACATCTGTGTTTGCAGCTGTGGATGATGTGGATGTGGAGCCGTTGGTCCGCACATTTGCTTGTTCTTCTGCCACTGCATATTGAAGTTCCAAGTATTCCTTCAGAGTCTGGTCCAAATTTTGACGTTTGAGTATATTCTCGAAGGAATTCATCAATTTCTGGCCCAGATCGGAAGTGACGGATGTTGTGATAAATCCATCTGCCATTAGCAGCCTTTTCACATTTATGAAGAAGGGTGTATGGGTTTGGCACCAGCTGGTTGTCTTCTTCTTCTTGGATTTTGGTTCGGACGTCTCGAACTGTTTCTCCTCGATGCTCGACAATATCTCCCGCCATTGTTTCGAGAGGCGTCCTGCTCCGATCAGCTGGTCCGCATCCAGGCAAGTCTCCATCGTAGAGTAGGTCGAATGGGCTTCTGTTTTTGAGTCCCATACCGTTGCTACGGTGTCCATGAGCTCTGTCCAAAAGTCGGTTGTGTATTTCGTTCCCGGGGCAAGATGGCTCATTCCGATCAAAATCATCGTTGCTCGGAGAACTGCCATCAGAGTATGTGCTAAACATGTTGTCATCTGAAAAATCGCATAGTGGTCGTTTCTGGGATTCACCAAGGTACGAATTCACTAACAGATGACAAAATCGTATGTAGATATCGTATAATCGACTACAGTACCGGACCCCGTAAAAAATAATAGACTTACCTTTACTTCTATCTGCTTGGAGTACTTCTTCCCAAGTTTCACTTTGTCCGCTAATGCTCATCAGTGACTGATAATTTGAATACCAAATGACCCGGTATATATACTAATAAGACAATGTACGCCAGCTGGAAATCTTTTTGCAAAAGGTTGATGTGACAGTTTCACGTTCACTCGTTTGCGAATTTTTTTTCAAAAACTATAGAATTTTTACCCACAGGGACGGGGGGTAGGGGGGGGGGCGATACCTCGCGTAACTTATCTTCGGGGTGAAGCAATCTAACAACTAAATCACTGAATTTTAATGATTTTCCGTTTCGTTTCAGGACCACTTATTCTGCTACGTTTGCGCCTACGCCGACGTGTGCGAGGTGTCTATAAACAGTTCGGACTTTTTTGTCCCACAGAAAAGACGAGTCAGGACAGGATGTGCTCTCTGCCACTACAATGGTAAATAACCTATACTCTTACTGTATTGAAATTTGCTACAAGTGACATATACGTATGGAATACACACTCCCTAAAAATAAAATGCAGAAAATGACCAAGGTTCTGATTAGTTGTTGCAATACTTTTGATGACTAATCCTTTGTACCGATGAAAAATCACCTTATTCCTAGCGAAGAGCAATGTCATCACAGCCCTTCCCATGGAATGACTTTCGTTGCTTCATATGAGATTTTTTCATCGTTTGGCTGACGTTTCTTCTTCCTGCAGCCCGCAACCTATATTTAGAATCCCAAAGCAGTCATCAATTGTGTTAATATGTTTTACTGTTATCGGAAACTAATATATTTATATTTTATTTCAGGCTTCTGTGGAATCCACAGAGTTTCGAAACCAGTGCCATATTTCTGGGATCACAGTTCCACAGAGTGTGTGGGTGCTGAGGTGGGAACACAACCACCTTGCAGATCTGATGTTAATATTGAACAATGACGGTGGGTTAAGAGGAAGATAACCCACTCGTTCTGTCTCAAGAGGTGCAGCAAGGTCGTGCACCACCACCTCCCCCAGCAGGTGGAGCATCAGGATGTACACCGCCATCAACTTCCAAGGTACAAAGGCTTTCCAACCTTCTAATCCGAATCAGTTTCACACAGAAAGGCGAAAGGACTGTTAATTTCTGATGGGAAAAAGCGGAAAAACAGTGATGACATTTTAGCTCTTTTCTCAAAACCAAAAATACAATGTTGTTTTTGTTTATTAGTAAACAATCTACAATCGTTTCTGTTTTGACACGTTTTATTTTCCTTTTTTTTGTGTTTCATAATAATGCTACCAGTGCTTTGTTATAAACCAGTTCCCAAAAGAGTGGTCAAGCGTGCTGTCGTTACAGACATCACCTCTACCAAGACAATGGGACACGGGGAATAATTCAAACGCTCACCCATTCCAACCATATGACACATGCGATGAAGAAGAGTATTGTTAGATGATATACCATTTTCACAGTCAGAAAACGAGGAAGTAGCTCCACCTCATGATGGTAATGTATACCAACCATTTGCCTCCATGCGGAGACCATCTTTACTACACTGTATATTTGGGTTTTGGAATGACTTCGCGTCCTACACGACACATTTCAATTCCGGACCGGATCCGGTGACTTTGGGGTAATCCGGAATTCTTGGGAAAAGCTTAGAGTGGAGGGATCGGGATGAAACTTTGTGGAAAGAACAAGCACAAGTCCTCTTTATATCGGTAAAATAATACGAAGCGGCTTCGGGCACTCTAGAGTGAGTTGGAGGGGGTCCGGATTTCCGGCGATCCCGCGATGTCGGTACTTCCTGATGTACTATGACGATGAAACTTGATTGGCGTATCAGGGACCAAAACAGACTGACTTGAGAATAGTCTTTTCTCCAATCCGGCTGTCGTAGGGGGAGTGGATGGATGTTGAACCCGGAATCTAGTGGCATGCATAACGTTTGAACAGGCCTGGATTTCCCGCGATCCCGCGATGTTGGTACTTCCTGATGTACTATGACGATGAAACTTGACAGGCGTATCAGGGAGCATAACAGACTGACTTGAGAATAGTCTTTTCTCCGATCCGACTGTCGTGGGGGGAGTGGAGGGATGGGGAATTCGAAAGCTAGTGGCATGCATAACGTTTGAACGGGTGATAGGATTTGAATAAATCTTGGCAATTGGTAAGAGCTATCATCCCAGATGTTCCATTTAAAGTCTGGACCGGATCCGATAGGCTACTTGTGGGGAAAGTTGCAGGGGGGGGGGCAACTGAAATCTCGTGAAACGCTTACAGTATCTTTTACTGTTAGCACAATGACAGTTGTTGTACAGGAGTAAACAAAGTAGCGGCAGTTTCCCCTCAACCTTATTCCTTGGCAACTGGGATCAAATTACATGCTAATGGGATTATCCAAGCGATTTAATTCAGTGGTATTAGGATATCACTTGAAAAGGGTATAGTCTCCCTTGTTCAAGTCTGTTTTACTTTTACAGTTCATTGTTGAACAGTCCAGTAAATATTCTCTTCACACTGATGCAACTTTCGGTCTTGTTTCTTCTCCTCTCATTTGTGACTTGTGGCAGTTTATTTTACTTTGCTCAAAAACTTGTTCCTTTTCTTTCAGATTGCCAGGCCAGAATCTTGATTAGCCCCCTAATCAACAGAACAACAGAATGACTTTTAGTCGGTTCTTCACGAGCTGGGTGGAAATCAGAAAAAGTTAGTTGATTAATGTTTTGATGTAAACCAAAGGTATTTACCGTGTGGTTGAGAAATTTATAATAAATCAAGGTCGATCGTTGGCTATTTAGATCCATCTACCATCGTTATGTCTGTCTGTCCCACGGTCTATAGTCGGAGGTGGGCCTGAAGTCAAACGGTGATTGATTCCACCAAAACACTTACAATTTGGGGTGTCGACCCGAGCCTATCTTCAACGGGGGGAGGGGTCGAACCTGGTAAAACTGACCGAATCGGCGCCGGATTTTTTTTGAGTTGCCGTCAAGAAGCCACAAAGTAACATACCAAAGGTTTCGATGGGATCCCAAAAATTTAATATTTGATCCAGACAATCGGGTCTTGTCTTCGCCAGATCCAGTCTTCGCCAGGCTTATCATCTGAGAAAACCAAGTACACATATACCTCTTTAAGCCATATCTATTTTGACGATCCTGATCGAAATTTCCTGCTATACTTCTGCCAAATTTCCGGTTTCGGGCGAATTCCGAGCGAACTACGTGTCCAATAATAAAAAGAAAGTTCAGAAACGAATTCAGCGTATCTCCTTATCCCTATATAGATCATCTAAATCTAATCAACTTCAAGTAAGACTTTAACTTCTAAAAAAAAAATCCGGTTTCAACTGGATTTCGGACGAACTATATGTCCAGGTAAAAAAATGTTGTCTTAAACAGATTCAGCGTCTCTTCTTACCCCTAAATCTGTCATCTAAACAACATCAAACAAAACTTTTGCTTTTAACAAATTTTCCGGTTTTGTCCGGATTCCGGCCGAACAAGTTGTCTGGGAAGAAAATGCTTTTCAAATAAGTGTTCAGCATATCGTCTTACCCCTAAATCGAACATCTAATCAACTTCAAATAGAACTTTTACTTTTAACAAACTTTCGGTTTTGGCCGGATTCTGGGCGAACTGCTTGTCCGGTGAGAAAATGGTTTTCACCATCGTGTTCAGCATGTCTTGTTATCTCTAAATCGAACATCTAATCAACTTCAAATAAAACTTTTAACAAACTTTCCGGTTTTGGCCGGGTTCCGGGCGAACTCATGTCCGGCGAGAAAATGGTTTTCACCCTCGTGTTCAGTATGTCTTCTTACCCCATAATCGCCTATCAGAATAGCTGTTTAAAAATATTTTGTTTGCCCCTTAATTTAAACCTCCTCCCCCACCCCTAAACGTAGGGCTACAGAGCCCATCGACGAACTCGACCTTACTCTTGACCCAAAGAATCCTCACACCAAGTTTCATCCAAATATCTCGTTCCCTTCGAGAGTTATCGTGCTTACAGACGGACGGGCTGATAGACGGACAACTTGTGCGATGTCATAGGTATCCCTCCACTTACGTTTTGGGATCCCAAAAGTAGCTTAGTACATACAAAATCAAGTCTAAAGGAAAAAATTTGGCACGTTTTCACGATCCTCCGTTTTTGTTTCTGGTAATGGGGTAAGAAGACATTCTGAACACGATGGTGAAAACCATTTTCTCGCCGGACGAGTAGTTCGACCGGAATCCGGCAAAAACCGGAAAGTTTATTGAAAGTGAAAGTTTTCTTTGAAGTTGATTAGATGTTCGATTTGGGGTAAGGAGACATGCTGAACACGATGGTGAAAACCATTTTCTCTCCGGACAAGTAGTTCGCCCGGAATCAGGCCAAAATCGGAAAAAAATTTTAAAGCAAAATTTTTATTTGAAGTTGATTAGATGTTTGATTTAGGGGTAAGAAGACAAGCTGAACACGATAGTGAAAATATTTTCTCGCCGGACAAGTAGTTCACCCGGAATCCGGCAAAAACCGGAAAAGTTAAAGTTTTATTTAAAGTTGATTAGATGTTCTTTATAGGGATAAGGAGATGCGCTGAATTCGTTTCTTCGTCTTTTTTTTGCTGGGCAAGTCGTTCGCTCGGAATTCGTCCGAAACCGGAAATTTGGCAGAAGTAAAGCAGGAAGTTTCGATCAGTATGGTCAAAATAGATATAGCTTGTACAGGTAAATCTGAACTTGGTTTTCTCAGATGATTAGCCTGGCGAAGACTGGATCTGGCGAAGACAAGACCTAGTTGTCTGGATCAAATAGGGATACGCCGTCACTAGCCTTTTACCTTTGGGGGATGTCGAGTTTTGCCAACTGGACTTGAAAATGTGCCGATAAAAAACGCCGTTGCTGCAAAGCGACAACGTCGCTAACGGCTGTACCCAGGACAAGTTAAAAAGCCGCAGACAAAGATTTTTAACCCGCCTTTTGTGCTGGCAACATTTACTTATTTTCCATGCAAATTCTAGCTTCTAATGTGGTTCAAGCCCCCAAAAATTCCAAGACTCAAACGCCAACTAAATGATGCAACCTTCTTCTAAATAGTGAAGACTGCGAAATGCGCTGCAGGTGAAATTTTGTGGAAACACAGAGCCTTTTTGCAATCCCAAGATTACCTATGAAGCTACGGAGCTGTCTGGCGAAAAAAAGGTAAAGTAGACACAAAGTACATTTATGATATAATTTATTATACAAAGCACATTTATTCGGAATATACAGCAAAAAAAATTATGCTAGTTTTCACGTCAAGATACGTGCTTATTCCTGAAGTACTGCAACCATTAGAAGTAAAAGTTAAGTAACGAATGGCAACCATCTGAAGCTACCGTCAGGGGCGTCGCAAGGGGGGGGTGCGGGTGGTGCAGCACCCCCCCCCCCAACTTTTTGAGATTCGGTAAAAGTTTGGGCCTTTTTTACTAAAACTGTTTGGTATTTTTTTGATAGCGGAACTATTCGGTATATTTACGGAGATTCGGTAGTTATACAGAATCCCAAATAGGCTATCGGTACAAATCTATTGGTACAATGATCGGGATTCGGTATAATTCCCAGTATTCGGTAGTTATCACGAATTCGGGGAGAGAATTTACGGAAATTATTTGGTAATTGTTCGATGCCAGAACTATTCGGTATATTTATGGAGATTCGGTAGTTACACAGAATCCCGAATAAGGTATCGGTCTAAAATTATTCGGTATCATAATTGGGATTCGGTAATTTATTCGGTATAATTTTCAGGATACGGTAGTTACCACAAATCCCTACTTTTGTTCCAGTTTCGACGAAATTATACCGAATACGAAAATTATTCGGTACTGTTTCGATATCAAAACAATTCGGTATAATAACCGAGATACGGAAGTTATATAGAATCTCGAACATGTTATCGGTCTGAACTTATTTGGTATAATAACTGGGATTCGGTATAATTGCCGTTCAGGAGTTACCACGAAAGTCGGAAGAGGTCGAGTGAAGCACTGGTTGCAGACAAAAGGACTGATTTATGATCTCATCGATAGTCCTTACTTTTACTTTGGATCCCAAAAAGAAGATTTAATCATGAATCTTAATATTCTATATTTTGAGGAAGGGTGCGTCATTTGATTGGGGTTTTAAGACAGTTTTAGGATTGGGATGTCGAAACATTAAAAGCTAAAATCTGGATGGAAATAGTTAAATTTGGCATGAAAAGGCTAACTTAAATAAAATTTCGCCTGCGGCGCCCACTTTATGTGATCATGGGTAGTATTGACTATGGTAGAGTAGCTGCTGCTGTAGGAACGTCGCTCCATCCGGTTTCTGGAACTTCTTAGAGCATCGGTATTTAATCCACGGTTAATGATAGAATTTGTAAGAAGGAAAAAAAATCTCGCCTGCGGCGCTTACTTTCTGTCATCATGGGTAGTATTGACTATACTACATAGCTGCTGCTGTCGGAACGTCGCTCCATTCGGTTTCTGGAACTTCTTAGAACATCGGTATTTAATCCACGGTAAATGATAGAATTTGTAATAAGCAGTTAAGTTTTAGCCTACAGGAAAACAAAAATATTCTGAAAATTCGCCTGCGGCGCTAGATTTATTTTTCTCTTGGGTATAATAGATAGAAGCTGTTACTGCAATCGTGCCCGGCAATATATTCTCCAAGTGGCCTTCGCCAAAACGCCACTTAATTAAGTTGGCTTATCGTCTTTGCTGCCCTTTAATGTTACTTTTCCTACGTAATCCTTTCTGTTCCATAATTTAAAGCTCGAATTTTCAGTTTTTAGGATTCGGTAAAAATTCTCGTGCCTCGTACACGGTTGGTTAATGCGGCGTACCTAGAGGCACTCAGAGACGGAAGGTGGGACTCACGGCCGGAGGGGTGTGAAGGGGATTCTGGATCGGTATGGTCTTGGAGGATATTGGAATGAAGGTAAGGGTGACCCATCTATTAAGGTTGGGTTGATTGGTAGGGATGTGCAATTGGTTCTCCAGGACCAGGAGATCCAGAGGTGCCAGGTGGAGAGGGTGGCTTCGGGTTCGTTGGGTCTGTACGCGGTGGTCAAGGAGAGTCGGGGGGAGGAAGTTTATTTTAGGGCAGGTCTAGAAAGGGAGGATTTGAAGGTGTTATTAAGTTTTCGGGGACATTGTTTGGCATTTGGAGAAAAAAGAAAATATATTGGTATATTTCGCTCCTTACTTCTGCCCGATGTGTGGATGATAGTGCGAGCCATTTTAATTATGAGTGTAGGGAACTGAATGAGTTAAGAGCCGAAGTATTCGGACAAAGAATATTTGGGGAAGGGTGGATGATAAGCTTGTTGAAAAGTAAGCATTTTGGAGATATACGGATGTTTGGGAAATTCCTCCGGATCGGTCTGCGTCACCGCGAACTGTTTTTACTTGAATAGATTATTCCGATTTCGCTCTTGTTTTTCATGTTGATAATATGCCGTGTTTTTTTCATTGTTTTGCCACGGCCTTCGGGCTTTTGTGTAAATATATTCTATTCTATAACAACCGAATTTCGTAATGGAATAAAACTCTTCTTAGAACCACCTAAAACAACCGAATGTGTCAAGTCTAACAATAGATACGGACTAAACAAAATTCCGGCGAATTACCGAATTCGGTCAATAATCATAACAAAAGAATCTGATTAATCATCGGATTATGAAATTGTCTGGCTGAATGGGATAAAACAGATACGAAGTTGAGAAAAAGTCCGGTGAATTACCGAATTCGGTAACGAATGAGACCAAATAAACACGTTAAATCATCAAATTTACGAAGGGACCGACCAAATGCGGTTAAATCGATGCGGATTGAACAAAAGGAGGATGAATTATC
The DNA here is from genome assembly GCA_023053555.1 of Branchinecta lindahli. Classification (NCBI taxonomy): domain Eukaryota; kingdom Metazoa; phylum Arthropoda; class Branchiopoda; order Anostraca; family Branchinectidae; genus Branchinecta; species Branchinecta lindahli. The sequence continues at coordinate 95,881 of JAKZAO010000031.1, forward strand.
AAAGATTTGACCGAATGCCCAAAACGCAGAGGGGGGGGGGCGCTCGGACAGTAAAATTCCTAGGCAAACAAGCTCTTGGGTTATATTGAATGGACCATGCTCCGTTTAAGGTATAAGTGCAGTGGGGTCAAAAAACGGTCTGGGTGTCGTGGTGGGGAGGGGGATCTTGAAAGGAACGCATGATTGATCTTCAGTTTCCTTGAAGTTGCGATTTTGTTCATATCACCTAGGTGTGTGGTGTTCTGGCGAATTTTAATCAATTTTGCTTCAAGGTAGGTCTAGTCCCGACAAGGAGCCTGAACCTGGGCGGGTCCGTAAGACTATTGATTGTGGCATGATTCATCTTTAGCCAGCCCAGGGAAGGAAGTAGAATAATGAAGCCTCAACCTGGGATGGTCCGTAATACTACCACTGTTAGCATGAATTCATCTTTAGCCACGCAAGAGAGGTTGATCCCAAAGTTGTATTTATTATTGGCCTTCTTCGTGCAGACAATCGGGTCTTGTAGATTTTCTGTCTACGCCTGATACCGTAAACATAGTCTTTGTCCCCAGGCTAGAATACCCAGAATGTGGTCAGATAACGACTAGAATTATACCACTTATAGTCGAAAACCCATAAAACTTTCTGCTCCAAGAAGTTTGTTAGCTTCGAAATTTCTGCTTTATTATCCATCCTGATAGTACCATTTACATTTTACACGGTAGTAAAAAAACAATTTTATTATCTCTCTATCAAAAGGAATAACCTGACAAAGAGATTTATTAGAAATGTATATAGAGTAAAATTGTTTGATTAGGCCTATTTCAGTGGTCAGGGAGAATTGTGTGATATGGTAATTGACTATATCGGCTGTGGAAACTAAGAACATTACCGCACTATTTTTCATTCTTGCCGTCTTCAAGCTAAATACGCCTTCGTCCCAAGCCGACTGGGAAGCATGTATAAAAAAAGACTAAGAAGTGTCAAATTTAATCTCTACAACTTTCCAGAATTAACTTACAGGTCTGTCTAATTTTCGTATGTTGCGGGATCCCGGACGAATTCCTTGTCCGGTGAAAAATAATGTTCAGAAAAGAAAAGAGAAATGAATCATGTATCAGAAAAGAAATGAATCATGTATCTTGCTCCTATAACAAGTCTCGAATTGACGTCAGATAAATCGTTGCTTCTACCGAATATTGGATTTAACACTATTCTATTATGTCCTATACAAGATGACAAGGTGTTCTCGGATTGTCAAGAACTGAATCGCTCTAAGAAGGCTTTTATTATCAAAAGACACACGACAACTTATTCCAACTACAAATTTTCGGAACGATTAAACATTAGTAAAACTGTGCAACGTCATTACACAAAGTGAAATCCTATAAATCTTCTATAAGATAAATCTTCTCAACAGATAGAAACTTGCAACAAATCGTTGCTTCTACCGAGTATTGGATTTAACACTATTCTATTCTGTTCTATACCAGATGACAAGCTGTTCTCGGATTGTCAAGCACTGAATCGCTCTAAGAAGGCTTTTATTATCAAAAGACACACGACAATTTATTCCAACTACAAATTTTCGGAAAGATTAAACATTAGTAAAACTGTGCAACGTCATTACACAAAGTGAAATCCTATAAATCTTCTGTGAGAGATATCTTCTCAACAGATAGAAACTTGCAACAAATCGTTGCTTCTACCGAATATTGGATTGAACACTGTTCTATACCAGATGACAAGCTGTTCTTGGACTGTCAAGCACCGAATCGCTCTAAGAAGACTTTTATTATCAAAAGACACATGATAACTAATTCCAACTACAAATTTTTGGAACGATTAAACATTAGTAAAACTGTGCAACGTCATTACACAAAGTGAAATCCTATAAATCTTCTGTAAGAGATATCTTCTCAACAGATAGAAACTTGCAACAAATCGTTGCTTCTACCGAATATTGGATTGAACACTGTTCTATTCTGTTCTATACCAGATGACAAGCTGTTCTTGGACTGTCAAGCACCGAATCGCTCTAAGAAGACTTTTATTATCCAAAGACACATGATAACTAATTCTAACTACAAATTTTCGGAACGATTAAACATTAGTGAAACTGTGCAAGGTCATTTCAGTAAGTGAACACCTGTAATTCTTCTATAAGAGGATAGAATAGAAACTTGCAACACTTTCAAATTAGTACTTTCAGCGATAATCCGCCCAGTTTTTTGCAACGGGTTCAAGAGAAGGTTCATCTACTATGCAATTCTCTTTGCATGTAAAATCCAAAAAGAACTCAACAGCTCTCGAGTCTCGAGTGTCATCATTTACTATATCCTCATTTAGTAACGTCCTGCCAGAGCCAGGAAATTAATAGGCTTCGGACTGCCGACCTCGATAACCCGGATCCATCATTTCAGGTCAGTGAACCTACTGGGCCATTCCGGGTATTTCTGGTTGTGTGGCAACTTCAGTTACTTCGTTACCTAAGAATGCTCTGACTGATATGATAACCAAAGAATCATCCTGCACCGTGTCGATGCTCAGGACATATGAGGGTAGAACAGGACCGCGATAGGCTTCAGGAACCGAGGCAACGAAAGCCGGTCGGAATTCTTTATTTAGAGGAACAACTTTTCCTTTTCCTCGGCTACTGGCGGTATAGTAGACACCTTGGATTGTACCGGTTATATGACTGTAGAGACTGAACAAAGGACCCAGCAAAGTAACGATTTCGTCACTGCCGAACTGACCTATCAACGACGCCGCCATAATGCTAAAACAGTGAATGATAATGCAGAGGATAGAGGTCGTGGAGGACGTCCTGATGTCAACGAAACTCCTTTTTCTCATTTTGAACGGATTCCTCGAGACCTTGTTCAATTCCTTTAGATTTTTGGTGCTATAGATAAGTCCAATGACCACAGAACAAGCTAGAACAAAATAGTTGGCAATGAATTCGTCAGTCAGTTTCTTAGGCGAATATCCAGTACAAACCAGAGAAGACTCACTTCGGCCTGGAATGACAATAGTGACCAGATGAAACACCATTATCTGAATCAAGACTACGATTATGGCCAGGCAAATCACCACCTTTCTTCTTTTGTCTGCCATGACAATTCTTGTCTTGGTAACGTACGCGTATTGTATCAAATTGGTCAAAGCATGCACAAAGAGGATCCCTACACTAAAAACTTCATTCCTAGTGGATACAAAACTGCAAACGAAATAGCTTGGTTTCCAAATTGAAGCGACGTCCAAAGCGGCACTAAATCCATTTAACATAGCCATTGTACACTGGGCGACTAAAAGTGTGTTCACTAGAGTCCAACGATTCATTACTCTCGTCCATGACACTATCAGGAAACCGTTTGAAGCGAGTTCAGTAAGCCCGAGAACATAATATAGAACAGTTGCAACAACGCTTGGAGGTAGAAACATTATAGAGTCCGAACCTTTCGGGTTTAGTCGAGGATCTGACGAGCTTTCTTGAGAAACAGAATAAGGTCTTTTGTTTTCTTTACCCCACACAGTGGGTTTCCATCGTTTTCACCCTCGGTTGACGGTTTCCATAACCATCTCTGGTGATGTTGACATTCTGTTTCTATGCTTATCCCCTGCACCACTGCTCAGGACCTCTTCCAAGATGAAGAGAGTTTGACAGGCATGAAATAAAATACTCACGCCTTCTGGCCTTGTAGCCGTATTGCTTTTGGAACAGACACAGCACATTATATTTCTTTCGGATTAAGTCTCGCCCACACGATCTGGATTCCTGACATCCTATGTCAGGGGAACCCTGGCTGGATTTTCAAAAGAATTAAATGAAGTAATGTACTTGTAGTGTGTTACCACTCCCTCTAGCCAATCGATAATTTCTTAACCCCCATACTTTGAACTGAGATCGATATTTCACTCTTAACGACATTTGACGTTGATTTAGGCTATCAAACGGAAGTGATACCGATGACTTTGTTAACGATGACTTTGCAAATATGGATCCTATGACTTTGTTGTTATGACCGTCCACCTCTGGTCACTCTCACTCGTGGAATAATTAATTAGATACGTCAATTCTTCCATCACGTCCAAGGCCATGTTCTTGGGTGCCTTCTGTGAACGTATTAAGAGGGAATGGAGCTCATAATTTAGGGCCAGAATAAATTAACCGTAGCGATAAAAGGGCACCTTGAATCTGATATGTCGATTAGTTATTGCCTTGGATGGATGGTTTCCAGAATCTGGTTCAGACTGCACATTTAAACAATCTGATTGCCCGAAAAATTTGAAGCAGGAAAGCTTTTGGAAAGTCAAGCATTTCGATGCGTTCGTTTTGGGGGAGAGGACCAGAAGATACGTCAATTCTTCGATCACGTCCGATCGATCACGTTAGATACGTCAATTCTTCGATCACGTCCAAGGCAGGTCCAAGGCCATGTTCTTAGGTGCCTTCTGTGAACGTATTAAGGGGAATGGAGCTCATAATTTAGGGCCAGAATAAATTAACCGTAGAGATAAAAGGGCACCTTGAATCTGATATGTTGATTAGTTATTGCCTTGGATGGATGGTTTCCAGAATCCGGTTCAGACTGCACATTTAAACAGTCTGATTGCCTGAAAAATTTGAAGCAGGAAAGCTTTTGGAAAGTCAAGCATTTCGATGCGTTCGTTTTGGGGGAGAGGACCAGAAAAGATATCAATATGTTTTACAATTATTTGAGATCCAAGTGTTAAAATGGGAGCTTGATCAGTTAGGTCAATTATTTCGGCTTTCAGCCAATCTGAGATAATAACGCTCAGACATCTTGGAGAAAACAGGGTCAATGTTGTTGGCCGTACTCCACTGATATCGTTTGGACCTCCATTCTTTGCTACTGGTGTAACGAAATCCCGTTCGTCGCTTCTTATTCGTGTTCCATACTCGCTCACATCGAGACAACTGGTGCAAATGCAACATTAGTTGTGTTTTTGCTGATACCAATACCATGGTATCTGTTACCACGGTAACTGGATCTGCAATTAGTCGTTTTTGCAGTTACCGTGGTACCGTATCTGATATTCGGTCCACTGCAGAAAAGACTATTGCCGAAATTGCACTTTTCCAAGACATCCCAAAAGACAAGCTGATATCCAGTTACATAACTAAGTGTTGAACTTCTTTCTCATCAATTTGACAAAATTTGATGAAAGTGAGATGACCTTTCAGATACCACGACCAGATACCATGGTCGAACCGTGATATCTGAATATCTGTTACCACGGTAACTGGCCAGATACCACGACAACTGCAAAAACGCCTTTTGACCGTGGTATCAGATACCACGATAACTGGAAAAACGACTTTAGACTGTATATCAGGTACCATGGTATCAGCAAAAACGCAACTATTCAAATACATCACATAGCGTTACTGGTAACTTGTTCATTTTAGCCGTCAACATACGCATAGCTCATATCAGTTCCCTCAAAACTTGCAGAACTTTCAATACTGCATTGACGTTTACACCATCTTAACACATAAATTACAACTGCCGGTGGTAACATGCGCGACCACTAGATGGCAAAGCGTAGACGGCGGGAAGATATTCAAAAACTAGTCTCGTCGGTAGGCCCGCGAGGAACCGAATATTAGATTTGAAGCCAAGCTGACCATTCATTGCAAAAGAAAGAAAAAACAAGATTTCCATGGTTTTTTCTTGATCAGCTAGTTATTCCTCTAAGACGATAAGCGAAGGATAAATTCTTCAATACTGCATTATTTCACCATCTTCACACACAAGTCACAACTGCCAATGGTAATATCCGCGACCGCTAGATGGCAAAGCCTTGGTAGCGGGAAGATTTAAAATACTAGTCGCTTCGGTAAGCCGAAAGGGACCGAATAAAAGATTAGAGGCCAAGCTGACCATTCATTGCAAAAGAAAGAAGAGGTTTTTGGTTTTTATGGCACTTGCCTTCCGGCCAAGTGCCATATACCGATCACTTTTCCGTCGGTCTGTCGGTCGGTCGGTCGGTCAGTCCGGTGTTTGCGAGTTAGGGTACTTCCGGATGTGCTAGGACGATGAAACTTGGCAGGCATATCAGGGACCCGACCAAACTAACCTGAAAATAATCAGTTTCCCGATCCGACCATCTGGGGGGGAGTGGAGGGCGGGAGAATCCTGAGAATTTAGTAGTTTTTGTCAAACCACCTACCCCCTCCTTCAGACTGGTATAGCTCTGCGCACGTGAATGACGTCACTCTATGCTTAAATCTATTGAACATCGGAAAGAGCTAGTTCAGTCTTGGGTCGAAGGGGTTGGTATATGTTCAAGCTTAGTAGTGGTTGATGTAGATGAGAGGGAATTCAGGAAATCGAGTAGTTTTTGTCACACTTTTTCGAGTTATTGTACTTACAGATGTGCCAAGACAATGAAACTTGGCAGGCATATCAGGGACCCGACCAAACCAGCCTGGAAATAATCAGTTTCCCGATCCGACCATCTCGGGGGAGTGGAGTGCGGGGGAATCCGTAAAATTGAGTGTTGTGTAACTTTCGAACGGGTGATCGGATTGGAATGAAACTTAATACCTGAATGAATGACATATCTCTGACGTTCCATTTGAAGTCCGAACCGGATTCGACAGCTATGGGGGGGGGGTTGGGGAGGGAGGCCGTAAATCTCGAGAATCGGTTAGAATGGAGGAATCGGAGTAAAACTTGCTGGGAAGAACAAGTATCTGCCCCAGATAAATCGTTTACACATTTGGACTGGATCCGGACACTTGGGGGGGGGGTGGAGGGGAGTTTCCCGGAATTCCATTGATAGTGGTTTTTGGGACTTTGACGACGAAACTTGGGAGGCGTATCAGGGACCCGATCAAACTGACTTGTAAATAAAAATTCACTCGATCCGATAGTCGTGGGGGGAGCGGAGGGAGGGGGAATCCGGAATATTGAGCCATGCGTAACAGGTGGTCGGATTCGAGTCAAATTTAATAAAATAATTGAATCGATGACATGTCTGTGGCTGTGGAACAGGTGATCGGATTCGAGTCAAATTTAATAAAATAATTGAATCGATGACATGTCTGTGGCGATCTTTTTCATGTCCGGACCGGATCCGACAACAATTGGGGGGGGGGATACGTGACCGGCTTGAACTGGAGAGATCGGGATGGAACTTTGTGGGAATATCAAACAGGTGCTTCGGATAAATCATTTACAAAACCGGATTGGCTCCGGTGACTGTGGGGGGAGTTTGAGGGGCGGGTCCGGAATTCCGGTGATCGCGAGTTAAGGTACTTCCAGATGTGCTAGGTCTATGAAACTTGGCTGGAATATTAGAAATTCGACAAGATTAGCTTAGAAATCGCCACTTTCCAAATCCGACCATTCCTTAAAGTACCAATCATGACCGAAAACTAAGAAAAATACTTTTAAGCAAAATATCCATTTTCATGATCCCCATGACCCCACTATCATTTTTTCCTCAAGGGTTTTGCTTACAAACGAAGTTCTAGCTCCGTCAAAGTGCGCATCTTACCCGCAAGGTCGAAAAGTACTTTTTGTCAAACGATACATCCCAAACCATGATCATTTGTGCAACAAGGGTTTTGCAAAAAAAAATTGTTTCTAGCACCCTTAAAGTCCGGCATCTTGAGGTTGTCCAACTTTTGAACGGGTGATCAGATCTTACTGAAACTTGATATTGGGTAAGAACTCGTGTTTCAGATTTCCCATTTCAAGTGCGGTCCGATCAATGTGGGGGAGTCGGGGGGGGGCGGGGATTTTGTGACATGCTTAGAATATAGCGATTGGGATGATTCTTGGTGGGAAGAACAAGCATAAGCCCTAGATGCTGACGCAGAACCGGATTGCATTCGATCACTCTGGGGGTTGCTGGAGGGGGGTCCAGAATTCCGGTGATCGCAGTTTAAGGTACTTCAAGATGTGCTAGGACGATGAAACTTGGCTTGAGCATTAGAGACTTGACAAGATTGGCTTGGAAATTGTCACTTCCCTGATCCGACCATCCCTAGAAGTCATCTTAACCGCAAAGTACAAAAAATACTTTTAAGCAAAACCTACATTTTCATGATCCCCATGAGCCCATGATCATCATTGCCTGAAGGGTTTTGCTTAGAAATGAATTTCTAGTACCCCTAAAGTGCGCATCTTAACCGAAAATTAAAAAAATACTTTTCACTAAACCATATATATTCATGATCCTAAAGGGCCCAGGATCATTTTTTCCTTAAGGGTTTTGATTACAGACGAATTCCTAGCCCCCTAAAGTGCATATCGTCACAGCCAAGTGCAAAAAAAAAAACTTTTTACCAAAAGATACATTCTCGTGATTTCCATGGGTCCGTCGTCATTGTTATTTCAAGGGTTTTGCTTACAAATGATCACAACAAACCCACGAACCGGCGAATCCCTACTTTCATCCTTTTACCAAGCCTTGCGCAAGTGCCATATGAGCTTGCAGCTCTTGTTTTTTCTTGATCATCTAGTTATCCTTTCAAGATGATAAGCGGATAAATGAAATTCTGGATATTTCAGCTGCATTTCCGGGAACCGTCCTCAGCATAAACAAACTAAACAATAATCCGCGGAACCAAGAAATGTAGCTGTATGTAACTAGAAACCAGATAAACGATGGGCACTAGACGACATTTAAATAAAAATGAAATAACCAATATTAAATTGTGCGTGTGTAAACAGTATATAGGCTATGTACAAATCTCTGATCATTTACAGTTTTTCTGTGATCTACGTCTATAGTTTTGTCTTGTCGGGCCATCAGTGTATATTGTGATCGTCGCTACTAGAGCACATGATGAAACAAGACTAAAGGTTTCGATGGGATCCCAAAATCGGAATATTTATTGCAATTATGGACTTCTTGATCCAGACATTCGGGTCTTTTACTTAGACCAAACTCCTCGTTTTAGCTGTTTTCCGAACAAATTACATGCAGATTAAAGAGCTGGAGTCTGACGCTCTAAAGGTTGAGCTGACCTTCTCTCTGTTACGTTGAGCCTTACGGGCAATAAACATTTACAATAGTGGACTTCAAAGTTTCACTATTCGTCGAGTCTGCCAAATTTCCGTGTTTTAGCGAATTTCGGCAGAAAAACTTTTTTAACCAAAAGATTAAGTTCAGAAATCCCTAACATGATACTAACCTCCATGCCAAATTAAGAATGAACTTTTATTTTACTTAGTTTCCGGTTTTGCCGGATTCTGGGTCAGCTTCTGGTCCGGCGAGAAAACTAGTTTCAAATCTGGATTCACATGTCTCCTTACCCTATATAAACTGTCTCATTGGGCTCTAAAACTTTTTGCTAAATTTCCGACTTGGGCCGGACTTTTCCGGCAACAAAACGAAGTTCAAAATGATTTCAGCATTTCTTGTTACCCCTAAATCGAACCTATAGGCCTACTTAACTTCAGATAAGACTTTTACAGTTACAAATTTTCCGATTTTTGTCGGATGCCGGGTAAACTACTTGTCCGGCGAGAAAAAACGTTTCGTATTCGTCTTCAGCATGTCTCATTACCCCTAAACTGTCTATCTCATTAGCTTTTGAACAATTTTTTGTTTTGCCCTTAACTTGACATCCCTAGCCCCGACCCCTAAATATAATGCTACGGAGCGCATCTACGAATTTGATCTTTAATTTGACCCAACATACCAAGTTTGTTCCCACGAGTTTCAACTTGTGGCTAAACTGAGTGGGACACAATCTTGGTTCCGCGAAAAACACTCAGAACAGTGTGGCCCAGAATTATTTCGCGGAAAAACGTCTCTATAGTGTGCAAAGCATCCTTGTAATCGGAATATCCAGCGCAGATATCCTATTTTACTAAGAGATCCAGAATCCTACCACAAAATCTGTAATAGTTCACAAGTCGGACGCGTTCAGAGCAAAATAACACTAGGGAGTAGCGCCAAGATCTATACTTTCCATACTTTCGCAAACCGGCCGTACTCGTAGCGCCGCCCACTACACTTGCGGTACTTGAAGCGAGACAAACTTGGCGGATTTATAAATCTCTAGTAAAGCTAGAATGCGGTCCACACACATCGATCAAAAAAACGAGTTTGTATCAATTTTTTGCTTAGTTCAGTATTCGAAGTTATTGGAGCCAGCGCTGGTGCAGGACAGGTATAGTTTCAGTAGGGACGTTCACGATCGCCAGTGGTGTTAGTGTCGCTGCTATTCGAGTGTGTAAAGACGGTACACGCCACGCCAGACAATTAGTTCGCCCGGAATCCGGCCAAAACCTGAAAATCCGTTAAAGTTAAGGTTTTATCTGAAGTTGGTCAGAGGCTGATATGAGCTTTTTTTTAAACGGACATGTAGTTCGCCAAGAATCCGGTAGAAACCGGGAATTCGGCAAAAGTAACACAAGAAGTAACACATCCTGAATCTATATCGGAACTAGGTTTTCTCAGATGGTTCGCCATGAACCTTAATGTGCTTCTAAATTTTAACAGTAACTATTTTCAAGAAGTCCGGGGAAGATCGTACATCTGACAAGATTGTCTGGATCAGATTTGAGATTTTGGGATCCCATCGAAACCTTTTTTCTTGTAATCTGTTCCCGCCGTATGAGTGAAGGAATCGGCAGGGCGTTCAAGGAGAGAGATAGGGGATTCGACGTGCAAGAGCCATCCATGATGACCTGCAAAATTGGGGCGAGAAGAGACTTTGCTCTTACTTTTGCACATTGATATTTTATTCAGTAGCGGGTAAGGGTGCTAAAAAACGAATATCCTTATCTCCTTTTAACCAAAACAGTACACTAAATACAATGCAGAATATTGCACACCATTTCATGAATATGTTTTCGAACTGAAGGTTAAATGAGGAGTCTTGGAGCCCTGAAATTAGCAACTAAATAATCCAACACAACAACAGTATCCCCAATAATCATTTGACTGTAGATTAGACTACTCATAGAAACGTCAGCTTTTTCAGCACTTAAGATTTGAGATAATCCCCCGTACTGACTATAGTAAACTTGGAACTAGATGAGAATGATCCTGCGATCGTGCCAACTCCTAGTTTGAGCCCTTGACTCAGATGCGGGTGACTTAGAATTTTTCCAGTTTTACTTCTTTAAGGCTAGCCCAGTAGGCTAGTTACTGAACCAAGCAGTAAACTTGACTACGCAACTTTCGGCCATCGAATCGCCCGGCGGGGCTTAAATAAATATACCGGGTCTTATTGACGACAGGCCCCCCCCCCCTTCTTTGTTATCTCGAACCGTCTCGAACCCCCTCCTTAGTGTTCCAAAAGCTAGCTGGCAGGCCCTTGCCCCTTGCACTGTAATTATGCGTCATGTACTGTAAAAGTTCGCCTTTTTACATGTAGAGCACAGAGAAACGACCTCCCCGACAAGACGGCCGGGGTTCGATTCCTAGTCGCGGCACACAAACCTTTTGCTTTTGCAAACCTTTTGCTCAAAGTTGAGTTCTCGGAAACTGCCTGGAAACTGCAATGGTCGTAACGAGAATTTTTCTTACTCTCAATATCGACTCAGGGTACATTCTTGATATGTTAGCTAGCTCCCCGAGTCAAGTTTGAGTTAAGTTTTCTGTTCCTTTAACTACACATTTTCCAACAGGTAAATTCTTTGGAATGGTATGTACCCATCCTTTCAAAGGTAGCAGTGTTCCACAGCTACCGTGGTCGACCGCTACCATACCTTCACCGCCTACCAGATTAGAAGCCGTTAGTGCAGATACCGCAGGCAGCTGGTGCAGGTATTTTCAGACCAAAATCTGCAAGCGCCAAAAGGGTGTTGACCTCCACCCAGCAAGCCTTATGTCACCAGGAGGAATAGTTGGCTCAGAGGATATCTTTTAGACCTAACGTCTTGGTTTAGCGTCTATAGCGACAACGGCAAAGCGTATAGAGAACTGGAGGAGAGACTTTTATAGGTTTAAACGATATATCTAGAAGGAAAATCTTCAAGAGAAGTTTTTCTGCCGGTGATTCCTACCTTTTAATTCGATTAAATTAAAATTGTTAGTTGTCAATAAGTTTGACGCACACATCTCTGTCTTCTTGATTAAAGCGGGAAAAGCTTGGTCGCAGTCAACACCCTCTTCGCCATTAAATTGTTAAATTGGAAGGTAGACCTACTTGCACCAAAAATATGAGCATATTCTTTGAACCAACTCATCCTCTTGGATACTTAACAGTTCCTTGTTTTCTTGGAAGACTTTGAGTTGTTCCACCCTACTTACCGTAGTTACTACGCTAGTTACCGTAGTTACTACGCTAGGCTAGAACGCTTTTTTAATTTTTCGGTCAAATATCAGGCCGCGGGCTGATCGGACCAATCACGTTGCAGAGATGCGTAGTTACTACGCTAACTACGCAACCGAGCGTGGTAAGCAAATAGTTACTATTAGTTACTATTTTGAGAAGGTTGGAACGGTCAGCGTAGTAACTTCTCGTGAGGCTGGAACGGAAATAGTAACTAATAGTTACTATTGGTAGAGGGGTGGAACACGCTCTTTGTGTCAAAGATGGTACAGAATGTACTCAATCCTAAGCTTATAATGAAAACTGGGAGACTTTTGGTATCCTAGGAGCATGAAGCAAGCTTACTTGTAGCCCATTGTTGCCGGAGTGTCCCCTGAAGCTGTAATTTCTGCCACTCCTCTTGCCTGAATAACATTTGCTGGGGTTCGTCTACCTCTCCCGTGCAGTGAGAAGCCTTTGTCGTGATGTTCTGCCAAATCCCAGTCGTGTTACGCACAAGAAAAAGAAAAAAGTTTATGTTCGATCCCAAACTTAGACTATTTCAAATTTCAGACTTAAGTTACTCTAACGGTAAAGCTCTGTTATACCGGAAAAACGAAAAGAGATTGAGCGCGTAATCGTGAGCAAGTAAAGTTAATATAGTTTCCCCTTACAGTTTTCTACTTATCCGGAGAAAATTCGGCTAAAGTACACATTTAGAACGCCAACTCTCCCTACATCTGCAAACATTTAATTTCCGTTTTTTACATAAATGCGGTCGAAAATCTAGTCTGATGTAAAAATTAAGTAGAGTTCGGAAATCTGGATGTTTTCTTCAGTCAATTTGATGATCCCAAGGAGGAATTATCGAAGACTCTTATTTCCTAGGTACTTATCTGTATTGCTTCTTTAACAGCCAATCGACGAACAATCTGTGATCTTGGATTCTTTCCGAAAAAGTGCTTCATTCTCTCGATAACAATTCCAGAAATGAAGTGGTAACCTCGGAGAACCTAAGAATCTCCTCGGAGAACCTAAGAAGTGATAAGCCGCGCTGGATCCTACAATGCTCTGGAGAATCTTTCTTCCTTGGAGACGGGAAAGCTTTCACTTTAGTCATAAAGCGCAAGTGATATTAATTTGTCTGAGTATCTGATCTACTTTATTCATAATCCCGTATATCTCATAATCCCCTCGCTGGCAGCGAGGGGACTATTAGGCTAGGTAGTTCGCCTGGAGTCCGGCCAAAAGCGGAAATTGGGTAGAAATAAAAGCTATTTCTCAAACTCGATGAAAAACAAGGGAATTTGGCACTTGGCCGAAGGGCAAGTGCCATAAAAAGGCGTCATTTTAAAAAGAAAACAAAGTAAACCCTCCTGGTCTCATTCGATTGTCGAGAGTCAAATATTCAAGTCAGAGTCAAATATTTTCGAGGGTAGGGCTCTGAAACCTAGAATCTTAAGCTGAAACTTCCTTGGCGAGAAGCACGTTAGCAAAACCATCCGTCATCTCGGACCATTCGAAATTAAACCATCACTAAGAAAAGACGAAGCACACAACCAAATATCGGCCTACACCAAACTACGGATCAGTGACTGAGAAGCAAAAGCTGAACTACGAGGTACCGAGGTAGACTGCGCAACATGGGAGAATCTGTTTCAGCTTAAAAAAGTCCCCGCCACAATACCAACAAGACCCAAAGTACCCTTCACCAAAAGCCACGTTCGCAAGCATGCATAGCCAAGCAGTGCGACGAGAGGTCCTGACACGAATCCGTATGAATTCCCGGAAAAAGCAATGAAGAGGGAGCAGTTTATTTTGAACAAATAAATAATGCACTTCCGTTTGACAACCATGCTATGGAGACATCCCATAGCACTTTGCTCTGCAATAGTCTTCCTAATTATTTCCTCCCTCTATCGCCTACTTTTCTATATCTCTCCGGTTTTCGCCACAATCATTAATTTCCCGGAATCGTGACAATAGGTCACTCGGTCTTTATCCCCAAGCTCCAGGTAGCTTTTGTGCTAATCCAAGGTGAGGTTTTGATTCATTCCATTCAAAGAATTTTGGCTACGGAATGAGTCCGTGGCCAAAACAGTTATATTTCATCCTCGGTTCGAGCAGGATCTCTCTGCTATTATTTATGGTGAGAGTTATTACATATTTAGTTAGGGACTCAGTGTTACCAAGAATAAATAAGGAAGAGAATTGAGAAGACTCGACTCAACCGAGTTTCCTTTCCACCCGCTTCTAAAAAACCGGGGGTGGAGCCTGGGTGGGGCTTCGCGTGTTGCCTCTTGCAGCATTAGGTGTTACCTCCAGAGCAAAAGTGATGAAGCAGTCAGAAAAGGCGGGAATTTTCAAACACTGCTGATTTCCGAGGATTATACCAAGAATAAAGAAGGGGAGAATTTAGAAGACAAAAATAAAGGCAGAAAGGGACCGTCAGCAATTTGGACTGAAAGTTATAATTAAAGAAAAGAAGGGACTTACTACCAAATGTTTTACTCTAGGCTTAGAAAGTCAGTTATGATATCCGTCGCTGGAGAAGTGAGAAGAACAACTCACCCTTTTTTTTTCATCCAAAAATAACCATTTAATCTCTCTGGCAGATCCTGAGTGTGCGTGTACGTATCATTTCCAGTAATCAGTTATTAGTGTAAGACTAGAATTTATTGTTTTTCGCAACTATCCGAGAAAATGATATGAACTAAATTTTGTGTAGTGAATACAACTTAAAACATAACAGAATAAATCTTTGAGTACATTTTGCCATTTATGCCTAAAATTCAAATTTGAATGATGAAAAAACATGATATTGAAAAAAAAACGATGATGAAATAACGGACTAATAATAGCATAGATAATGACATTATAATAGCATAGATAAACCACCCGAGATAATCATATACATTTTGACCAAGAATAATAAGTTATTATCACAAATGGGGACGTTTTGGATTTCTTATAATCAGCAAATGCAAATTTGAAAAAATTTACAGTCAGAAAATGATATGAGCTAAATGTTGTGTCGAGACTAGAGAGCACAATTTAAAAACAAAACACAATAACTCATTCAGTACATTTTTGCCAGCTAAATAACTTAAGTCCATACCTTATCTAGAAGCGATGCTTTACAGTCCTGAGAAGACGAAAATAAAATTACTAATGTTCACACCAATCCATCAGACAGACCATCACCAATCCTATTGATCTGGACCAAAGACGCGTGTTAGGTCTTTGCCTCAACTCCTCAAGTGCATCAACGTTTGCTCCTAATTGCTCCCTGAGTCATCAAATGCCGCACTCCCTTGGGCTTCATAGTCTTTGTGAAAGGTTGCGATAAAATAAGCATCATATTGGAAATCTGACCCGAGATTGAAAGTCGTTTTCATTTGTATAATCCGCAGAAATCAGTACTGTTTAAACTTCCCGCCTTTTCTGGCTGCTTCATCACTTTTGCTCAGGAGGTAACGCTTAATACTGCAAGAGGCAACACGCGAAGCTCCACCCAGTCTCCACCTCCGGTACAATATTTCCGGGCAGAAGTCAACTTAGGTTGCTGACATCAAGGTTATGCGAGTTCTCAATTCTCTCCCTTATTTATTCTTGGTGTTACTTATACCTTGTTCACCCTTGTAAATGATATGTCATACGAGTAAATCAACTATTATCGTTATGGTCCATCTCGGCTAGTAGGCCTCGGGCTTGACTGGATATGTGAATTCCAGCTTCGCTAGGATGTGTGAACCAGCTTGATTAGGGATTCCTGGATTGACTGCGGCTGAACGACAGAATTCCCCGAGACTATTCTGTCCGGTTTCCTGACTGGTCCTGGGGCTAGTGGGCACTTACGGTGTCAGAAGGTCTTCAGCCCACACCCCAGGAGCCTTAGCCTCACTATCTTCGCCGACCACTCGTCCATCCTCTTAACAACCACCCCAAGAAGTAGTCCTGTCCCAGAGGGTGACAAAAAAGAGACTGCACTTGTACAGAACAAAATACTTACAACAAATCAACTTCAAGGGTCCTAATCGAGAGCACAAAACCATACCACAAAAATGAAACGAGTAGAGATAAAATCATTCTCAGAGCACCCACAACAAAAAACAAATTAGAACCCAAACATGATATAACTTGATAGATACTGTTTCTCATAATTCATACTTACTAGATAGGTTCTGTTTAATTTCTCGATTAAATGAAGAAATATCACGGTTTTTAGTGGAGTGTTCCTTGGAGCAATCCACTATTGCGAGCGCTGCAGCAGCTTTCAGCTTTCTGTTTTCGGTTTTCACCATATTTTCTGGAGCTCATAACTCGTGAACCAGTGCAAGTATCAAGTTCAAACTTGGTACACTTGTGGGTATTGGGGTCTAGTTGTGCTTTTTGGGGATCCTACCCCCACAACCACCCGGTTCTTGGGCAAATGTGTCCAGATTGCCCAGTGAATAATGTTCATAACTTGACCAGAGTTGGATGTACATCAGACGATGAAATTCCTTGTACATTTAGATCCTAGGGCTGGGAAATTACTTTTAAAGTTGCATCTCCCCCAACCATCACGTTCATGGGCAACTGGGACCAGATTGCCCAGGAGTGAAGTTCGTTACCCGTGACAGGAATCAACAGGTATCAAGTTGAAACTTGGCCCAATTTGCCCATGAGTTAAGTTTTTGGCCCGTGACTGGAATCAAACTCTAAGCTGGTATAGTCTAGGATATTTAGGTAAAAAGATAAAATGGAAATAAACGAATTATTATTATTATTGTGACAAAGGGGGTATTATGCTGCTACGATTTGGTTTATGGCACTCCTTATTACCTTGCTAATGGAAAAGAGGTTTAAAGGGTCTGACTGGCTGGCACACCATTCAGATTCAGTGTTCTGATTATCTGATTCAGTGTCAGAAGTCATGCTGTTCGTGCAAGATGTTCAACATTTCTTTGGATCTATACTTGCGGTTCGTTTACATTTAAAGCTTTATAAAGTGGGATGATTATAAATTAGGTTATTTCAATACTTGTTTGGTTATTGGGGATGTGAAATGTCTTGGTTTTAACGCTTTTTGTATATAAAATATTATAAACATTTAAGTTTCACACTCCAGGTCTGAGCGCTTGCGCACTTGTTTATATGTTCAGCTAATTGGTTCCAACTTCTAACTCCTCTACGAAGAGTAGAAAACGTAGACCGTGTTGTAACAACTACAGGAATACTTATCTGTTCATAATTTCGGGTATCGTGGCCATCGATGACCTTAAATTAACTAAATCTTCAAACCATGAAATGCTATGAGCTATACAAAGTTATTGGCATGATACGAACTTCCGCTGTGGCAAGCCATCGAGAAGTTGAGATGCAAGATGTCTCTGTGTTGAGCTATCGAAGTGGCGAGTATTCAGTTCCCAGCTGTCGCTGCGACGTGATGTACTGATACGGTTCCACATTAATCCCCGGAAAAAGCTGTATCGTATTAGCTCTGAGCTATTCCTGGAAAATACATTCTTTACCTTAAAAATGGAAGACTATAGGTATCTCATACCAGTTGCACCTTCCTTGGCAGCAGAGCAATATTGGCTCCGCCAGATTTAACTGTGCTAGGTAAGGGGACATTTTCGCGTGGATGCGTTGCGTTCCATCATCATGATGGATGTTTTTGCGTTGATGCCATCCAGCTCGATGGACGTTTTCGCGTGAATAGCTTGACGGCTGACGTCACCATCAAGCTGGATGGATGTCTCCCGTTCAACAGGGCTCATTTCAATTTCATTTTAATTTCTTAATTTTATTTGACAGTGCAAAATGGATAGGCGTCAGCTGAATTCTATGAGAGTTATATTTCGGCCCTTCTTGGCGAGGGTTCTCTTCAGGCTCAAAGCCTCTCAAAATGTAAAAATGAATTTGTATTTTTCACACGATTTTGACACGAAAAAAAAAAAAAAAAAAAAAAAAAATGTAAAAAAATAAATAAAAAATAATAAATAAATACAGAATTCAAGTTATATTATTATATTAAGTTCTTATTTCCCGCTGAACACCGGTTGGCGCCGAAACACACCCGGGTGTAATGCTCTTTCCTGCAGGTAGATATTTTCTTAACCCATCCAAAGGATGTGTGTTTTTGCGGAAGATGGCATCTTCCTCTGTCACGATTCAGTATCGCGTGGATGCCATCATCCAGAGACATTTTCGCGTGGATGGCATCTTTGGTTGAGCTCAACGGCCATCCACGCCAAAACGTCCCCTAAGTTCCTTTATCTTTACTGAGCATTAAATACTTGAGTGGAAGCTATGTCACTGAGCTTGGGTATTGTTCGAGGGATCTTGCCATTTAACGCCGTCTCTTGTCCAGAGGCGTTGCTAGCCAAAATGTTTTGAAGAAGGGGAAGGTATTTACCGACTGGCTGGTCGTTTTTTACCGACCGTGTTTGCAGAAAAAACGACTGTTATTGAGAAAAAACGACTGTTATTGAGAAACAAGACCAAAGGTGTCGATGGGATCCCAAAAATCTACTATATGATGTTGCTAGATCAATACTCTTTACTTGTAATAATATTTAGAAACAGATCAAAGTTTGAAGTTTCAAGCCCTCGCGAAACCCTTCTAGCAACCGATTCTTACTTCCAATTCCATCTCCCCGTGATAGACATGGTACCGTATCGTTCTTATCATGAAGGACACTGGCAAAAAATAAAAGGTATATCAACTAGCAAAAGTTGGCAACCCCTCACCACCAAAGATTCTAGAAACCGATTCTTACTTAAGACTCCATGTCCTTGTGATAGACGTGGTACCAAATTGTTCGTACCACATAAAGCACAGAAAACAAATTGTAGGTACACCAATCAGACAAAACTGCTAACCCCTCATTGCCGAAGATGATTATGGTCTAACAGCCTATTATCAGACTATGAGACCATTAGAAGTCCCCTACTTGTCTCACAATTGAAATCGGCCTATTTTTGGTTTCAGTGTGTACCCTACTACTGAAGTTGTCAACCCATATAAACTTTCCAACTGTTATATAGCCCGCAACCACCTACTCTTTTCCAGTATACCAACCCCTTCGACCTTGATCGCACTAGCTCTCTCTCTCGGGTGAACTACTTGTCCGATGAGAAAATAACTTTCATATTCGGATTCAGCATGTCTCCTTACCCCTAAATCGACTATCTCAATAGATTTAAAAAATATTTTTTTTTGCCCCTTAATTTGAGACCCCACCCTCAAATATAGGGCTACAGATCCCATGTTCGAACTTGACTTGTACTTTGACCCAAAGGATCCTCCCACCAAGTTTCATCAAAATACCTCAATCCCTTCGAAAGTTATCGTGCTTACAGACGGACAGACGGACGGACAGACGGACAACTTTTGCGATGTCATAGGTATCCCGCCACTTACGTTTTGGGATCCCAAAAACGACTGTGTTGACGAAAAAATCGACTTATTTTAAGAAAACACGACTATTTTTACGAGAAACCGACTGTTTTTAAGAAAAATCGTGGCGCTTCGTGCCGGCTCGGCTTTTTTTAACGACTGGCCGATGACATTCGGGGTGGGGGTGTCCCCCCCTCCCCCCTAGTCACGATGCTCCTGCTCTTGACTTCCTGGCCACTGTCCTTCTGAATCATGGTAAAATAGTTTCCGTTTCTTTTGTCGAGACCATAAAACCACAGAGTTTGCACATGGCTTCTGTCGAACTTTAGAAGCTGCTTTATTTTATTCTGGGAGATTGGTCGTATACTGTTTTAAAAAAGTTGGTGTTTTCAAAGTAGTTGTTTGGATTTTTATATTTGTATCAATCATACATTAAATTGGAATAAACAGACGCGTGTGATCCTATCCTTTCTTTGTGGCTATGGTGCGGCCAAAGTCAAAACTTGATTTCGTCGAAAATGAAACTATCCCCAACCTTGAACGAAAAGAGCCCTGCTACCTCGAGCGAGGTGAGGGGTACAAAATTTGCTAAAATTCTTCTTATCTCCATGTTCGTGCTACTCCTACCGTTACCCACAACGATTTGACAGACAACGGTTTGACTGGAAAATAAACAGCTATTACTGTTGGAGCCAGTGGAGCAACCGACTACCCGTTCAAAAACCCTGTATACACCCCTAATAAAATCCAAGGACAAAATTAACGCCAGATGCTCTAGAGAAACAAAAAACAATCACACGTGAGATCTTGGTATAAGTTACCTGAAGGGGGAATAAGCGACTAGGCTTCGATTCGTACCGAGTCGCACATTAGCCCAGTGGAAAATTCAGCTTCACTGAAGTGGAAAGCCATGATTGACAAACTTGATGAAGTGTGACAGAATAGAGTTTTGTAGATCACAAGTAGAGGCAGAGGCACTTTAAATAGTTTTAAACACCGCTAGACCCAAGAGGAATTGAAAATAGCCCAACAAACCTGCATAAATGTACGCTAAAAAGTAAAGCGTCATTGTTTACTTTAAGCTAGCGCATCTGGCGGCAAAAAAAAAGAACTAATGAATGAATGATTCTATTTACCAATTTTGACAAAAGTGTGACAAATGTTGTATAACAAGGGAAAAATAGAAAGAAGGAAAAATCTGAAAGGAATTTTATGAAGGGATCATAGTCACGGGTGGTTCCCAAAATCACCACGATCTTTTCGCCCACAATGCCCACGCTCAGAATGCCCACGATCAAAATGCCCACGGTTCAAAATACCCACGACTCAAAATGCCCACAATTCAGATGTGGAACACCCGAAATCGTCAGAAATGGTGGCGGCTTAAAAATACCGACAGTTTCCAAATGCCAACAGTTCAAAATGGTCACAGGGGAGGCTAATATCGTCTTGGTTCAAAATGCCGACGGCTGAAACTGTCCACAGGGGAGGCCAACATCATCCTTTGAATGCGGACTACGAGATTACAAGGGGTAGGATTAATCACGGAAAAGATTTTAAAAGGAATTATTTTATTGTTTCTTGAAGAACAATCCAAATTCGTTAAAGCTCTTGAAGAAAAGTTCCAAGGGGGTTCTTATCAGGCAGAGGCTTCCTCAGGAAAGCACAGTGCTTTTGCGGCAACTAACCACGATCCAATACACATGTTTCTTGCAAGTATTTTATCAGAATTATAGTATAATTGAGATTATACCAGTTCAACATACCATCATCGTCATTCTATAACTTCGTCTATTATACTGTTCCCGGTGCTCCACTCACCCCTAATTCAAGTTTACTACGTTCTGAACACCCCAAGTAATCCAATTTGGGCATTCTGAACCGTGGGCATTTTGAGTCGTAGGCATTATGAGTCGTGGGCATTATGAGTCGTGGGCATTATGAGTCGTGGGCATTATGAGTCGTGGGCATTTTGAGTCGTGGGCATTTTGAGTTGTTGGCATTTTTAGTGGGCATTTTGAGTCGTGGGCATTATGATCATGGGCATTTTGAGTGTTAGCCATAGTCACGGCTATATTAAGCAAACAAAGTGTATAGGACTTCTAACAATTGTGTCCACGTTTTGCAAAGCTGCCACTCGCACCGTCATGACCTGTTGTAACCTCTAGGTTAGGCAGAATCGACCGATAGGTAGAATCAAAATAAGTGAAACCACAAAAGTTAAGCAAAAGAAAATAGTGCTAGGGAGGTAAGCAGTAAGACACTGGACTGGTCAGTAATAGTTGTCTTTGGGTAGATAGCAGACATGATTTTATTATTATTCCGGAAAATTTAATGTTAAAGGAACCTTTGAACACAGAATTCCGAATAAGCTATCGGCCCAAAAATCTTTGAACACATAATCCGAATAAGACATCGGTCTAAAATTACTCGCGACTTTTGTTCCAGTTTCGACGAAATTGTACTGAATCCGACTTTTATTCGGTAGTCTTTCGATCCAACACGATTCGGTATAATAGCCGGGATACAGAAATTATACAGAATCCCGAACATGCTATCAGTCTAAACTTTTTCGGTATAATAACTGGAATTCGGTAATTTAATCGGTATAATCGCCAGAATTACCACGAACCTCGAAACTCGGAAGAGATCGAGTGAAGCACTGGTCACAGACAAAAGGACTGATCTACGATTTCATCGATAGTTCTTACTCTTATCTTGGATCCCAAAAAGAAGATCTAATCATAAACGTTTTGAAAATTCCGCCTGCGGCACTTTTCGTGATACTCTTTATTTTGTGGAAGGGGGCGTCATTTGACTGAAGTTTAAGCCAGTTTCAGGATTGGGATTTCGAAACATTAAAAGATAGGATCTGGATTGAAATAGTTAAAGTTGGCAGGAAAAAGCTAACTTAAAAAAAAAATCTCGCATGCGGCGCTATTTACTAGACTACAGGAGCTGCTGCTACCGTAACCACGGAACTTCTTAGAGTCTCGAAATTTAATCCATGGTAAATGATGAAATTTGTAGAGAAGCAAATAAATTTTAGCACACAGAAACAAAATTTCGCTTGCGGCGCTCGATCTAATCTTATCTTGGGTATAATAGATAGTAGTTGTTACTTTAATCGTGCCCGGCAATATATTCTCCAAGTGGGCTTCGCCAAAACGCCGCCTAATAGTTGGCTTATCGTCTTTCATGCTGCCCTTTAATGTTACTCTTCCAATGTAATCCTTTTATGTTCCATAAATTATATCGAATTCTCAGTTTCTAGGATTCGGTAAAATTTTTGAGAGATTCGGTTAAATTTTGGCTCTGCACACCCCCCACCGAAAATGCACTTGCGACGCCCCTGTTGCTAGGTCAAAGCGACGTGTTACAGCAGCATTTGTCACATTCACCGGCAAACGCATTGTGGTCAACACTTTGGTTTAGCTTCTTTGCTGTCGCTTTGAGAGCAAAGTTTCACCCCCCCCCCCCGTAACTTTGTAACAGGTGTATTGCCAAAAGGATTTTTGTTCTCGCAAAATGATGACACATTCTTTGATCTCCTTGGTCAAGGGCTATCCGACAGTGTTTCCGAAGAAGGGGATTTCAAAAATATTTACTTTGCAGCCGCAGATGAACTTTTTCAAATGAGTACATTGTATTCTTATGCCGGCATTCTTATGCCAAACTATGTTGCCTTTATTTATTTTATTTATGTCCATCGAAACCTGTTATTGTATAAAAAAAAAGAAAAAAAAGAATGTGCATATAATGATACGTTTACATATTCAGATAATACCATACATCATAAGAACACTATGTTCTTATGTTCTTATTATCCTTTCCATCTTCTTCAGACCGGAATAAACGGCCAATATCCTTCTATCGACTTGAACTCATACTATTGTGAACTGGTTCATTGCTTGAAGGTCGCTGCAGATACCGCCGTTCCCACAGAAAGGATTCGTGCTGGGACTAGAAAGCCATTATGGAAGGTCAGCCCTGAAGTCAAAAGGGCCAAAAATCGAGCCAAATTTTGGCTAAGGTTATGGATCTCATGTGGACGTCCTATTAAGGGCACTGTCTTTGAGATCAAAACCAAAACCAAACGTGAATTCAAGAGTGCGCTGAAATCAGCTCGTCTCGGTGGTGCAGACGCTCCTTGTGACAGACAATCTTGGGAAAAGGTGATCCGGAGCAACAATGCTTCGGCCCAGGCCCCTTCCAAATTGACCTCCACCGACTGGCTAAACTACTATCGCAGTGTTTTTGGACAGTGTGACATAAGGCTCCAACACTGGTATGAGGAGGTACTAACAAAACTGTTACCTCGGAAATTGCGTCAAGGGTCCATTTATCCCATAAAGAAAAGTGCGATCGGAACCGCTATAAGAAAGCTGAAAAAAAACTGGATTTGTCGACTCTGACGAACTCGGTGCTATTTTTTTCAAAATTGATTGCCCCGCCTTGACCAGTCATCTTCAGCTTCTGTTCCAAATGATGCTTGACCAGTCAATTGTCCCGAAAAGTTTTCTAGTTGGAAGTGTTACTTCAGTGATCAAAAGAGGCAAGGATCCGGAAAATTGCAAGAGTTTCCGACCAATTACCGTATCGTGCACTATAAGCAAAATTTTTGAATATGTTCTTTTACCTGATATCACAGAGAAATACGATTTTGGTGACTTGCAATTTGGATTTCGTGCCGGTTCTGGCTGTGCTCATGCTCATCGTGGGCTGGCAACTATCATGAAACAGGCGAATAGGGAGAAATTCGAAGTTCATTTATGTTCCATTGATATAACTGGTGCATTTGACAATGTTGTAAACTCGCAGGCTCTGTTTTCGCTTGCGCGATTTGGAGTGAATCCCTCTATTGTCAAAGTTCTACAGTTTTGGTATGCAAATTCATCTATTAAGATCAAATGGCAGGGTCAGGTATCGGAGAATATCCCAGTAAAGCACGGTGTTAGGCAAGGGGGTGTCTTATCACCCTATGTTTTCAAGGCTGCCATCTCTAATTGTCTTGAATCTCTTTTGCCTTCTTACTTCCATAAAGATGTTGCGGTTAGTTATATTGCGTACGCAGATGACGTGCTTCTAGTCAGTGCACAATTGAAAAAAATGTTCAAATCCTTTCTCGTGAATTTTCAAAAATTGGTCTTGCCGTTAATTTTTCGAAAAGTGAATATCTATGTTTTAATGCTTTATCTTCTGGTGCACCACTCACGCTGTCCTTGGGTCTGTTCTCACTTCCCGCAACTGATTCGTTAAAGTGGCTTGGCCTCAATTTTAAAAATACGCTTTCAAAGACTTGCTCGGCTATCACTCAGGATACCTCTAAACTGATTCGTATTGCGTATGGCCGTCTCTGTCCAAACCGAAGTCGGTATAACCGAAAGGCACTTGGTAGAATCTATAATGCATTTTGCGCGCCCTATATCCTTTATTGTTCTGGTGTGTACCACATTCTGCGGAAAAAAGATCTGAAAGTTTTAAAACATCCTACTTTAATCATTGTAAATTTTTAATGTATCTTCCTCGTTCGTGTCGTAACCGTAAACTAATTCAGAAATTCGTGGTGCAAGATGTGATTCGGTCACTGGAGAGGACGTCGGCGTCTCTGTTAAGAACATCTAACCACCCAGCTCATAGTGTACATGATGTTTTCCATGTTTTTTTAGGCCTGATTAGAAACTTTGTCTAAATTATCGTCATTAATGTTGATTGTTATTTGTGTTTGTTTTTCTTTATTTCCATTTACTCCACTGTCGCCATGTGCATTTGGTGGGTTATAAATAAAATATATATATATATGGCCCTGAATAATCCTTAACGGTGACAACTGTTTCAACACATCGGTGACAGATTCTTACGGAATTCAACCCGGCTTTTAAGTTTTGTTTATTTTTTGTGCATAACAACTGTTGGATATTTCCATGTTATAATCCTTAATCACTAGCGTAGCATGTTCGTAAAGGTTAAACCGACAAAAAATCTGTCCAAAAATGAAAAGAAACGTGCGAATTCGTGTTCTCTGCCAAATGCGTAAGAATTCAGACCACGGTTATGCGCATTTGCTACAATAACAACATTAAAACACCGAGATAGAATTTTTCTGTTAATAATGTCATGTAATGAACCAATTTTCTAAAACTTCGACATATCCTACTCTCGTTCGACTTCACAGTGAGTGCCCGAGTGCAGACCAGCCCAATACCACAGCAAAATAACACTACGGAGTAGCGCCAAAACTTGCAAAAATTAACACACACTCGAGTAGCAGCGACACTAGCATCTAGCGACAGTGAACGTCCCTACTGAAACTCAATCAGTCGTGCACCAGCGCTGGCTCCAATAACTTTATATTGTGAACACAGCAGAAAAAAAGATGAAACTTTATCCGTGGGTGCACACCTCATCTTGGCTTTACTAGAAATTTCTAAACACGCAAGTTTGTCTCGGTTTAAATGCCGTGAGTGTCCGTTTGCAAAGCTGGAAAGCATAGGTCCTGACGCGACACTAGCGTAGTGAACGTCCCTACTGAAACTCAATCGGTCGTGCACCAGCGCTGGCTCCAATAACTTTCGTATTTTGAACACCGCAAAAAAAAAGATACAACCTCCCCTGTTTCCACAATGCGTGGAGACCGCATATTATCTTTACAAGAAATTTCTAAACCCGGAAGTTTGTCTCGTTTTATATGCCGCAAGCGTAATGGGCGGCGCTATGAGTATGACCCGTTTGCAACCAAGAGAAAGCATAGGTGTTGGCGCTACTCCGTAGTGTTATCTTGCTCTGCCCGATACGTACGACAGTCAAGATAAATGAATGGTTCTACTGCACATTACTGAATTACTATTTCTGCAGCCTTCACGTTGACCAACAGGCAAAAAGAGCGTAACATTTTTCTGTATGGCAGTACGAAACCGGCTTATAAGTAAGACACCATCAGCAATAGAGCCAATCCCTTTCCAGAAAACTCGTATGCTTGTAGCTCTGTAGGCTAGCAGTTTTGAGGCACAAAAGTACAAACGAGGGACTCCACTCTTCAACGTAATATCAGAGCAAAATAACACTAGGGAGTAGCGCAAAGACTTAAAAAAAAGTGACAGACACTCGAATAGCAGAGACACTAGCACCACTAGCGATAGTGAACGTCCCTACTGAAACTCATTCAGTCGTTCACCAGCGCTGGCTTTGATCATTCATTCATAACTTCATATCCTGAACATTGCAAAAAACTGATACTTCTTTCATTGTTTCCTTGGTGTGGGCAGACCGCACCTTTGCTTTACTAGAAATGTCTAAACCCTGAAGTCTGACTCGCTTTAAATGCCGCAATTGTAGTGGGCGAAGCTACGACTATGACCCGGTTGCAAAGCACGGAAAGCATAGGTCTTGGCGCTACTCCCTAGTGTTATTTTGCTCTGGTAATATTCAATGGTCATACGTCATGTTAGAGCATATTTATCTTGTGCTTTTACGGTGAAAATACTGAAAATAAACAAGGCCACGCGCGATTTATATTCCCAGCAATTTGGATTCACAGCAATAGCCTACTGTTGAGAGAGAGAAGTTTATAGTAAACATATAAATGAAACATTTCCGTTTGACCATCAACTGGCATCAACGCAAGTAGTAAATCTTGTCCAAGGGGGTTGTATCGTTTGTGTAGTCCATGGTAAGATCCACGTAAAATCACGGATCCTCTCCGTACGGATCCGAGACGTGGCACCTCCGCCAACGAGAAGACCTGCCTTAGCCGGACTTAAACATACACTGAGTAGAAAGGGTCGCAAACCTGGCGACTCGCCAGATGACAGTGGAACCCCTTATTACTGAAGTCATCAAGATCCGCAGCGGGGACCCGTCTTTTCGCCCACCCGTCGATTCGCCCACCCGTCATAATGCCCAAAAAATACGTCACATCCCCCACTTTTTCCGACAGTTCGCCTAACCGTCACAAGACCCAAAATATCCGTCGATTCGCCCACCCGCTGATTCGCCCACCCGTCAATTCACCCACCCGTCGATTCGCCCACCCGTCGATCCGCCCACCCGTCGATTCGCCCACCGTCGATTCGCCCAACCTCGGTTTCAAGAGGCGTCGATTCACCCACTTCTGAAATCCGTCGATTCGCCCACCCGTCAATTCACCCACCCGTCATAAGACCCAAAAAATCCGTCACAACCCTCCCCCTTTTTACGCCGCCCACCCGTCATAATACCCAAAAAATCCGTCACAACCCCCACTTCTTACGCCAGCTCGCTTACCCGTCACAAGACCCAAAAAATCCGTCACAATCCCCACTTTTTACGACAGATCGCCTACCCGTCATAAGACCCAAAAAATCCGTCACAACCCCCAGTTTATACAACAGCGCGCTTACCCGTCATAAGGCCCAACAATTCCGTCACAACCCCCACTTTTTCCGTCGATTCGCCCACTTCTCAAAATAGATCTCTGATCCAGCGCGGCTCTTATCGTTGAACGCGGAAAAAGAAAGCGACCGGGTCGCAGGGGAGTAATTAGGAAGGATACGATACCGTCCGATTTAAATAAGGGTGAAAACTAGTTAATATAGCTTGAGCCAGATTGATCAGAAGCATTACGTCAGACATCGGTGATGATAACAAAAGAGGAAATAAAGAGGATGAATGCAAGAGTAAAGTTTCCGAAAAAAGAGCTACCTTTTTTAGATACAAGTGTACCGAAAGAGGTGGGCTACATATTGCGATTATGTGGTACGTCAAAAAAATTATGATGCCACAAGATCAATGAAGTCTCACTAGAGTGTAAGCGGTTCCCTATTATATCTTCCCCAAACTTCTCCTGCAATTAAGCTCAGTTTCGTCTCAACTCATACCGCACACAACAATGCAGAACACATGCATAATAATGCTTATTAATTATAGTATTCAGTATATTCCCAACATTTGCAAAATCGTCATAGGTAATATCCCAAGTGTTATATAGAGAAGTTTTCTTGGGATCCCAAAACGTAGGTGGAGGGATATGTATGACTTCGTTAAAGTTGCCCATCTGTCTGTCCGTCTGTCAGCACGATAACTTTCGAAGGGGTAGGATATTTTCTTCAGACTTGGTATGAGGATGGACTGAGTCAAAGTACAGGTCAAGTTCGTAGATGAGTCCTGTAGCCCCATATTTGGGGGTGGGGGAGGGGTTTCAGTTAAAGGACGAAACAAATGTTTATAAAAGTAAATAAGATAGTCGATCTAGGGGTAAGGAAATCCATATCTGAAACTTATTTTCTCGCCGGACAATTAGGTCGTCCGGAATCCGGCCAAAACTGGAAAATTTGTTAAAAGTAAAACTTTTATTTGAACCATGCATTTTCCGGAAATGTCGTCCCACTGTAACACCTCCCGCAATGAGCTTTTCATGAATTCCACACGCAGTCTGGCGATCTACTTGTGATACTTTTTGCGCTTCTGTGAAACTGGATATTGAAGTTTAACCAAAAAGGGCTAGGAAAGGACAATCTAGTTACC
>JAKZAO010000032.1:0-81706 GCA_023053555.1 Branchinecta lindahli
TTTTTTCCTTTACCTTTTTCCTTACGGTACTAAATGAGTATATAATAAGTGCAGATTCTGCAGTAAATTAAAGTAAGTAAAAGCAGGCTAATACAGAGTCCAACATAATGCTTACGACACAAGATATAGTTATGTATTTTCTGTTTGGATATTGTGCAACTTTGACCTGGATCCTTACACACTATCTTGGCTGGAAGCCCTGGAAGGACATAGGTGTCTGCTGCAGAAACAGAGAACCGGAAACGGTTACGACGAACGAGGCCCATGCGGAAAATTTTTCCACCCCTTCCCTACTGTGAATCTCCCCCCTCCCCTACTCGGAACTTCCACCCCCTCCCTACTCCGGATCCATCCCCTACTTGGAACTTCTAACCCCTCCCTACTCCGAATACTTCCCCTACTCGGATCTTCCACCCCCTCCTTACTCCGAATCCCCCCCTCCCTTACTCGGAACTTCCACCCCCTCCTTACTTCGAATCCCCCCTCTCCTACTCGGAACTTCCACCCCTCCCTACTCCCCAATCCCCCTCCCCTACTCGGAAATTCCACCCCCCCTCCCTACTCCGAATACCCCCCTCCCCTACTCGGAACTTCACCCCCCTCCTACTCCGAATCCCACCTACCCTACTCGGAACTTCCACCCCCTCCCTATTCTGAATCCCCCCCTCCCCATCTCGGAACTTCCACCCCCTCCCTACTCCGAATCCCCCCTCCCCTACTCAGAACTTCCATCCCCTCCCTACTCTGAATCCCACCCTCCCCTACTCGGAACTCCCCCCCCCCTCCCTACTCTGAATCCCCCCTCTCCTACTCGGAACTTCCATCCCTCACTACTCCCAATCCCCTCCCCTACTCGGAACTTCCCACCCCTCTCCCTACTCCCCTCCCCTACTCGGAACTTTACCCCTCCTACTCCGAATCCTACCTACCCTACTCGGAACTTCCACCCCCTCCCTACTCCGAATCCCCCCTCCCCATCTCGGAACTTCCATCCCCTCTCTACTCCGAATCCCCCCTCCTCTACTCGGAACTTCCACCCCTCTCCCTACTCCCCTCCCCTACTCGGAACTTTACCCCTCCTACTCCGAATCCTACCTACCCTACTCGGAACTTCCACCCCCTCCCTACTCCGAATCCCCCCTCCCTTACTCGGAACTTCCACCCCCTCCTTACTTCGAATCCCCCCTCCCCTACTCGGAACTTCCACCCCCTCCATACGCTGAATCCCCTGCTCCCCTAGTCGGAACTTCCATCCCCTCTCCACTCCAAATACCCCCCTCCCCTACTCGAAAGTTCAACCCCCTCCCTACTCTGAATCCCCCCCTCCTCCACTAGGAACTTCCAACTCCTCCCTACTCCGAATCCCCTCCCTACTCCGAATCCCCCCCTCCTCTACTAGGAACTTCCAACTCCCCCCTACTCCGAATCCCCCCTCTCCCCTACTCGGAACTTCCATCCCTCACTACTCCCAATCCCCTCCCCTACTCGGAACTTCACCCCCCTCCTACTCCGAATCCCACCTACCCTACTCGGAACTTCTACCCCCTCCCTATTCTGAATCCCCCCTCTCATCTCGGAACTTCCACCCCCTCCCTACTCCGAATCCCCCCCTCCTCTACTAGGAACTTCCAACTCCTCCCTACTCCGAATCCTCCCCCTCCCCTTCTCGTAGTAGAGGAGGGGGGGAGGGGAGTAGGGAGAGGGGTGGAAGTTCCGAGTAGGGGAGGGGATTGGGAGTAGTGAGGGATGGAAGTTCCGAGTAGGAGAGGGGGGATTCAGAGTAGGGAGGGGGGGGGGAAGTTCCGAGTAGGGGAGGGTGGGATTCAGAGTAGGGAGGGGATGGAAGTTCTGAGTAGGGGAGGGGGGATTCGGAGTAGGGAGGCGATGGAAGTTCTGAGTAGGGGAGGGGGGATTCGGAGTAGGGAGGGGTTGGAAGTTCCGAGATGGGAGGGGGGGATTCAGAATAGGGAGGGGGTGGAAGTTCCGAGTAGGGTAGGTGGGATTCGGAGTAGGAGGGGGGTGAAGTTCCGAGTAGGGGAGGGGGGATTGGGAGTAGGGAGGGGTGGAAGTTCCGAGTAGGGGAGGGGGGATTCGGAGTAAGGAGGGGGTGGAAGTTCCGAGTAAGGGAGGGGGGGATTCGGAGCAAGGAGGGGGTGGAAGATCCGAGTAGGGGAAGTATTCGGAGTAGGGAGGGGTTGGAAGTTCCAAGTAGGGGATGTATCCGGAGTAGGGAGGGGATGGAAGTTCCGAGTAGGGGAGGGGGGAGATTCACAGTAGGGATGGGGTGGAAAATTTTCCGCATGGGCCTCGTTCGTCGTAACCGTTTCCGGTTCTCTGTTTCTGCAGCAGACACCTATGTCCTTCCAGGGCTTCCAGCCAAGATAGTGTGTAAGGATCCAGGTCAAAGTTGCACAATATCCAAACAGAAAATACTAACAATATCTTGTGTCGTAAGCATTATTTTTCGTTCACATTACGTTCACTGTCGCTAGTGGTGCTAGTGTCGCTGCTACTCGAGTGTGTGTCGCATTTTTGCAAGTCTTGGCGCTACTTCCTAGTGTTATTTTGCTCAGGAACAAACCTGCAATAAACACCTGAATACTGAAACTTCTGCCGACTAGAAATATCTTATTACTTTTAAATACCACTGTGGGGAAAAAAGTAGTCGCTGTTTTTTCTGCACGATTGGGGCGATGACAGGAAAAAATTGTATCCGGTTTAGATCAACTTCGGTTTTGTTAAGACTGAAAGCTTAAATTTTATTTTATTGATAGCCACGTTTCTGGTAGGGAGTACGAGTACAAGGAGCAAAGCTGTTTGGAAAGCTGTCCTCCTCCTTCCTTTTTTCCTTTACCTTTTTCCTTACGGTACTAAATGAGTATATAATAAGTGCAGATTCTGCAGTAAATTAAAGTAAGTAAAAGCAGGCTAATACAGAGTCCAACATAATGCTTACGACACAAGATATAGTTATGTATTTTCTGTTTGGATATTGTGCAACTTTGACCTGGATCCTTACACACTATCTTGGCTGGAAGCCCTGGAAGGACATAGGTGTCTGCTGCAGAAACAGAGAACCGGAAACGGTTACGACGAACGAGGCCCATGCGGAAAATTTTCCACCCCTTCCCTACTGTGAATCTCCCCCCTCCCCTACTCGGAACTTCCACCCCCTCCCTACTCCGGATCCATCCCCTACTTGGAACTTCCAACCCCTTCCTACTCCGAATACTTCCCCTACTCGGATCTTCCACCCCGTCCTTACTCCGAATCCCCCCCTCCCTTACTCGGAACTTCCACCCCCTCCTTACTCCGAATCCCCCCTCTCCTACTCGGAACTTCCACCCCTCCCTACTCCCAATCCCCCTCCCCTACTCGGAACTTTCACCCCCTCCCTACTCCGAATACCCCCCTCCCCTACTCGGAACTTCACCCCCCTCCTACTCCGAATCCCACCTACCCTACTCGGAACTTCCACCCCCTCCCTATTCTGAATCCCCCCTCCCCATCTCGGAACTTCCACCCCCTCCCTACTCCGAATCCCCCCTCCCCTACTCAGAACTTCCATCCCCTCCCTACTCTGAATCCCACCCTCCCCTACTCGGAACTTCCCCCCCCCCCTCCCTACTCTGAATCCCCCCTCTCCTACTCGGAACTTCCATCCCTCACTACTCCCAATCCCCTCCCCTACTCGGAACTTCCACCCCTCTCCCTACTCCCCTCCCCTACTCGGAACTTTACCCCTCCTACTCCGAATCCTACCTACCCTACTCGGAACTTCCAACCCCTCCCTACTCCGAATCCCCCCTCCCCATCTCGGAACTTCCATCCCCTCTCTACTCCGAATCCCCCCTCCTCTACTCGGAACTTCCACCCCTACCTACTCCGAATCCCCCCCCCTCCCCTACTCGGAACTTCCACCCCTCTCCCTACTCTGAATCCTCTCCGACTCGGAAATTCCGCCCTCTCCCTACTCCGAATCCCCCCTCCCCTACTCGGAACTTCCACCCCCTCCATACGCTGAATCCCCTCCTCCCCTAGTCGGAACTTCCATCCCCTCTCCACTCCAAATACCCCCCTCCCCTACTCGAAAGTTCAACCCCCTCCCTACTCTGAATCCCCCCCTCCTCCACTAGGAACTTCCAACTCCTCCCTACTCCGAATCCCCTCCCTACTCCGAATCCCCCCCTCCTCTACTAGGAACTTCCAACTCCCCCCTACTCCGAATCCCCCCTCTCCCCTACTCGGAACTTCCATCCCTCACTACTCCCAATCCCCTCCCCTACTCGGAACTTCACCCCCCTCCTACTCCGAATCCCACCTACCCTACTCGGAACTTCTACCCCCTCCCTATTCTGAACCCCCCCCTCTCATCTCGGAACTTCCACCCCCTCCCTACTCCGAATCCCCCCCCTCCTCTACTAGGAACTTCCAACTCCTCCCTACTCCGAATCCTCCCCCTCCCCTTCTCGTAGTAGAGGAGGGGGGGGATTCGGAGTAGGGAGGGGGTGGAAGTTCCGAGTAGAGGAGGGGGGATTCGGAGTAGAGAGGGGATGGAAGTTCCGAGATGGGGAGGGGGGATTCGGAGTAGGGAGGGGGTGGAAGTTCCGAGTAGGGTAGGTAGGATTCGGAGTAGGAGGGGGATGAAGTTCCGAGTAGGGGAAGGGATTGGGAGTAGTGAGGGATGGAAGTTCCGAGTAGGGGAGGGGGGATTCAGAGTAGGGAGGGGGGGGGGGAAGTTCCGAGTAGGGGAGGGTGGAATTCGGAGTAGGGAGGGGATGGAAGTTCTGAGTAGGGGAGGGGGGATTCGGAGTAGGGAGGGGTGGAAGTTCCGAGATGGGAGGGGGGGATTCAGAATAGGGAGGGGGTGGAAGTTCCGAGTAGGGTAGGTGGGATTCGGAGTAGGAGGGGTGTGAAGTTCCGAGTAGGGGAGGGGGGTATTCGGAGTAGGGAGGGGGGTGGAAGTTCCGAGTAGGGGAGGGGGATTGGGAGTAGGGAGGGGTGGAAGTTCCGAGTAGGGGAGGGGGGATTCGGAGTAAGGAGGGGGTGGAAGTTCCGAGTAAGGGAGGGGGGGATTCGGAGTAAGGAGGGGGTGGAAGATCCGAGTAGGGGAAGTATTCGGAGTAGGGAGGGGTTGGAAGTTCCGAGATGGGGAGGGGGGATTCGGAGTAGGGAGGGGGTGGAAGTTCCGAGTAGGGTAGGTAGGATTCGGAGTAGGAGGGGGATGAAGTTCCGAGTAGGGGAAGGGATTGGGAGTAGTGAGGGATGGAAGTTCCGAGTAGGGGAGGGGGGATTCAGAGTAGGGAGGGGGGGGGGGGAAGTTCCGAGTAGGGGAGGGTGGGATTCGGAGTAGGGAGGGGATAGAAGTTCTGAGTAGGGGAGGGGGGATTCGGAGTAGGGAGGGGGTGGAAGTTCCGAGATGGGAGGGGGGATTCAGAATAGGGAGGGGGTGGAAGTTCCGAGTAGGGTAGGTGGGATTCGGAGTAGGAGGGGTGTGAAGTTCCGAGTAGGGGAGGGGGGGTATTCGGAGTAGGGAGGGGGGTGGAAGTTCCGAGTAGGGGAGGGGGATTGGGAGTAGGGAGGGGTGGAAGTTCCGAGTAGGGGAGGGGGGATTCGGAGTAAGGAGGGGGTGGAAGTTCCGAGTAAGGGAGGGGGGGATTCGGAGTAAGGAGGGGGTGGAAGATCCGAGTAGGGGAAGTATTCGGAGTAGGGAGGGGTTGGAAGTTCCAAGTAGGGGATGGATCTGGAGTAGGGAGGGGGTGGAAGTTCCGAGTAGGGGAGATTCACAGTAGGGATGGGGTGGAAAATTTTCCGCATGGGCCTCGTTCGTCGTAACCGTTTCCGGTTCTCTGTTTCTGCAGCAGACACCTATGTCCTTCCAGGGCTTCCAGCCAAGATAGTGTGTAAGGATCCAGGTCAAAGTTGCACAATATCCAAACAGAAAATACTAACAATATCTTGTGTCGTAAGCATTATTTTTCGTTCACATTACGTTCACTGTCGCTAGTGGTGCTAGTGTCGCTGCTACTCGAGTGTGTGTCGCATTTTTGCAAGTCTTGGCGCTACTTCCTAGTGTTATTTTGCTCAGGAACAAACTTGCAATAAACACCTGAATACTGAAACTTCTGCCGACTAGAAATATCTTATTACTTTTAAATACCACTGTGGGGAAAAAAGTAGTCGCTGTTTTTTCTGCACGATTGGGGCGATGACAGGAAAAAATTGTATCCGGTTTAGATCAACTTCGGTTTTGTTAAGACTGAAAGCTTAAATTTTATTTTATTGATAGCCACGTTTCTGGTAGGGAGTACGAGTACAAGGAGCAAAGGAGCAAAGCTGTTTGGAAAGCTGTCCTCCTCCTTCCTTTTTTCCTTTACCTTTTTCCTTACGGTACTAAATGAGTATATAATAAGTGCAGATTCTGCAGTAAATTAAAGTAAGTAAAAGCAGGCTAATACAGAGTCCAACATAATGCTTACGACACAAGATATAGTTATGTATTTTCTGTTTGGATATTGTGCAACTTTGACCTGGATCCTTACACACTATCTTGGCTGGAAGCCCTGGAAGGACATAGGTGTCTGCTGCAGAAACAGAGAACCGGAAACGGTTACGACGAACGAGGCCCATGCGGAAAATTTTCCACCCCTTCCCTACTGTGAATCTCCCCCCTCCCCTACTCGGAACTTCCACCCCCTCCCTACTCCGGATCCATCCCCTACTTGGAAATTCCAACCCCTCCCTACTCCGAATACTTCCCCTACTCGGATCTTCCACCCCCTCCTTACTCCGAATCCCCCCCTCCCTTACTCGGAACTTCCACCCCCTCCTTACTCCGAATCCCCCCTCTCCTACTCGGAACTTCCACCCCTCCCTACTCCCAATCCCCCTCCCCTACTCGGAACTTCCACCCCCCTCCCTACTCCGAATACCCCCCTCCCCTACTCGGAACTTCACCCCCCTCCTACTCCGAATCCCACCTACCCTACTCGGAACTTCCACCCCCTCCCTATTCTGAATCCCCCCTCCCCATCTCGGAACTTCCACCCCCTCCCTACTCCGAATCCCCCCTCCCCTACTCAGAACTTCCATCCCCTCCCTACTCTGAATCCCACCCTCCCCTACTCGGAACTTCCCCCCTCCCCTCCCTACTCTGAATCCCCCCTCTCCTACTCGGAACTTCCATCCCTCACTACTCCCAATCCCCTCCCCTACTCGGAACTTCCACCCCTCTCCCTACTCCCCTCCCCTACTCGGAACTTTACCCCTCCTACTCCGAATCCTACCTACCCTACTCGGAACTTCCACCCCCTCCCTACTCCGAATCCCCCTCCCCATCTCGGAACTTCCATCCCCTCTCTACTCCGAATCCCCCCTCCTCTACTCGGAACTTCCACCTCTACCTACTCCCAATCCCCCCCCTCCCCTACTCGGAACTTCCACCCCTCTCCCTACTCTGAATCCTCTCCGACTCGGAAATTCCGCCCTCTCCCTACTCCGAATCCCCCCATCCCCTACTCGGAACTTCCACCCCCTCCATACGCTGAATCCCCTCCTCCCCTAGTCGGAACTTCCATCCCCTCTCCACTCCAAATACCCCCCTCCCCTACTCGAAAGTTCAACCCCCTCCCTACTCTGAATCCCCCCCTCCTCCACTAGGAACTTCCAACTCCTCCCTACTCCGAATCCCCTCCCTACTCCGAATCCCCCCCTCCTCTACTAGGAACTTCCAACTCCCCCCTACTCCGAATCCCCCCTCTCCCCTACTCGGAACTTCCATCCCTCACTACTCCCAATCCCCTCCCCTACTCGGAACTTCACCCCCCTCCTACTCCGAATCCCACCTACCCTACTCGGAACTTCTACCCCCTCCCTATTCTGAATCCCCCCTCTCATCTCGGAACTTCCACCCCCTCCCTACTCCGAATCCCCCCCTCCTCTACTAGGAACTTCCAACTCGTCCCTACTCCGAATCCTCCCCCTCCCCTTCTCGTAGTAGAGGAGGGGGGGATTCGTAGTAGGGAGGGGATGGAAGTTCTGAGTAGGGGAGGGGGGATTCGGAGTAGGGAGGGGGTGGAAGTTCCGAGATGGGAGGGGGGATTCAGAATAGGGAGGGGGTGGAAGTTCCGAGTAGGGTAGGTGGGATTCGGAGTAGGAGGGGGGTGAAGTTCCGAGTAGGGGAGGGGGGTATTCGGAGTAGGGAGGGGGGTGGAAGTTCCGAGTAGGGGAGGGGGATTGGGAGTAGGGAGGGGTGGAAGTTCCGAGTAGGGGAGGGGGGATTCGGAGTAAGGAGGGGGTGGAAGTTCCGAGTAAGGGAGGGGGGATTCGGAGTAAGGAGGGGTGGAAGATCCGAGTAGGGGAAGTATTCGGAGTAGGGAGGGGTTGGAAGTTCCAAGTAGGGGATGGATCCGGAGTAGGGAGGGGGTGGAAGTTCCGAGTAGGGGAGGGGGGAGATTCACAGTAGGGATGGGGTGGAAAATTTTCCGCATGGGCCTCGTTCGTCGTAACCGTTTCCGGTTCTCTGTTTCTGCAGCAGACACCTATGTCCTTCCAGGGCTTCCAGCCAAGATAGTGTGTAAGGATCCAGGTCAAAGTTGCACAAAATCCAAACAGAAAATACTAACAATATCTTGTGTCGTAAGCATTATTTTTCGTTCACATTACGTTCACTGTCGCTAGTGGTGCTAGTGTCGCTGCTACTCGAGTGTGTGTCGCATTTTTGCAAGTCTTGGCGCTACTTCCTAGTGTTATTTTGCTCAGGAACAAACCTGCAATAAACACCTGAATACTGAAACTTCTGCCGACTAGAAATATCTTATTACTTTTAAATACCACTGTGGGGAAAAAAGTAGTCGCTGTTTTTTCTGCACGATTGGGGCGATGACAGGAAAAAATTGTATCCGGTTTAGATCAACTTCGGTTTTGTTAAGACTGAAAGCTTAAATTTTATTTTATTGATAGCCACGTTTCTGGTAGGGAGTACGAGTACAAGGAGCAAAGGAGCAAAGCTGTTTGGAAAGCTGTCCTCCTCCTTCCTTTTTTCCTTTACCTTTTTCCTTACGGTACTAAATGAGTATATAATAAGTGCAGATTCTGCAGTAAATTAAAGTAAGTAAAGGCAGGCTAATACAGAGTCCAACATAATGCTTACGACACAAGATATAGTTATGTATTTTCTGTTTGGATATTGTGCAACTTTGACCTGGATCCTTACACACTATCTTGGCTGGAAGCCCTGGAAGGACATAGGTGTCTGCTGCAGAAACAGAGAACCGGAAACGGTTATGACGAACGAGGCCCATGCGGAAAATTTTCCACCCCTTCCCTACTGTGAATCTCCCCCCTCCCCTACTCGGAACTTCCACCCCCTCCCTACTCCGGATCCATCCCCTACTTGGAAATTCCAACCCCTCCCTACTCCGAATACTTCCCCTACTCGGATCTTCCACCCCCTCCTTACTCCGAATCCCCCCTCCCTTACTCGGAACTTCCACCCCCTCCTTACTCCGAATCCCCCCTCTCCTACTCGGAACTTCCACCCCTCCCTACTCCCAATCCCCCTCCCCTACTCGGAACTTCCACCCCCCTCCCTACTCCGAATACCCCCCTCCCCTACTCAGAACTTCACCCCCCTCCTACTCCGAATCCCACCTACCCTACTCGAAACTTCCACCCCCTCCCTATTCTGAATCCCCCCTCCCCATCTCGGAACTTCCACCCCCTCCCTACTCCGAATCCCCCCTCCCCTACTCAGAACTTCCATCCCCTCCCTACTCTGAATCCCACCCTCCCCTACTCGGAACTCCCCCCCCTCCCTACTCTGAATCCCCCCTCTCCTACTCGGAACTTCCATCCCTCACTACTCCCAATCCCCTCCCCTACTCGGAACTTCCACCCCTCTCCCTACTCCCCTCCCCTACTCGGAACTTTACCCCTCCTACTCCGAATCCTACCTACCCTACTCGGAACTTCCATCCCCTCCCTACTCCGAATCCCCCTCCCCATCTCGGAACTTCCATCCCCTCTCTACTCCGAATCCCCCCTCCTCTACTCGGAACTTCCACCCCTCTCCCTACTCTGAATCCTCTCCGACTCGGAAATTCCGCCCTCTCCCTACTCCGAATCCCCCCTCCCCTACTCGGAACTTCCACCCCCTCCATACGCTGAATCCCCTCCTCCCCTAGTCGGAACTTCCATCCCCTCTCCACTCCAAATACCCCCCTCCCCTACTCGAAAGTTCAACCCTCGGAACTTCCATCCCTCACTACTCCCAATCCCCTCCCCTACTCGGAACTTCACCCCCCTCCTACTCCGAATCCCACCTACCCTACTCGGAACTTCTACCCCCTCCCTATTCTGAATCCCCCCTCTCATCTCGGAACTTCCACCCCCTCCCTACTCCGAATCCCCCCCTCCTCTACTAGGAACTTCCAACTCGTCCCTACTCCGAATCCTTCCCCTCCCCTTCTCGTAGTAGAGGAGGGGGGGGGGGGGATTCGTAGTAGGGAGGGGATGGAAAGTTCTGAGTAGGGGAGGGGGGATTCGGAGTAGGGAGGGGGTGGAAGTTCCGAGATGGGAGGGGGGGATTCAGAATAGGGAGGGGGTGGAAGTTCCGAGTAGGGTAGGTGGGATTCGGAGTAGGAGGGGGGTGAAGTTCCGAGTAGGGGAGGGGGGTATTCGGAGTAGGGAGGGGGTGGAAGTTCCGAGTAGGGGAGGGGGATTGGGAGTAGGGAGGGGTGGAAGTTCCGAGTAGGGGAGGGGGGATTCGGAGTAAGGAGGGGGTGGAAGTTCCGAGTAAGGGAGGGGGGATTCGGAGTAAGGAGGGGGTGGAAGATCCGAGTAGGGGAAGTATTCGGAGTAGGGAGGGGTTGGAAGTTCCAAGTAGGGGATGGATCCGGAGTAGGGAGGGGGTGGAAGTTCCGAGTAGGGGAGGGGGGAGATTCACAGTAGGGATGGGGTGGAAAATTTTCCGCATGGGCCTCGTTCGTCGTAACCGTTTCCGGTTCTCTGTTTCTGCAGCAGACACCTATGTCCTTCCAGGGCTTCCAGCCAAGATAGTGTGTAAGGATCCAGGTCAAAGTTGCACAATATCCAAACAGAAAATACTAACAATATCTTGTGTCGTAAGCATTATTTTTCGTTCACATTACGTTCACCGTCGCTAGTGGTGCTAGTGTCGCTGCTACTCGAGTGTGTGTCGCATTTTTGCAAGTCTTGGCGCTACTTCCTAGTGTTATTTTGCTCAGGAACAAACCTGCAATAAACACCTGAATACTGAAACTTCTGCCGACTAGAAATATCTTATTACTTTTAAATACCACTGTGGGGAAAAAAGTAGTCGCTGTTTTTTCTGCACGATTGGGGCGATGACAGGAAAAAATTGTAGGGGAGAGGTGGGTACAGTGGCGCACTTTCAGGTCAAAGCATCGTAACTTTGGCAAATATTAACATTTTTGGACGATTTTTAAACTGTTGTGCAGGCAGTTTATTATTCTACACTGGTGATTTATTTCACACTTCTTCTTTGAACCAGTTTTTGATGGAGTCATGTTTTCTGACAGCCACTTTTTGCGCCATTGTTGCCGACTAGGCGGGAACTATGGCGCACCCCATCTGGAACAGTGGCGCACCCATCTGGAACAGTGGCGCACCCATCTGGAACAGTGGCGCACCCATCTGGAACAGTGGCGCAATCAAACTGCTAAGATGAATACTTCGTTTAATGAGTAAGGAAGTACAAAATATTGAACTGAAAATACCTAAAAGATGAATACTTCGTATAATGAGTAAGGAAATAAAAAATAATGAACTGAAAATAAAAGAAGAAGGCACACTAGTTAATATTGTAAGCAGTCAGGTCTATGGGGAAGACCAGTTGCTCCGCCTGTCTTTCTGTGCCACCAGAAATATTCGGAGCAGGTAGCTTCATTTCGACACTCGACTTGCTGAAAGTGTAATTTTCACTGGTCCTGATGAACTTGTAGAAAGGAACCATTCTCTTAATATACATGAGCTCAATGTCAAAGCTGGACTCAGAGAGGACTTCGCCCACGGAGTAAATTTTGTTCTTTTTGATCTCCCCCTCGCAAACAAGAACATAATCTCCAACACGGACTTCATCGTCACACAAAAAATCGTTTTGGTCTTCAAGGCCACAGTGGAGGCTTTCATCACTATCACAGCTACTATTGCCTTTTGTGGCAGAGTCACCAAAGTCATCATCAGACGAAGAATCAGAAAACAGGGTCTTTACATGACTGTTTCTCTTGAAATTGCGGTCAAATTTAGCAGGATGTCCCACGTGGGTCTAGGCTAAAACCCCCCCGGACAAAACCCCCCCGCCAAACCCCCCCCGGCTAAAACCCCCCCGTGACCAAACCCCCCCCCGACCAAAACCCCTCCGTGACCAAAACCCCCCCGACCAAAACCCCCCCGGTACCAAAACCCCCCCGACCAAAACCCCCCCGGTACCAAAACCCCCCCGACCAAAACCCCCCGGGTATGAAAGAGTAGAGTAACTGCGTAGGTAGAGAGTAAGAGTAGAATAAACTTCTTTCGCAAACTTGACTCTACAATAATGTCTGAAGTACAGTGGGTATCAGAACAATGATAAACAAAGGGAGTGTAAGGCGAAGGTGAAGGTTGATGGTGACAGACTAATTGCTGAAGTCACCAAACACCCGCATTCAACTGAAGCTGTTGTCAGTGAGATGATAAATGTGAATGATCAAATCAAAGCCAGTTCCACCCTGTGTAACGACCCCCCCCCCCCCAACAAATCCTTTCCCAATGCCTCCCCCTTCTTGGCGAGGAGGCTGCAGTTAGGATGCCACCCATTGGTGGAATGTGAAGCTCTCTTTGCCTGATTGCTCTTTAGATATCCCTGATTCATACCAGAAACTCGAAGATGGGCAGTAAGTGGAGGGAAACCTGTGACGCCGCAAAAGTTATCCTGCTTTCCGTCTGTGAGGAGGATAACTTTCGAAGGGAATGAGATATTTTGACGAGACTTAATGGGAGGATCCTTTGGGTCAAGGGAAAGGTTGAGCTCGTTTTGTGATAGCACTTTCAAGATAGTCCAAGAAATATTCTATCACCTCTTCACCTTACTCGTGCTTGTCAATGGTAAACTGTCACATGGTTGTTTGTTTTGTTGCCCAGTAAATCCCAGCGTAAATATGTGTGAGTGTCTAAGGATTCGGGGGGGGGGGGTTCTATTCTTCTCTTACGCTCTACCTACCAGTTACTCTACTCATACATACCCGTCTTTTTTTATGCGGGGGGGGTTTGGTACCGGGGGGTTTTGGTACCGGGGGGTTTTTGGTCGGGGGGGTTTTGGTACCGGGGGGGGTTTGGTCGGGGGGGTTTTGGTACCGGGGGGGTTTTGGTCGGGGGGGTTTTGGTCACGGGGGGGTTTTAGCCGGGGGGGTTTTGGCGGGGGGGGGTTTGTCCGGGGGGGTTTTCGCCGGGGGGTTTTTAGCCGGAACCCGTCCCACGTTAGGCTGGGACGAGATCATAAGAAATTACCCAAAATCTTTTCCTTGATATTGAAGGAGCCTTTGACGGGGCTACTTTCGAATCTATAGAAGAAGCGATGGAGGAAGGAGAAATTGAAATCGCGATACAAAGATGGAATTCCCATATGATTAGAAACAGAGAAGTCTGCGTCAGTCTAAAGGGAGCAAAGCTCAGGCGATTAATTCGTCAAGGATGCCCGCAAGGAGGAGTAAGCTCCCCCTGGATGTGGAACCTTGTAATGAATAGTCTGTTGAAAGAGTTGGAAAAACAACCAGGTTACTCACAAGCGTTCGCAGATGATGGAGCGTCGCTTCTCCGAGGCCGAAATCTGCCCACGCTGTTTGAGCTGGGCCAGACAATTTTGAAGGTTGTTGAACAGTGGAGCTTGAGACAGAAGTTACGATTAAGCCCGAGCAAGACAGAAGCGGTTGTCTTTACAAAAAGAAGAAATTGGGCAATTCCGTTCCCGCTGAAAATTTACGGTAAAGAAATTAAGATGACCAACCAAGTTAAATATTTGGGGATCACCCTGAATAGTAAACTATGTTGGAAAACACATTGCATTGAAAGGGCACGCAAAGCAACAATAACGCTAGTGCAGTGCCAAAGGATGGTGGGCAAGACCTGGGGACTTGCACCACAACGAATGGCGTTCATCTACAATGCTATTATCCGGCCTATGATCTCTTATGCTTGCATAATATGGGTTGGAAGCACAAAAATTGAAACGCATATGATGCCCCTGGTCAGGGTACAAAGATTAGCATGTTTAATGATTAGTGGATGTTTCCCAGGGACCGCCACAGCATCATTAGAAATGTTGCTCGGTATAACTCCCCTTGAGATTTGGATCAAAGGGGAAGCTTTAAGGACGAGAGTCCGCCTTGATATCCACGGCACTTGGTGTCAAAGAAACCAGATCAGCAAGAGAAGCCATCTAGATATTTGCAATAAATGGATAAATGAGCTCCCAGTGCTGCAAATGCCCAAAGATCAAACCATTACTACGATCAAAAGTGGAAAGAGTTTTGAAGTAAAAATTGAGACGAGGTCTGAGACCTTAAGATTTCTGGAAAATTTAAATGACCCAGAGATGATCCGATGTTACACTGACGGCTCGCGATGTAATGAGATGACGGGAGCAGCATCTATACTGTTCGAAACCAATGTAGAGCCAGAAAAGTTGTTCACTCACCTGGGGAAGTTTTCGTCAGTTTACCAGGCTGAGATGTCCGCAATTCTGCAAGTTGCGGATTACCTTCTGGACAAGGGAGTTGCCGAGAAGGAAATATTTGTATTTTCAGATAATCAAGCTTGTTTAAAAGCACTTGAGACACCGAAAAGCAAAAAGCCATTAGAAATGGAATGCTTCAACAAGATAAATGCAGTCGCAAAGAAGGGAAATCAAATCACTTTGATGTGGGTCCCGGGACACTCCGGTATCCCAGGAAACGAGGAAGCAGATGCACTAGCAAAGGAAGCTACCAAAAGAATCACGTTTGGACCTGAGCCTTTCATTCCTATTTCGGAAAGCAGATGGAAAGCTGAAATCCGGGAATGGGTGAATAAACAGATAGAAAGGACGTGGGAAAATCGCATGGACTGTCGAACCACGCGAAGCCTAATACCCACGCGCAATGAGGCTTTGACAAGAAAATTAATCGCCATGAAAAAAGATGAAGTCCGGGGAATCATCCAGGTTGTTACTGGAATAGGTAACCTTGGAAAACATAATTCAAACACAGGAAAAACGGAGTCTCCAATATGCACCCATTGTGGAATAGAAGAAGAGACAAACACACACTTTGTTCAAGAGTGCCCAGCCTGGACAAGGCAACGACAGGAAGCATTCCACTCCCTGAAGGTCGACCTCCAGGAGAT
Organism: Branchinecta lindahli; assembly: GCA_023053555.1. NCBI lineage: Eukaryota > Metazoa > Arthropoda > Branchiopoda > Anostraca > Branchinectidae > Branchinecta > Branchinecta lindahli. Next base: position 15,400 of record JAKZAO010000032.1, read on the forward strand.
AATGAGGAAAGCCAGATTAAGAGAACTGTCCAGGTACCTTCAGCTGACAGGAAGGTTAGACAGATTTTAAGGTAAGAATGCGACACAGAGCGGGAGTTTGAGTGATGATGTCATCAATTTTTGTATAGAGTGATTTTAATCAATTGTATTTTAGAGTGATGGTGTGCCATCAATTGTGTTTTTTTGGGGGGATTGAGACAATGGGCCTTTTGTGGCCTGAGTTTCGGCTGGATTGTCTGGCCTACCCCACCCAATAATAATACCCAAAATCTTGGGGGGCAGAAGCCTTAAACAGGGTGGTATGGAGGACAAGTGTTCGCCAGTGTGTCGGTCTCAGGCGGCTTAAGGCTGCGACGAGTTTGTAGTAGTAGTAGTAGAAGTCAAAACTATCATATAGGCTACCTACCGCGTGAAGTTTATGAATTTAAAAAATTTCGGGGTGCGCCACTATACCCTCCACCAAAATGCGCCACTGTAGCCGAAATGCCCTCTTTTATCCATTTTGTGAACCAAAATTTGAAATAATGACCGAGAGACAAACAGATGGCTGCACTATGTTTAGAAATGTTGGAGCTTCCAGATGAACTAATATTCACCAGAATTCGACACTATTTGTAGCCTACAAACCTTAGCAAAGTCAAAAAATATTTTCCATTTGTCCAAGATTTTATTTTTCAAAGCACTTAATCACATACCTCAAAAACTGCAATCGCCCCAAAAAATTGAAAATGGCTGACGATCATAGACCACGTGACTGCCCTCCTAGTGCGTATTTTTTTAGAATTTAATCTAATTACAGGTGGCAGTGGGATCAAGTGCGCCACTGTAGCAGACTGCGCCACTGTACCCACCTCTCCCCTATCCGGTTTAGATCAACTTCGGTTTTGTTAAGACTGAAAGTTTAAATTTTATTTTATTGATAGCCACGTTTCTGGTAGGGAGTACGAGTACAAGGAGCAAAGGAGCAAAGCTGTTTGGAAAGCTGTCCTCCTCCTTCCTTTTTTCCTTTACCTTTTTCCTTACGGTACTAAATGAGTATATAATAAGTGCAGATTCTGCAGTAAATTAAAGTAAGTAAAAGCAGGCTAATACAGAGTCCAACATAATGCTTACGACACAAGATATAGTTATGTATTTTCTGTTTGGATATTGTGCAACTTTGACCTGGATCCTTACACACTATCTTGGCTGGAAGCCCTGGAAGGACATAGGTGTCTGCTGCAGAAACTGAGAACCGGAAACGGTTACGACGAACGAGGCCCTTGCGGAAAATTTTCCACCCCTTCCCTACTGTGAATCTCCCCCCTCCCCTACTCGGAACTTCCACCCCCTCCCTACTCCGGATCCATCCCCTACTTGGAAATTCCAACCCCTCCCTACTCCGAATACTTCCCCTACTCGGATCTTCCACCCCCTCCTTACTCCGAATCCCCCCCTCCCTTACTCGGAACTTCCACCCCCTCCTTACTCCGAATCCCCCCTCTCCTACTCGGAACTTCCACCCCTCCCTACTCCCAATCCCCCTCCCCTACTCGGAACTTCCACCCCCCTCCCTACTCCGAATACCCCCCTCCCCTACTCGGAACTTCACCCCCCTCCTACTCCGAATCTCACCTACCCTACTCGGAACTTCCACCCCCTCCCTATTCTGAATCCCCCCTCCCCATCTCGGAACTTCCACCCCCTCCCTACTCCGAATCCCCCCTCCCCTACTCAGAACTTCCATCCCCTCCCTACTCTGAATCTCACCCTCCCCTACTCGGAACTTCCCCCCCTCCCCCTCCCTACTCTGAATCCCCCCTCTCCTACTCGGAACTTCCATCCCTCACTACTCCCAATCCCCTCCCCTACTCGGAATTTCCACCCCTCTCCCTACTCCCCTCCCCTACTCGGAACTTTACCCCTCCTACTCCGAATCCTACCTACCCTACTCGGAACTTCCACCCCCTCCCTACTCCGAATCCCCCCTCCCCATCTCGGAACTTCCATCCCCTCTCTACTCCGAATCCCCCCTCCTCTACTCGGAACTTCCACCCCTACCTACTCCGAATCCCCCCCCCTCCCCTACTCGGAACTTCCACCCCTCTCCCTACTCTGAATCCTCTCCGACTCGGAAATTCCGCCCTCTCCCTACTCCGAATCCCCCCTCCCCTACTCGGAACTTCCACCCCCTCCATACGCTGAATCCCCTCCTCCCCTAGTCGGAACTTCCATCCCCTCTCCACTCCAAATACCCCCCTCCCCTACTCGAAAGTTCAACCCCCTCCTACTCCGAATCCCACCTACCCTACTCGGAACTTCTACCCCCTCCCTATTCTGAATCCCCCCTCTCATCTCGGAACTTCCACCCCCTCCCTACTCCGAATCCCCCCCTCCTCTACTAGGAACTTCCAACTCCTCCCTACTCCGAATCCTCCCCCTCCCCTTCTCGTAGTAGAGGAGGGGGGGGGGATTCGGAGTAGGGAGGGGATGGAAGTTCTGAGTAGGGGAGGGGGGATTCGGAGTAGGGAGGGGGTGGAAGTTCCGAGATGGGAGGGGGGGATTCAGAATAGGGAGGGGGTGGAAGTTCCGAGTAGGGTAGGTGGGATTCGGAGTAGGAGGGGGGTGAAGTTCCGAGTAGGGGAGGGGGGTATTCGGAGTAGGGAGAGGGGTGGAAGTTCCGAGTAGGGGAGGGGGATTGGGAGTAGGGAGGGGTGGAAGTTCCGAGTAGGGGAGGGGGGATTCGGAGTAAGGAGGGGGTGGAAGTTCCGAGTAAGGGAGGGGGGATTCGGAGTAAGGAGGGGGTGGAAGATCCGAGTAGGTGAAGTATTCGGAGTAGGGAGGGGTTGGAAGTTCCAAGTAGGGGATGGATCCGGAGTAGGGAGGGGGTGGAAGTTCCGAGTAGGGGAGGGGGGAGATTCACAGTAGGGATGGGGTGGAAAATTTTCCGCATGGGCCTCGTTCGTCGTAACCGTTTCCGGTTCTCTGTTTCTGCAGCAGACACCTATGTCCTTCCAGGGCTTCCAGCCAAGATAGTGTGTAAGGATCCAGGTCAAAGTTGCACAATATCCAAACAGAAAATACTAACAATATCTTGTGTCGTAAGCATTATTTTTCGTTCACATTACGTTCACTGTCGCTAGTGGTGCTAGTGTCGCTGCTACTCGAGTGTGTGTCGCATTTTTGCAAGTCTTGGCGCTACTTCCTAGTGTTATTTTGCTCAGGAACAAACCTGCAATAAACACCTGAATACTGAAACTTCTGCCGACTAGAAATATCTTATTACTTTTAAATACCACTGTGGGGGAAAAAGTAGTCGCTGTTTTTTCTGCACGATTGGGGCGATGACAGGAAAAAATTGTATCCGGTTTAGATCAACTTCGGTTTTGTTAAGACTGAAAGCTTAAATTTTATTTTATTGATAGCCACGTTTCTGGTAGGGAGTACGAGTACAAGGAGCAAAGGAGCAAAGCTGTTTGGAAAGCTGTCCTCCTCCTTCCTTTTTTCCTTTACCTTTTTCCTTACGGTACTAAATGAGTATATAATAAGTGCAGATTCTGCAGTAAATTAAAGTAAGTAAAAGCAGGCTAATACAGAGTCCAACATAATGCTTACGACACAAGATATAGTTATGTATTTTCTGTTTGGATATTGTGCAACTTTGACCTGGATCCTTACACACTATCTTGGCTGGAAGCTCTGGAAGGACATAGGTGTCTGCTGCAGAAACAGAGAACCGGAAACGGTTACGACGAACGAGGCCCATGCGGAAAATTTTCCACCCCTTCCCTACTGTGAATCTCCCCCCTCCCCTACTCGGAACTTCCACCCCCTCCCTACTCCGGATCCATCCCCTACTTGGAACTTCTAACCCCTCCCTACTCCGAATACTTCCCCTACTCGGATCTTCCACCCCCTCCTTACTCCGAATCCCCCCCTCCCTTACTCGGAACTTCCACCCCCTCCTTACTTCGAATCCCCCCTCTCCTACTCGGAACTTCCACCCCTCCCTACTCCCAATCCCCCTCGCCCTACTCGGAACTTCCACCCCCCTCCCTACTCCGAATACCCCCCTCCCCTACTAGGAACTTCACCCCCCTCCTACTCCGAATCCCACCTACCCTACTCGGAACTTCCACCCCCTCCCTATTCTGAATCCCCCCTCCCCATCTCGGAACTTCCACCCCCTCCCTACTCCGAATCCCCCCTCCCCTACTCAGAACTTCCATCCCCTCCCTACTCTGAATCCCACCCTCCCCTACTCGGAACTTCCCCCCCCCCCTCCCTACTCTGAATCCCCCCTCTCCTACTCGGAACTTCCATCCCTCACTACTCCCAATCCCCTCCCCTACTCGGAACTTCCACCCCTCTCCCTACTCCCCTCCCCTACTCGGAACTTTACCCCTCCTACTCCGAATCCTACCTACCCTACTCGGAACTTCCACCCCCTCCCTACTCCGAATCCCACCTCCCCATCTCGGAACTTCCATCCCCTCTCTACTCCGAATCCCCCCTCCTCTACTCGGAACTTCCACCCCTACCTACTCCGAATCCCCCTCCCCTACTCGGAACTTCCACCCCTCTCCCTACTCCGAATACCCCCCTCCCCTACTCGGAACTTCACCCCCCTCCTACTCCGAATCCCACCTACCCTACTCGGAACTTCCACCCCCTCCCTATTCTGAATCCCCCCTCCCATCTCGGAACTTCCACCCCCTCCCTACTCCGAATCCCCCCTCCCCTACTCAGAACTTCCATCCCCTCCCTACTCCGAATCCCCCCCCCCCCCCCTCCTCTACTACGAGAAGGGGAGGGGGAGGATTCGGAGTAGGGAGGAGTTGGAAGTTTCCTAGTAGAGGAGGGGGGGAGGGTATTTGGAGTGGAGAGGGGATGGAAGTTCCGACTAGGGGAGGAGGGGATTCAGCGTATGGAGGGGGTGGAAGTTCCGAGTAGGGGAGGGGGGATTCGGAGTAGGGAGAGGGCGGAATTTCCGAGTCGGAGAGGATTCAGAGTAGGGAGAGGGGTGGAAGTTCCGAGTAGGGGAGGGGGGGGATTCGGAGTAGGTAGGGGTGGAAGTTCCGAATAGAGGAGGGGGGATTCGGAGTAGAATTGCGTTTTAGGGCTGGTTGGACAGGATTTCACGGTTTGAGGCACTTGCGCACAGTTCTCTCGGCTGGAAACGCGTTTTTACGGCAGGCTGAACTGGATATCATGGTTAGAGACAATTGTGCATAGTTTCTTCGGCCAGAATTGCGTTTTTAGGGCTGGTTGGACAGGATTTCACGGTTTGAGGCACTTGTAGACAGTTCTCTCGGCTGGAAACGCATTTTTAGGGCAGGCTGAACTGGATATCATGGTTAGAGACAATTGTGCATAGTTTGTTCGGCTAGAATTGCGTTTTTACGGCTGGTTGGACAGGATTTCACAGTTTGAGGCACTTCCGCACAGTTCTCTCGGCTCGGATATCATGGTTAGAGACAATTGTGTGTAGTTTCTTCGGCTAGAATTGCGTTTTTAGGGCTGGTTGGACAGGATTTCACGGTTTGAGGCACTTGCGCACCGTTCTTTGGGCTCGGAATTCATGTTTAGAGACAATTGTGCATAGTTTCTTCGGCTAGAATTGCGTTTTTAGCGCTGGCTGGACAGGATTTCACGATTTGAGGCACTTGGGCACAGTTCTCTTGGCTGGAAACGCGTTTTTAGGGCAGGCTGAACTGGATATCATGGTTAGACACAATTGTGCATAGTTTCTTCGGCTAGAATTGCGTTTTTAGGGCTGGTTAGACAGGATTTCACGGTTTGAGGCACTTGCGCATAGTTCTCTCGGCTGGAAACGCGTTTTTAGGGCAGGCTGAACTGGATATCATGGTTAGAGACCATTGTGGATAGTCTGTCCGGCTAGAATTGCGTTTTTACGGCTGGTTGGACAGAATTTCACTGTTTGAGGCACTTGCGCTCAGTTCTCTCGGCTGGAAACGCGTTTTTAGGGCAGGCTGAACTGGATATCATTGTTATAGAGACAATTGTGCATAGATTCTTCGGCTAGAATTGCGTTTTTAGGGCTGGTTGGACAGGATTTCACGGTTTGAGGCACTTGCGCAGTTTCTTCGGCTAGAATTGCGTTTTAGGGCAGGTTGGACAGGATTTCACGGTTTGAGGCACTTGCGCACAGTTCTCTCGGCTGGAAACGCGTTTTTAGGGCAGGCTGAACTAGATATCATGGTTAGAGACAATTGTGCATAGTTTTTTCGGCTAGAATTGCGTTTTTAGAGCTGGTTGGACAGGATTTCACGGTTTGAGGCACTTGCGCACAGTTCTCTCGGCTGAAAACGCGTTTTTAGGGCAGGCTGAACTGGATATCATGGTTATAGACAATTGTGCGTAGTTTCTTCGGCTAGAATTGCGTTTTAGGGCTGGTTGGACAGGATTTCACGGTTTGAGGCACTTGCGCACAGTTCTCTCGGCTGGAAACGCGTTTTTACGGCAGGCTGAATTGGATATCATGGTTAGAGACAATTGTGCATAGTTTCTTCGGCCAAAATTGCGTTTTTAGGGCTGGTTGGACAGGATTTCACGGTTTGAGGCACTTGTAGACAGTTCTCTTGGCTGGAAACGCATTTTTAGGGCAGGCTGAACTGGATATCATGGTTAGAGACAATTGTGCATAGTTTGTTCGGCTAGAATTGCGTTTTTACGGCTGGTTGGACAGAATTTCACTGTTTGAGGCACTTGCGCTCAGTTCTCTCGGCTGGAAACGCGTTTTTAGGGCAGGCTGAACTGGATATCATTGTTGTAGAGACAATTATGCATAGATTCTTCGGCTAGAATTGCGTTTTTAGGGCTGGTTGGACAGAATTTCACTGTTTGAGGCACTTGCGCTCAGTTCTCTCGGCTGGAAACGCGTTTTTAGGGCAGGCTGAACTGGATATCATTGTTATAGAGACAATTGTGCATAGATTCTTCGGCTAGAATTGCGTTTTTAGAGAGGGGATGGAAGTTCCGAGATGGGGAGGGGGGATTCGGAGCAGGGAGGGGGTGGAAGTTCCGAGTAGGGTAGGTAGGATTCGGAGTAGGAGGGGGATGAAGTTCCGAGTAGGGGAGGGGAGTAGGGAGAGGGGTGGAAGTTCCGAGTAGGGGAAGGGATTGGGAGTAGTGAGGGATGGAAGTTCCGAGTAGGGGAGGGGGGATTCAGAGTAGGGAGGGGGGGGGGAAGTTCCGAGTAGGGGAGGGTGGGATTCGGAGTAGGGAGGGGATGGAAGTTCTGAGTAGGGGAGGGGGGATTCGGAGTAGGGAGGGGGTGGAAGTTCCGAGATGGGAGGGGGGGATTCAGAATAGGGAGGGGGTGGAAGTTCCGAGTAGGGTAGGTGGGATTCGGAGTAGGAGCGGGGTGAAGTTCCGAGTAGGGGAGGGGGGTATTCGGAGTAGGGAGGGGGGTGGAAGTTCCGAGTAGGGGAGGGGGATTGGGAGTAGGGAGGGGTGGAAGTTCCGAGTAGGGGAGGGGGGATTCGGAGTAAGGAGGGGGTGGAAGTTCCGAGTAAGGGAGGGGGGATTCGGAGTAAGGAGGGGGTGGAAGATCCGAGTAGGGGAAGTATTCGGAGTAGGGAGGGGTTGGAAGTTCCAAGTAGGGGATGGATCCGGAGTAGGGAGGGGGTGGAAGTTCCGAGTAGGGGAGGGGGGAGATTCACAGTAGGGATGGGGTGGAAAATTTTCCGCATGGGCCTCGTTCGTCGTAACCGTTTCCGGTTCTCTGTTTCTGCAGCAGACACCTATGTCCTTCCAGGGCTTCCAGCCAAGATAGTGTGTAAGGATCCAGGTCAAAGTTGCACAATATCCAAACAGAAAATACTAACAATATCTTGTGTCGTAAGCATTATTTTTCGTTCACATTACGTTCACTGTCGCTAGTGGTGCTAGTGTCGCTGCTACTCGAGTGTGTGTCGCATTTTTGCAAGTCTTGGCGCTACTTCCTAGTGTTATTTTGCTCAGGAACAAACCTGCAATAAACACCTGAATACTGAAACTTCTGCCGACTAGAAATATCTTATTACTTTTAAATACCACTGTGGGGAAAAAAGTAGTCGCTGTTTTTTCTGCACGATTGGGGCGATGACAGGAAAAAATTGTATCCGGTTTAGATCAACTTCGGTTTTGTTAAGACTGAAAGCTTAAATTTTATTTTATTGATAGCCACGTTTCTGGTAGGGAGTACGAGTACAAGGAGCAAAGGAGCAAAGCTGTTTGGAAAGCTGTCCTCCTCCTTCCTTTTTTCCTTTACCTTTTTCCTTACGGTACTAAATGAGTATATAATAAGTGCAGATTCTGCAGTAAATTAAAGTAAGTAAAAGCAGGCTAATACAGAGTCCAACGTAGTGCTTACGACACAAGATATAGTTATGTATTTTCTGTTTGGATATTGTGCAACTTTGACCTGGATCCTTACACACTATCTTGGCTGGAAGCCCTGGAAGGACATAGGTGTCTGCTGCAGAAACAGAGAACCGGAAATGGTTACGACGAACGAGGCCCATGCGGAAAATTTTCCACCCCTTCCCTACTGTGAATCTCCCCCCTCCCCTACTCGGAACTTCCACCCCCTCCCTACTCCGGATCCATCCCCTACTTGGAACTTCCAACCCCTCCCTACTCCGAATACTTCCCCTACTCGGATCTTCCACCCCCTCCTTACTCCGAAACCCCCCCTCCCTTACTCGGAACTTCCACCCCCTCCTTACTCCGAATCCCCCCTCTCCTACTCGGAACTTCCACCCCTCCCTACTCCCAATCCCCCTCCCCTACTCGGAACTTCCACCCCCCTCCCTACTCCGAATACCCCCCTCCCCTACTCGGAACTTCACCCCCCTCCTACTCCGAATCCCACCTACCCTACTCGGAACTTCCACCCCCTCCCTATTCTGAATCCCCCCCTCCCCATCTCGGAACTTCCACCCCCTCCCTACTCCGAATCCCCCCTCCCCTACTCAGAACTTCCATCCCCTCCCTACTCTGAATCCCACCCTCCCCTACTCGGAACTCCCCCCCCCCCCCCTCCCTACTCTGAATCCCCCCTCTCCTACTCGGAACTTCCATCCCTCACTACTCCCAATCCCCTCCCCTACTCGGAACTTCCACCCCTCTCCCTACTCCCCTCCCCTACTCGGAACTTTACCCCTCCTACTCCGAATCCTACCTACCCTACTCGGAACTTCCACCCCCTCCCTACTCCGAATCCCCCCTCCCCATCTCGGAACTTCCATCCCCTCTCTACTCCGAATCCCCCCTCCTCTATTCGGAACTTCCACCCCTACCTACTCCGAATCCCCCCCCCTCCCCTACTCGGAACTTCCACCCCTCTCCCTACTCTGAATCCTCTCCGACTCGGAAATTCCGCCCTCTCCCTACTCCGAATCCCCCCTCCCCTACTCGGAACTTCCACCCCCTCCATACGCTGAATCCCCTCCTCCCCTAGTCGGAACTTACATCCCCTCTCCACTCCAAATACCCCCCTCCCCTACTCGAAAGTTCAACCCCCTACCTACTCTGAATCCCCCCCTCCTCCACTAGGAACTTCCAACTCCTCCCTACTCCGAATCCCCTCCCTACTCCGAATCCCCCCCTCCTCTACTAGGAACTTCCAACTCCCCCCTACTCCGAATCCCCCCTCTCCCCTACTCGGAACTTCCATCCCTCACTACTCCCAATCCCCTCCCCTACTCGGAACTTCACCCCCCTCCTCCTCCGAATCCCACCTACCCTACTCGGAACTTCTACCCCCTCCCTATTCTGAATCCCCCCTCTCATCTCGGAACTTCCACCCCCTCCCTACTCCGAATCCCCCCCTCCTCTACTAGGAACTTCCAACTCCTCCCTACTCCGAATCCTCCCCCTTCCCTTCTCGTAGTAGAGGAGGGGGGGGGGGATTCGGAGTAGGGAGGGGGTGGAAGTTCCGAGTAGAGGAGGGGGGATTCGGAGTAGAGAGGGGATGGAAGTTCCGAGATGGGGAGGGGGGATTCGGAGTAGGGAGGGGGTAGAAGTTCCGAGTAGGGTAGGTAGGATTCGGAGTAGGAGGGGGATGAAGTTCCGAGTAGGGGAGGGGAGTAGGGAGAGGGGTGGAAGTTCCGAGTAGGGTAAGGGATTGGGAGTAGTGAGGGATGGAAGTTCCGAGTAGGGGAGGGGGGATTCAGAGTAGGGAGGGGGGGAAGTTCCGAGTAGGGGAGGGGGGGATTCGGAGTAGGGAGGGGATGGAAGTTCTGAGTAGGGAAGGGGGGATTCGGAGTAGGGAGGGGGTGGAAGTTCCGAGATGGGAGGGGGGGATTCAGAATAGGGAGGGGGTGGAAGTTCCAAGTAGGGTAGGTGGGATTCGGAGTAGGAGGGGGGTGAAGTTCCGAGTAGGGGAGGGGGGTATTCGGAGTAGGGAGGGGGGTGGAAGTTCCGAGTAGGGGCGGGGGATTGGGAGTAGGGAGGGGTGGAAGTTCCGAGTAGGGGAGGGGGGATTCGGAGTAAGGAGGGGGTGGAAGTTCCGAGTAAGGGAGGGGGGATTCGGAGTAAGGAGGGGGTGGAAGATCCGAGTAGGGGAAGTATTCGGAGTAGGGAGGGGTTGGAAGTTCCAAGTAGGGGATGGATCCGGAGTAGGGAGGGGGTGGAAGTTCCGAGTAGGGGAGGGGGGAGATTCACAGTAGGGATGGGGTGGAAAATTTTCCGCATGGGCCTCGTTCGTCGTAACCGTTTCCGGTTCTCTGTTTCTGCAGCAGACACCTATGTCCTTCCAGGGCTTCCAGCCAAGATAGTGTGTAAGGATCCAGGTCAAAGTTTGCACAATATCCAAACAGAAAATACTAACAATATCTTGTGTCGTAAGCATTATTTTGGACTCTGTATCAGTGTTTCCACTTTTCTTTTCAAACAATCTGGAAAACCTCGGCGATTTTCGGTAGAAAATCGGTAGATGGCTCTCAGGGTTCGGTAGAATTTTCAGTAGGACTGTTTTTCATTTTGTATTATGTTTTTGGAGGTGTTTGAGTGATTTGCGAATAAAGTACCACAATTTAAAAACTCAGAGAGCGATTCCGGAAAGAAAAGCGGGACTTCGTCGATCAATTTTTGTCAAAGTTGACTCTGTTTCGAAGGGGAACTTCGGAAGCAGATAGAAGCTCGAAATATAATGAAATGTATTTAATTTTGAAACTAAGTGTAGTACTGTAGTCGTCCGCGCGCAAAAAAAAGGTATAGGCTAATTACGCCGTCAACACCCTTCAAAAAATCTCTAGAATACCACAGACAACAGCCATATCAAAAACAAAGAATGACCACCAACACTCAGTGTTGCCACCTGTCGCAGAATTCTGCGATTTGTCACAGGTTTTCGAGTTCTCCCCAGATTCACAGCTGTGACAGCATTTGTCACAGGAAATCGCACTTTTGCCAAAAATGTCGCAGAATTCTGCGACATTTTTTAATTCGTCATTAGATATGAAAACAGAAAATTGCTCTATGAAACTTTTAGCACTTGGGATTCAGTCGTCGGCGGGTGTTGAGATTGAGTAAAACTTGATGGGCGGTAAGAAAAAATGCCTCTATGATATAATTATGTGTCCGAACCGGATTGAGTCATTGTTGGTGGAGGGTCCTGGAATTTTTGCTGATCACCGAGGGGTCAAATGAGTGCAGCGATTGGACTGAGACTCGGATTGTAGAAAGTTCACAAGCTCTAGACGATCCATTTTGGGCCCCGGACCGAATCTGATCACGGAGGGGGGGGGGGGTTCGAGGATTTCCGGAACAGTTCTCAGACTTGAGAACTTGACTCTAAAATACCCTAAGTAATATACCGAACATGCTCAAATGAGTAGGGCGATTTGGATGAAACTTGGAAGGTGTAAAGGTCATAATATGCTCTAGGTGAAGCATTTTGGTGTCCCGCCCGTATTTGGCTTCGGTGGGGGAAGTTGAAGGGGGTAGCCTACAGCAAATAACCCAGAATGCTCAGATTTGAGTGAAACGATGAGTGGTACGAGAAGCCCTCGGTGACGCGTTTATGTGTCTGAAGCTGATTCGGCCACGGTATACCGGTGCACCGGAATATCAAACGTTGAAGTACAAAAAAGTACAAAAGTTGGGTGCAATTGAGTGGACTGACCCCTTCACTCTTTTCCTGACTAACGATCAAGTTATAAAACACCACTCTTGGCAAGGGTCCTCTTCAGGCTCAAGCAAGAATAACGAACCTGCTTTCTTTTTGTTTCGTTATTTTAATTTCTAAATTTTATTTAGACCATGCCTATTTCAGTCAGTAAGTTCTTCAGTTCAATCAGTTCTTTTCAGTAAAGGAAGAAAATAAGTGCAAGGCGAAGATACGGTACCCTAAAGCTACCTGCAGTCACATTACGATAAAATTTCGCATCATTTTGCGCTAAAATTTAAAATTTCACATCATTTTGCGTCAAAATTTAATGGCAAAAAATTTTGTATTTGTTTTACGAACATTAGCTTGTCTTGCCCCTGGTTTAAACTGCTGCGTCGGATGCGACATAATAACTCTAAGGACTCCAGGGACAATCTTATTATGGGAATCTTAGTCTAACTAAATATTTTCGTCAAGTTCAAATGAGGTTGAATGAAAGTATACTGGGAAGATATTTTCGTCCCGTCATCCAAGGATTGATGTTCTTCTTGAAAAGCAAAAAAAAAATTCTCAACAAATCCATGTTTTTCCCCAAAATCGCATACAGTTTGTGCTTATCGCTCGATTTATGTCATATATCGCAGAATACAAAATCGCAACAGGGTTCTAATAGCAAGGGATAGCAAAAATATAGTATTTATCGATAACAAATTTTTTTTTCTAAATGGAACTGAATCCAAATCTCGATTCCAACACGGTGTTGCATTTTACTACGTTAATTGAAATACGCACTCCCTCAACACCTAAAATCTGAGTTTTTATCGAAAAATGACGGATTTTCGTTTGTCAGTTGTCACAGATTTTTGCGGCCAAATGTCACAGGTTCGGTAAAAGAAAAGTAGCAACACTGCCAACACTAAGTAACATTTTCCGGGGATTCAGAGTTTTCTGTAGATTTTCGGTAGTTTCGGGATCTTCTTTTTTTGCCGGAAGATGGATAGGGAATTCGGTAGATCTCCCGAAAAATCGGTAGAAGTGGAAACACTGCTCTGTATTAGCCTGCTTTTACTTATTTTAATTTACTAGTGTTGGGCGATATTCGATATCGATAACGATATATCGATATATCGGTCCAAATATCGATATCGAAACGTAAATATCGATATCGAAAACGATATTTGTTCATTTATAATTATTGTAAATTATGTATGTATGTATGTATGTATAGATTTATTGCCCATCATAAATGTAAAAATACAACGCTGATGGAGTAATAAAGAACGAAAAGGAAAAGAGACGAATAACTTCTGACAATACAAACACAACAGAACGAGAAAAAGAAACAAATAGGGGTAATCTCATACACGGACAGACACACGGTTAACGAAGGACCACTTCGAAGGTGCTTACACCAGTAAGCTGCTTCCGATATCTCTCGTTTCTTTTCTATACGCTGGACTGGCAACTCCGTACCGCGAGGATAGGGAGCTGTTGCTAGTCCAGAGAGGCAGCCGTAGCAAATATTTCGCATACTTGTAAAAACACTTCCGGATGTCCTTAATATCCGAAGCAGTAAAAAGAGATTATCCAACATAAGTTACATTTATATAGTGTTGGGCGATATTCGATATCGACAACGATATATCGATATATCGGACCAAATATCGATATCGAATATCGAAACGTAAATATCGATATCGAAAACGATATTTGTTCATTTATATTTATTGTAAATAATCCGACATAAGTCACATTAATATATCCGAAATTTGAGCAATAGGCCTATGTTCTTCGTATTCGTTTTTATTTATTCGAAGTTTGAGTCGATGCAAGATGCTTTTTTACGACAATTTTGCTCTTAAATTTTGGCGAAACGAGACGGATACTGTAGCGAAACATGGCACCGAAATATCGATATATCGTTTATCGAATATCGAAAGTGAAAATATCGATATATCGAAAAATCCAAATATCGCCCAACACTACATTTATATATCCGAAATTGAAGTAATATGTTCTTCGTAATTCAGTTTTTATTTATTCAAAGTTTTAGATGAAGCAAGATAATTTTTCACGACGACGTTGTTTTTAAATTTCGGCAAAACAAGACGTATAGTATAGCGAAACATGGTGCCGAAATATCGATAACGATATATCGATATATCGGACCAAATATCGATATCGAAACGTAAATATCGACATCGAAAACGATATTTGAGATATTTCTTCAGTTATAATTATTGTAATTAATCAAAAATAAGTTACATCTATATTTCCGAAACTGGAGCAATATGATCTTCGTAATGCAGTTTCTATTTATTCGAAGTTTGGGTTCATGCAAGGTACTCTACTCTCTAACGACAGATTTGCTCTTAAATTTTGGCGAAACGAGGCCTATACTATAGCTCTATAGCGAAACATGGTACCGAAATATCGATATATCGATTATCGAATATCGAAAGCACAGCTTACGTATCTAGGCAGTTAAGCAAGCTCCTATCTTCCCCATGAGAAGCTTTTGGTACACAGCTCTGAACTTGGCGCCTCCGTAGATCGTGCCTAACACCATAGGCGGGAGCGCAATTTTGTCTGGCTGCTTCAACTTGCCTATCTATTGACGACGTCACTGCACTTGCATGGCTGTTGCTCCCGCGTCACTGTGTTCCTAGCGCGTAGATCGTTCCTAAAACCATAGGCGGGAGCGCAATTTTGTTCGGCTGCTTCAACTTACCTATCTAATCACGACGTCACTGCACCTCGCATGGTTGTTGCTCCCGCGCCACTGTGTCCCAAAAATAAAGCGAGTTTGCAGAACTGCCTAGATACGTAAGCTGTGATCGAAAGTGAAAATATCAATATATCGAAAAATCCAAATATCGCCCAACAATTCCATATATCGATTATCGAATATCGAAAGTTAACATATCGATATATCGAAAAATCCGAATATCGCCCAACACTATAATTTACTAAAGAATCTGCACTTATTATATACTCATTTAGTACCGTAAGGAAAAAGGTAAAGGAAAAAAGGAAGGAGGCTCTAAAATTGCCTACCAGAACATCGCTAGTATTTTCTTCCTTTACACAGTGCATTATACTCAATGATATTTTTTGCATTTATAGTTTTTAAACAGGGAGTAAACACAAATTGAAAAAAAGGGAAAACATTGCAGATGGTTGGTCTCTTATTGGTAGTCCCAGTGCAAAGCAACACTAGGAAGTAGTTCCAAGATAGTACAGTCAATATAATGTCTGACAGCAAACAAATTGCAACAGAAATGATTTTTACATCATCTTGTAGGGAAAAAAAAAATGTACAACATATCAAAAGTTGAGAAACCTAGCGGGGTGCAAAATTACTGTTTTTTAGCGTTTTCTGTTTTATTTTTCAGCTGAAATTTCTGATTTTCTGAAGGCTTAACGTTTACTTCATGGGATAGACATTTCTGATGTAGTTATATGTGCTGAACTCGAATATCACATCAGATTAAAGCTACGGTCAACCAAAAGGGTTTCACATTCATCAATATTCAAGAAATCCACATGTTATTATATTGTCCCGATGTTCGCACTTAAGACCGAATGCAGAATCAAATGGGTGTGTTGAATGGCTAAATAATAACTGAATTATTAAAATAACTGAATTTTTAAAATTACAAATTATTAAATTATTCCATATTTGGTTGACGTCACTAATTTTAGAGTCATAACTTGTCCCTCGTACTATTCTAATTAGGCACATGAGTAGGCATATACTGTGTGTAACTTGGGGTAAATTTTAATTGCGATGTGAGTTATCCATCCGTTTTCATGTGGGCTGTTTTCGACCCTAAGACAAAACGGGCAGTGTTTTATTGGCTATTCATGCCTGTGTGAGGGGTGAGCCAAGCTGCAAGACTGCCTCACCCAGGAATCGTAGTTATCCAAAGATAAGACATGCTGAACACGAATATGAAAACCATTTTTGCGCCGGACAAGTGGTTCGCCCGGAATCCGGCCAAAACCGGAAAGTTTGTTAAATTGTAAAAGTTTTATTTGAAGTTGATGAGATGTTTGAATTTGGGGTAAGAAGCCATGCTGAACACGAATATGAAAACCATTTTCTCGCTTGACAAGTGTTTCGCCCGGAATCCGGCCAAAACCAGAAAATTTGTTAAAAGTAAAAGTTTTATTTGAAGTGGATGAGATGATAGATTTAGGGGTAAGAAGAGAAGCAGAATCCGTATATGACAATCAATCTTTAGCCGGACATATAGTTCGTCCGGAATCTGGCTGAAAGTGGAAAATTTATGGGAAGTTAAAATTTATTTGAAGTTGATTAGGTGTTGGATATAGGGGTAAGGAGATACGCTGAATCCGTTTTGGAGCTTTATTTTTTCGCCAGTCAAGTAGTTCTTGAATTTTTCCCAAACCATAAAAGTTCACAGAAGTAAGCTAGAATCGTTTCGGTCGCCTTCCAGAGGTAAACGCACATGCTGAATCCATCTGAGCTTGGATTTCTCGATGATTAGCTATTGTTACGGTAACTGTACTTCTTCGCTTAGTTCCATCTCTTGCAATTCGTGTCCAGGCAGCTCAGCAAATGAGCAGTCAGGAATCAGGATTATTCAAGATTCAGGATCCTGTCAGGATCCAATCCACAAAAACTTCTGGCTCCTGGGCTCCGACCATTCGGAACCCTTTTGGCGTGTGTTGATTTGATTTTAATTTCCCTTTTCTGAGTAGAAAAAAACAGCCAGATGTTTTCGCTCTCCGTCCACAACGCCCGGTACCGACTTACTATGAGCAATGATAAATAAATGTATGCAAGTACTTATATTTTCAATTACTCTTAACTTTTTGCCTAGGCTACTGATGATCATGGTGCAATAACAGATCACATTCTATTATTTTAATTCTTAACAGATGGCCAACAATCTACTTTAATTTAATGCACCTAGATGTTGTAAGCCTATGCGCATTTTTCCTGCCTATGACAGTTAAGACAACTTCTGACAGCATAGATGGCGTAAGCGCAGTCTCTCTGGTATTCTGTGATTGCATTACGTCAGGATTTGCAAGTTTATTAAATTAGCTTGGCAGGTCTGAACAGGTCTCAGGTAGTTTAGTTGAAGTGGATTATTGTGGATCTTGTGGTGTTATGTGAAAGCCAATAATGTGGATTAGGACTATTTCAAATGCGGTAGGCCTTATTTAGGGGTATAGTGGCCTGTATCCTATCCAAGGCGGATGTCAGTTCTTATAGGACTTGCCCATCGAACAAGTGCCACACATTTCTGCTCGTTCGTCCGTTTGTCGGTCGGCCCACGTTTTGCGAGATCGGCCGCTTCCACATAAGCTAGGACGATGAGTCTTGGCAGGCTTATCAGGGACGCAAAAAGATCAACTTGGAAATAGTTCCCGCCCATCTGGGGGGAGTCGAGGGAGGGGGAATCCGGAAAAGGTATGTATAACTTTCGAAGGGGTTTTCCGGTCTTGATGAAACTTGATATTTGGCAAGGCCTCGCGTCTCAGACGACCCACTTCAAATCCGGACCGGATTCGGTGATTTTGGAGCGGGGATCCGGAAATTTCAGGAAATGCTTAAAGTGGAGGGATTGAGATGAACTTGGTGGGAAGAACAAGCACTAGTCCCAGAGAAATCGGTGACGTGCGCGGACCGGATCAGGGCGCTGTGTGGGGAGTTGGGAGGGGAGGGGTCCGGGATGTTGGTGATCCCGCGAGCGCGGTAGTTCTTGATGTACTAGGACGATGAAAATTGGCAGGCATATCAGGTACCCGAAAAGACTTAGCTTTTTTCCCGTTCCAGCCATCGTGTGGGGAGTGAAGGAATGGGGAATCCGGAATCTAGTAGCATGCATAGCGTTTGGACGGGTAATCGGATTTGAATGAAACTAAGCAAGTGGAAACCGCCATCGCCTCAGATGTTCCACGTCAAGTCTGGACAGGATCCGAGACCTGTGGGGGTAGAGTGGAGGGGGGACCATACATCTCATGAAACGCTTAGTGTTGAGGGAACAGGATGGAATTTGGCAGAAAGAACAAGAATAAGCCCCAGATCGTACATTGGCTCTTCGGGGGAGTTGGAGGGGGTTTCCCGGAATTCCGGTGATCGCGAGCTAGGATATTTCCAGATGTACTATGGACGATGAAACTGGCAGGCATATTAGTGACCCGAGCAAATAGAGTTAATGACCTGACGCAATGCCCCAGGAAAACTTCCGTTCCTGGATCCGACCATTTTCGGGGGAGTTAAGGGAAGGAAAACCTGGAAATTCTTGACTACCATAGGTTACGAACGGGTGGTCCGATTCGAGTGAAACTATGGAACAGATGGCCTAGATATGCAAGACATGTGTCCGTGCCAGATTTTGTGAAATGCACAAAAACCAAACAAACGGGCCGAATGGTATGTAAGTTGGAGAGTATATTCGGCCTAGGTTTGTTATTTGATGTCCGGACCGGACCCGACCACGAAGGAGGATGATGAAGCGGGACACGGAAGTTTGTAGAAATGCTCCGATTCGAGTCAAAACTGATGGGCGGGAAGAGGAGATGTCAGAGATACGATATTTTATGTTTCTGAGTCGTAGCCATTCAGACACAATGGGGAAGTTGGAGTGAGAGACCAAAAAATTGTATATAGATGACATATTTTAGTGCCTGGACTGATCCAAGCACGGTGGAGGGGGGGGGTCGGAATTTCCAGTAAAATGCTCAGATTGGAGGGAAACTTGATACGCGGTAAGAAAAGGTAGTTTGGGTTGTTCTTCGCGTACCCAAGGGGTACGCGAAGGAACCAAAATCGTTTTAATTCGTAACTTCAAAATCTCGCCTTACTCACTTTTGACTGCCGAAAGCCTAATATTACCAGCAGAGGCATCACTAGCCCAAACATTTTGACAAGCAAGGTATTTTTATCGACTGTTTTTCTAAAAAATAACCGTTTTTACAAAAAATCGCGGCGCTCGTTTCTTTTTAACCGTCTGGACGACCAGTTTGGGGAAGGGGTGTTGCCAACAAGTGCGTGACGCCCCTGATTACAGCTAGCCTACTGCCATAAAATCTGTTCCTGAGTCTAACAATATTGTTTCACGAATTAAGCTAGCGAAGACGTTTGCGATGCAGTTTGATGAAAGCACGGAGGACATCAAAACCATACACAGAAACAGGCTGACTGTGAAAAAAATATTGCCGTAAATGACGTCGAGCCGACATTTCATAAAATTCTAGCTAAAAAGCAGCCTCAAGTGTCTCATTGATTCTGTATAAATTTCTACTCATGTATGCCTTGTCATTTGAGATAATAAATATCGTCTTTTTAACGTTCTGGAAAAGGGGGTACGCAACATTTTCGAACCTTGATTAGGGGTACGCGGTACGGAAAAGGTTGGGAACCACTGCTTTAGATCATCCATATATGTGTCTGAACAAGGCTCGGCCGCGGTAGGGGGGTTGGAGGGGAGGTACAGGAAATAGTGTGGCACCTCCAGGGATCAAAAGAGTTGGGCTAAAATTGGAAGGTAGAAAAGTCATTTGCCCTAAGTGATTCGAGGCGATGCCGGAATTGCTCAGTCTCAAGTGAAACTGGAAATCCTATTTCAAGGGCCGATCCTAGGGGTCCTAGGGGGCTGAAGGGTGTACTTTGTGACGTCTTCTTATACTTTCTTGCAGCACCTTATCAACAAGTGCCACATGAGCTCAGCTCTTGTCTGTAAAACTTAAGGCAAGATGGCATACAACAACTCCCGTTCAAACACTTCAAACCCCAGATTCAGCGCCATGTTTCAGGGGCACTTGGGGCTTTAATAGCTTTTGACACAAGAAAATACCGTTTTAAAAATCAGGGGCACCGCCACAGACGCTTTGGATGAGGTTGCCTATAGAGTGGATGAGGATTTAGAAGTCTGATACTGTGAAACGAATGGTAGTCTTGTGTTCGAGTGTTTAGTATAGAAATCAATTGTAACAGCTGTTTCGGCCATGCGATTTTCTGTTGAATGATACGTTACTCGGATCCATGGACAAAAAAATCTGCCAAGGGGACCCACCCAAATAAAATCTGCGATTTCTTGGGAAAAACACCAACCCCCACCCGGCTAGGGTCCTCAGATTTCATACCAGTCCCCTATACAAGGACAAGAAAAAAGAAGAAACGAAGGGGAAAGAAAACAAATTTAAATCAGACGTTTCGTTAGGCTGACTTACGGGTAAAATCAGGTTACCAAAGATTGAGAACACGCTTGCCAAGGTGGTGAACATTTAGAGAGGTGTGCAAAGAAACACTGTAGCCTACATTATTTTGACTGAGATGTAATTTTTTCTTCTTTTCTAGGTTTCCTAATGTTCTGATATTCACCACGTCAAACATGACCAGTTCCATTGATCTCGCCTTGTGGACAGAGCTGACATCAAGCAGTTCATTGGAAACCCGAATGCGAAGGTTACTTATTCAATTTTGCATTCCTGTCTTGAAGAACTCGTAACAGTAAGTGTTTTCTGGCATAATAATTCAGCTCATTTTCGGGTTAAGCATCTGAACTAATTTCCCGCAAAACAGAATACAGAACAGAAACAGATGCTGAAGAAACAGAATGTTTATGTATTCCAGCAAACAGTCCCCCTGTTCCAAACTTATATACTTCGAACCCTTCCATTCCCATTACATCCGCATATTGGACGCCAGAATAGACTAAGTGCCAATGTGAAGTTTTCTGGTGTTTTGAGAAGGACGGGATTCTGAACCTTAGACCTGTCGCGCCAATTTTTCATCCGAGGTCAAGGTCGATGGCGAGTCCGAGCCCTGAGTTTTTTTCAACCAGCAAGCGAAAGTGAACTTAAACAGCCGGAGGCTTTGTTGTAGACCTGTGCCTACTAAGGGGCTCACGTGCCGAGCGGTATACACGATGACAATGGGGCCGGTTTATTACTTTTTGTTAAGCAGTTACAGAAACCCTGTAATAGAACATAATATTAACATTGCTTTTAAGGTAATATTTAATTAATCCCTAACTATTTAATACACTTGTTACCTCTCTAAATGCCTATTCTAATAACTAATTATTGTCTTTACCTATCCGTCTATGTATATTCATTTTATTTGTACTAGCGTAGTACTGTCTGCTAGGTAGTGTTATTACTACTACTGAAAACTGTTCGATTGGTTACTGATATTATATGTTTAGACCAAAATGTAATTTTCATAACAGGCTTCCTTACCTTAGACTTAGTTCCTCCTGCACCTCTAGAGGCGCTTAGGGCATCCGAGAAGAGCCGCCAGTCGTTTCTCATACGAACCGCTGCCCGTACATCTTCCCGTTCGGGCTGGTATGGACGCGTTGATGTTGTCCGGGAAGAGGGTGCAGGGGTAGAGTTGCCACACCGGGTGAAATAGTGCGTGCCACTAAAGTTTGGAAAAATTGTTCTTTTCTTGAAAAAAATACTAATATACAGATTGATTATTTATATCATTTATTTATTGTTTTGTGTTGTATTTTTGCGATGGCCCGTGTTGGCTTTTGGGCAATAAATCTATCTATCTATCTATCCATCTATCTATAATAGCAAAAATATGCGTAACAACAATTATTTTGATTGATTTATTGCGTTATTTGCAAAAAAGAAAAAAAAGGCTCTAAGCGGCCAGTAGCTTAGATACGGCATTTGATGATCATTATGGGCAAAAGTAGTAAGTTTCTTTTGAAGTGCTACTTCTAGAGGATAGTGTCAAAAGTAAAACTTACGTTCTGCCCGTGGCAACGCTGTGCTGGGGTTTTAAAGCACTCAAAAAAAGAACAACCAAAAACAAACTGAAAGTCGAGTAATATGCCATTAGGGATTATAATTATTTATTACTTATTAGTACGATAGAAAGAGTTAAGCTTGCGCTCATTGTGTACTAGCCGAGCTTGATACGTTTATTTTTATACTATATGTTTCCTTAGATAAGGCAGAAGGGTTCGTGAAATGATAGATTTTCTTTTATTCAGACGAAGATCGTTTGCCTGGAATCTACAGAAGATGTTGAAATGGCTTCCGGTAGCAAGGCTGAATTTGGACAAGGAGTTTCCAGATCTCTCGATCGAATTGCATCGTAAGTCCTTCCTGTCACTGTTCACTGCAAGCGAATGCGCTATTTAAGCTTCTTTTGTGGCACCCGGTTCCTCTCTTGAACCTGAGTGGATCCCTATGAGAGAATTTTGCTGGAAGCCCTAATGAGCAAATTGATCACCTTCCTGCCCCGACCTTGTAGCTACGGAAGCTGGAAAAACGACTCCTGGAGAAGAGGCAGTTTGCTCCTACCCAAGAACTGATAAGCCGAAGTAGCTAACCAAGCTCTCGAAATAATAATAATAATAGCTTTGATTAGCTATTATTGAATTTTCCGCGGCTGTCAATGCCATTCTCTTGAATCATCTTCGCCGAGACTGCGGAGACGGCTTATCTTCGAATCGCTATCTAGTGAAAGTCAGAAATTTTCATGTGTGAAGCACTTTATAACAATTAGAGCTATAACTAACGCTTATAGAAGCATAAATCTACTCTACTAAACAGTAGTATTACATGTTCTTGGTTGCAGGTTGTGTTTTGGCTTGAGCGGTCGGCTTATCCGGAAACTGCCCGTTCTGGCTATGGTCATGTGCAGAGTGCATTCCGCCATTCAAGTTACCTCGTTCCTCAGCGCCTTGGAAATTGTTGCGGTTGACCAGTAAAATGTTAGGAGGAATGTCTTGGATAAGTACATGCTTATTTAGAGACATTTAGGGTAGGTACCAATTCGTGTTGACAGTTCCGCTTTGAAGATATGGACGATATGTGAATTCCCTAGATCACGTGCCGTAAATGGAATTCTCCGAGCTCGGGGTTTTGATCGATGACTGATGCCGCAATACTGCTAGGCGTTCAATAACATATAACACATGTTTACGCATCCTCGTGCTATACGTTGTGAGAGTTTATCTGTTATGACCCTTTTGAGTGTTAGGTTTTGAGATAGAACTTCTGTTATGACCCTTTTAACTGTTATGTTTGGCGAGAAGATAGTATTATATATTATCGTCCGAAGAAAAGCAAGGGCGATAATGATTATAACACCAGTACACTTGAAAAATCGAAATAAGCGCAAGTGACAACACTGTAATGCCTGGCGTGATATTTGGGCCTGCCGTTCTGGATTCCACAGAAACCATGATGGGCTTTTGTTTAGAGAAATCAGGCTTTCAAAACACCGTCTTTTTCTGGACGGCAACACATGGGAAAGTTAAAAACTCTTTTTCCGATTGCGATAATAGTTGTTATCGCACGGTTGGAACTTTTTTTCTTTTAACAACAGGGGAATACCAGAAAAGTTTGGCACTGGGTAGGATAGGGCTGATATCACACTGCACGGTTTACTGGTGTTATTAAAGGTGAACTTCAGACATCGAGGTTGATATCGGAAAATAACACTGAGACGGCCATTGAAAATAACCTATCCGTGCCGAAGGCGAGGTTGATATATTCAAATGGCCGTCGAGGTTGTTATTCTGATATGAACCGAGATGGAGGTATGTTAACTACTATAACTGTTTCGAACAGAATATTTTTCATAGGTAGGACTTATTCTTCGTAGTAGTAGTGAACTGAAAGACAGAATGCTCCTCAGCCGGGATTTGAACCCAGGACCTCCCGCTTACAAGGCTCTACCAACTGAGCTACCGAGAGGCTTGCGAAGAGATTTCGCAAACCACTACAATAGTCCGGTACAAGCCGGCCATAGGAACAGTGATCCTGTCTGAAGGCAAATTCATCTAATCAGTTCACATCCCCAAGTCACGGAAATTACGTGGCTCCGACATTGGAGTCCTAGATTTCTACACTAAATTCAAAAAGTTGTTCTTGGTTAATTAGTCTCGGTAAAAGTCCTTTGTATAAAGTGCCATTTATGTACTTATTCTTCTTTTGTTGTACTCTTTCGCTAATGGGGTAGAGAATTTTATTTTAGTGAAGTAGCACCTACTAAAATGACTATTGTTGGGACCCAAGCACTTCAGTTTCTACCAATAGTCTTTCACTTTCGTTATTCAGATTCCATCTAGCGGCCCTGAAATCTACTACAAATCTTCTAAAACGACTCCGCTAGGGTTCGTGAAAAACGTAAACTATCAAAACCACGTGTTGACAAGAAAATTCCAGACAAAGAAAGTGTTCAGTGCTGAAAAACTAGCTTTTGGAAAGCAAGGGATAGTAGTATGTTGTTTCAGTTGACAAGCTGTATTTTCAGTGTAACTCTGATTGTGACAAGGTATGACCTAGGGCATAGGCTGGTTGTCTAAGAGAGTAATATGTTCTGTCATTTTTTCAATGCTTACTAACTAGCTTTTGGAAAACAAGGGATAGTAGGATGTGGTTTTACACTGTCACAAGGAGGTCAACGTTTCGCACCAACGTTTGGACAGGGCGGTATCAGTCTTGTGTTTTAGCTCATTCTGTTAAGTCGGATATGCATTTATGGTTCTCTATTGGCGTCATGATGCCTTTTATTTTGAGAAATTCTCATTTGCCTAGAAGTTTATTTCAGCCTCGTCCTAACGTTTCGCTGACAAAACGTTGTTAGACTGTGTCTCAAATTTGGTACAACGTTTAACTGAACATTTCCACTTTATTTTCTATATATACACACTCCCTTGACCCACAGTAGTCTTCCGTGTTCTTAGAAACACTGAATCACGTTTTTCGGGTATGTGTCTAAACCATTCGTTATGGCTTATGGATCCCGATCCCTCCACTCTATGCGATTACAAAGATGTCCAGTTCGCCACTCCAACTCCTCCCAATGTCACCGGATCTGGTCCGGATTTAAAATGGGATGTCTGAGGCAAGAGACTTTTCTAAATATCAAGTTTCGATTAAATCCGATAACCCGTTCAATAGCTGAGCTAGCCACTGGATTCCGGATTCCCTTTGTGTACACTCCCCCTCGACGGTCGGATCGGGGAAACGACATTCTCAAGTCAATAGATCGGGTACCTGACAAGCATGTGTAGTTCATTGTCCTTGTACATCAGGAAGTACCGAGCTCTGTACGTGGGATTACTACAAACTCGGATCCCCTCCAACTCGCCAACAGTGACCGGATCCATTTTGGTTATGCTATTCACTTGCTCTTCCCACCAACTTTCATCCCAAACCCTCCACTCTAAGTGTTTCCCAAGATTTCCGGTTCTCCCGTCCAACTCCCCCCAATATCACCGGATCCGGTTCGGATTTAAAATGGAGCGTCTGAGACACGAGATCTTTCTAGACGTCAAGTTTCATCAAGATCCGATGACCCGTTCGCAAGTTAAAAATACCTCACTTTTCGGATTCCCCCTATCTCCACCCCCACCCCCAGATGGTCGGATCCAGAAAACGACTATTCTCAAGTCAACCGGTTCGGGTTCCATACACGCCTGCCAAGTTTCATCGTCTTAGCGCATCAGGAAGTACCGAACTCGCGGGATCACTAGAAATTCGGATCTCCCCCCCCCTTACTGTGAACCGATCCGGTCCGGTTATGTTAATCACGTATCAAAGGCTTGTGCTTGTTTCTATCAACTCTCTTCCAGATCTCTCCACTCTAAGCGATCTTCAAGATTTCCGGTTTCTCCCTCCAACTCCCCGTATGTCACCGGATTCGGTCTGGATTTAAAATGGGAGGTCCGAGACACGAGGTACTTCTATATTTAAAGTTTCATTAAGATCCTAACAACCGTTCGTTAGTTAAAAATACCTCATTTTCCGGATTCCTCTCCCTCTATCCCCCCCGGATGGTCGGATTGGAGAAACGGCTATTATCAAGTCAATCTGTTCGTGTCCCTGACCTGCCTGCCAATTTTCATTGTCCTAGTACATCAAGAAGCACCGAAATCGCGGGATAACTAAAAATCCGGATCCCCCCCCCCAACTCACCCAAAGTGAGCGGATCCGGTCAGGTGCACCAATAATAAGACGTTCACTATCGCCAGTGGTGCTAGTGTCACGTCAAGACCAGAGCAAAATAACGCTAGAAAGTAGCGCCAAGACTTGGAAAAAGTGAAACACACTCGAACAGCAGCGATTTTAGGACCAATAGCGGTAGTGAACGTACTGAAACTCGGATCAGTCGCGCACCAGCGCTGGCTCCAATAACTTCATATTCTGAAAACAGCAAAAAAGATAAAACCTCCATTGTTTACTTGATTTGTGCAGACCGCATCTTAGCTTTACTAGAAATTTTTACACCCGCAAGTTTGTCTCGCTTTCAATCTCGGTTTCATGGTTTTTCTGCTATATTCACAATATGAAGTTTTTGGAGCCAGCGCTGGTGCATGACTAATTGAGTTTCAGTAGGGACGTTCACTGTCGCTAGTGATGCTAGTGTCGCTGCTACTCGAGTGTGTGTCGCATTTTTGCAAGTCTTGGCGCTACTTCCTAGTGTTATTTTGCTCCGGAACAAACCTGCAAAAAAACACCTGAATACTGAAACTTCTGCCGACTATGAATATCTTATTATTTTTAAATACCACTGTGGGTAAAAAAGTAGTCTTGAGACTTAACTTTTGACACGGCCGCTGTTTTTTCTGCACAATTGGGGCGATGACAGGAAAAAATTGTATCCGGTTTAGATCAACCTCGGTTTTGTTAAGACTGAAAGCTTAAATTTTATTTTATTGATAGCCACGTTTCTGGTAGGGAGTACGAGTACAAGATAAGATAAGATAAGATTTTATTTGCGCTAAGAGCCAACGGCCATGGCAAACACATATATATAAAAAAAAAAAAAAAAAAAAAAAACATCAACATACACACGTAAAATATTAACTCCTATAAGCACCTATCCCTATGGGCTAGGGCTACCCTAAGGAACATCACCAACTGTTTTATATTTCCAAAACAATTATTCCCCATTACACCACACATCCATTCTTCATCCATTCCCCTTCCATTCACTCCAAAAATTTCTAGCCTAAGTTCACTCAGACTTTTGCATTCACACAATAAATGTTTTAAATTCTCATCCATGCTACCACACATCGGACATGAGTACGGACTGGACCGACCCGCTTTTAAATATACTTCCTCCCCCCGCATCTCTTTAATTTTTGCATAAAACCTCAAAGACATTGACTCATCCTTGGCCAGTTGACAAGTTTGAATTTCTTGGTGCAACAGACGACTTTCCACCACCTTTCTCACATCACCCACAGAGAGTCCAGGCCCATCACCATTATTCCAAAATTCTGACAAACCGCAATGGTCCAATATCTGCCTCACCTGGGATGCCCACGAATCTTTTTTGGAGTCCCGAATGCTTTCCTTATATGCTGCCTTGGCGACTCGAACCCGTGGCATCTGCAGCAACTTCTCCCAAAATGAGATCATACTTACCCATCTCTTTTTCCTTAAACTACTTAGGCCCAGGTCACCCATCAAAACTATCGAATTTATTTTATTACTAACTCCTATTACTCTTTTAAAATACATCAATTGCAATTGCTCTAACTTTGCATACTTACCAAATCCCCAAATCTCGGATGCATATTGTATAGCCGGGATAATTTTTGTCTGGAAAACCTGTTTATGTAACTTCATGTCTTCTGTAACCCTTAACTTACTTCTTAATACCATATTTATACATCGCTTACCTTTGGCTACGCTTGCTTCAACTTGGCTCCCGAAGGAACCATTTGACTTGAACTTATGTCCTAAATAAATAAATTCTTCCCTTCCCTGAAAAACGAATTTTTCAATGCGTATACGAGGTCTATGAGTTGAGTGGTTTAGTTTTTAAGGTGATTCAAAGCTAAGTGAGGAGTTAACTGCCCAACTACCGCCGCTCATACCCGAAGCTTATTCAGTTACAGTAAAATTTAGTTGTTTATATCAAAAGAAATGTATGTAGCTGATCACATCATACTACCAAAAGTTTGTAGCCAATTAGTTGGCTACTAAGGGGGTGCCCTATACAGACACTCTCAGTAGCGTAGCCAACTAGTTGGCTACACTTGTTTCCCCCAGAAACACTCTCAGTAGCCAACTAGTTGGCTACACTTGTTCTCCCAGAAACACTCAGGAGCCAACTAGTTGGCTACACTTGTTCCATTCCTATACAAACCTTTTGTATGCGACTTAGTCGGCTTCCAAGATGTTTCTGGGGAAATTCTTCTTTTTAAAATTCTTCTTACTCGTGGCTTGAGTTCCACACCGACTAGGAACTCAATTGACCTGAACTCCATCTGGGTAGTTAGAAACCTGGATAGAATTACGGCCATACTTGCTTGGAGATTTTTGGAGAAGTTTCACCGAAGCAATCCTCGACACAAACTGGCCCCCTCCCCCGTTAGTTTTTGGATGAATCGGGATTTAGTTACTTCTTTTCGAAAAGGGCTAAATCTTTGCTGGCAGTATTTTGTCTCTGATTGGCCGTTGTCCTCGTCACGTCAGGTTTTACCGTTGAAGTTGTCGCCGAGGGGTTGTTCACTCCCAAAATGGTTGTACAGTGGTGCTCGGTGCCCAGCCGGTGCCCAGCGGTGCCCCCAGCCGGTGCCCAGCGGTGCCCGGGTGAGCCCAGCCGGTTCCATAAATCACAAATCTGGTGACACTAATTTATTGAGCATTCGAAAAAAATAAATTATTTGAGAAAGGCAGAACCCAAAATGCCAATTAGATTAATTCACCTATTATATTTCTCAATACTCAGTCGGCTCTTCAGTATCCTACCCTAATGCACTTCTACGTTTTCTTAGAAACAACTTGAAAATTCAGACTCGAAGTAAGAGTTCTATCGGCGGTACGCGACATGGCCAGTCAAACCTTTTCTCAACTTCGGGACACTAAAGTGGAAATACTTGAATGAAAAAATTTTTTTGAATCACCTCCAGTCCAGTATACTAGCCCTTTTTGGGATCCAAAACGTTATTGGCGGATACCTATGACATCGCAAAAGTCGTCTGTCTAACCGTCTGTCTGTCTGTCCGTCCGTCTGTAAGCACGATAACTCTCGAAGAGAATGAGATATGTTGATGAAACTTGGTGTGAGGATTCTTTGGGTCAAGAGTAAGGTCGAGTTCGTAGATGGGCCCTGTAGACCTACATTTAGGGATGGGGGAGGGGGTTAAATTAAGGGGCAAACAAAATGTTTTGAAACAGCTAATGTGATAGTGCTAATGTGATAGTCGATTATGGAGTAAGCACACATGCTGAGCACGATGGTGAAAACCATTTTCTCCCCTGACAAGTAGTTCGCCCGAAATCCGGCCAAAACCGGAAAATTCGTTAAAAGCAAAAGTTTTATTTGAAGTTGATTAGATGTTCGATTTAAAAGTAAGAAGACATGCTGAACACGATGGTGAAAACTATTTTCTCACTGGACAAGTAGTTCGCCCGGAATCCGGCCAAAACCGGAAAATTTGTTAAAAGCAAAAGTTTTATTTGAAGTTGATCAGATGTTCGATTTAAAGGTAAGAAGACATGCTGAACACGATGGGGAAAACCATTTCTAGCCGGACAAGCAGTTCGCCCGGAATCCGGCAGATACCGGAAAATTTGTTAAAAACAAAATTTTTATTTGAAGTTGATTAGATGGCAGATGTAAGGGTAAGAAGAGACGCTGAATCTGTACATGACAATCATTTTTTACCTGGACATATCGTTCTTCCGCAATCCAGTGAAACCGATTTTTTTTTATAAGTCAAAGTTTTATTTAAGTTGATTAGATGTTCTTTATAGGGCTAAGGAGATACGCTGAATTTGTTTTTTGAACTATCTTTTTTTTCGCTCGACAAGTAGTTCGCTCGGAATTCGGCCGAAACCGGAAATTTTGCAGAAGTAAAGCAGGAAGTTTCGATCAGTATCGTCAAAATAGATTTGGCTTATACAGGTATATCTGAACTTGGTTTTCTCAGATGATTAGCCTGGCGAAGACGGGATCTGGTGAAGACCAGACCTAGTTGTCTGGATCAAATATTAAATTTTTGGGATCCCATCGAAACCTTTAGTCTTGTTCATGCAGGGTGCTCAGAGGCTCGCGTCCTATTGGTCGGTTACGACGCGTACTTCAAGGAACGCGTCATAGCTGACCAATAGGACGCGAGACTTCCTCTTTGTTTACAAACTTTCAAGGCTTCAAACTCTAACAAAAAAGAACATTAATTTGCAAAAGTTGTACCATTCCAACAAGAAGAAGCCAGAATTCCTACAACTATCTGACTCACAGCAGCTATCCAAGATCGGTTATTTACTCTTAAAGTCGAAAGTGCTATACTTCCTAATGTTAAATTTTTTCGTTATTCTCCCGCCGTTTTCGTCGGATATGATGCAATCTCTCTATTGTGTGAATAGGAGTTATCAGCAGAAACAGGTTTCACAACACAACAATTTTTATTCTTCTTCTTTTCTAAATTTCGTCACGCGCATCGATTCATCATTCACAAAAAATATCATAGATGGCACTTTTTTACATTTTTCATTTCGGTACCCAGCCGGTGCCCAGCGGTGCCCAGGGAGGGTGTACAGTGGTGCCCAGCGAGTGAGCAACCCCTCGGTTGTCGCTGAATCTGTTGCCTAAATGGAGAATTAAAAGGGAATTTCGTATTCTATCCAGAGTTTTTCACTACTTGATTAAATCACGGTAAGTTAAAAATAAAAAATTATCGCAAAGCAACCAATCAAGCGGTACACCTCAGGGAACAAAATTGGGCCCACTGATATTTTTAATTGTTTTTAACAAAATTTTACGCGAGTATCCCAATCGTTATAAATTCGCGGATGATCTCTCAAGTTTATCGTTGCGGAATATTCCATCTAATTCGTCCGAACAAAGTATGTCTGAAATTTTTGAAATTTTATCAAATGAGTTGTCGGAGGTTAAGCTGTCGGTCACCCTTCCGAAGAGCGTCATCATAAGGTTTTCTTTTTTAAAGAGAGAATTACCAAATCTTGAAAGTGTCGGTTTGGCTTACCGTGAGAAGGTGAAACTCCTTGGAGTCACAATTGACAAGAATCTTAAATGGGATTCTCACGTGGACACTATCCTACACAAATCTTCGCTACTTCTGAAATCCCTTGCGATGCTTCGGAGATTTAGATTACCAAAGAAACTCATGAGATCCTTATATTGTACGTATATGCGCCCTGCAACGGGATACTCGTGCCCTGTTTGGCACCCGGGCCTTACGAAAAGTCAGACGGAAAAACTAGAGGATATACAGAAGCGGGGTTGCAAAATTATCCTTGGGCAAGATTATTGTACATATGAAGATAGCCTCACAAAACTTAGTCTTCCTACTTTAGAAAGCCGTAGACACAAGCTCACAATGGATTTCGGAGTGAAATGTCTATCTTCAGTTAATCACAGATCCATTCTACCAGATTACTAATCGCCCAACCCCAACCAACCCATCACTAGACTAAAAACTGAAAAGAAAAACCGTCTTCAAATTACCCCGCCCCTAGTAAAGTCGTCTGACCGATATTTATCTTCATTTGTACCCATTTTATTTCCCATTTAAACTCTTGACGCGTGACCTGTATTATAGTATGTAGGCCTATTCAATGTATCGTATACTGTATATATTATATGTCACTAAGTTGTCATGACGATCTTCTGCTAGCCATATTATATTGTGCTATTATGGAAATAAAGTATATATTTATTTATTTATTAATTTACTTTGTGATCTTATATATCACATATTAAAACTACAGCAAAACAGGACTGTTCTTTAATAAATTTCTACAATTTATTTCTGATTTTTCCGTTTTAGCTTCTTGAGTATGCAACCGTGTCCATGCTGTTGGCAGAGCAAAGGGTGAAGAGTGATATTATCTCAGTCAACAGAGTTTTTTACTGTATGGTCCAACTAGTACAGGAAAGACTTCACTTTACAAAGCCTTAGCTCAGAAGCTGGCCACACGAACCAGTGATCGATTTCCAGCAGTCCATCTTGTTGAAATCAACAGCCATTCCTTGTGTTCAAGGTGATTTTCAGAGGTAAGTCTAATACAGAATGCATCGATCGTTGGGGGGCATATACATTTTTTGAAAATTTTACACAATTTTTGCTGTTGTGGTGCGGTGTAAAATTAATTAAAAACACTAGAATAAAAAAAACCAAAAATGTAGTGGATCTGGACTAATTGCGTAAACTTCATATTTTTCTTTCGAACAAATCCGTTTTGGAAGCATTCCCCGTGTTCTCGCTGTTTTCTGTACGCGAAGTCCGCGTGGAGTGAAGTAGTTCCACGACAGTACAATATAAGGTTTGACCGCAAACAAATTGCAACAGAATTAATTTTTTTATCATCTTGTAGGGAAAAAAAACTGTACAAAATATCAAAAATTGAGAAACCTAGTGGGGTGCAAAATTACTGTCGAATAATAAGACGTGCACTATCGCCAGTGGTGCTAGTGTCATGTCAAGACCAGAGCATAATAACGCTATAGAGTAGCGCCAAGACTTGGAAAAAGTGAAACACACTCGAACAGCAGCGATACTAGCACCAATAGCGGTAGT
This sequence comes from Branchinecta lindahli, assembly GCA_023053555.1. Lineage (NCBI taxonomy): Eukaryota > Metazoa > Arthropoda > Branchiopoda > Anostraca > Branchinectidae > Branchinecta > Branchinecta lindahli. The sequence goes on from JAKZAO010000032.1 coordinate 48,013, forward strand.
GAACGTAGTGAAACTCGGATCAGTCGTGCACCAGCGCTGGCTCCAATAACTTCATATTCTGAAAACAGCAAAAAAGATAAAACCTCCATTGTTTACTTGATTTGTGCAGACCACATCTTAGCTTTACGAGAAATTTTTACACCCGCAAGTTTGTCTCGCTTTCAATCTCGGTTTCATCGTTTTTCTGCTATATTCACAATCAGTCAGCGTCTAGCGCTCGTTCAAAGCGGACGTATTTCAATTCGCAAGAGAGTGATTTGGTGATCTGGAGAATACCATTCATTTGGATTATTGGGATGCAAGAGTACGGTGGAGAAAGTTTTGGAGAAAACTGAGCAGGTCTCCACGTTCCACCGGGCCACCATCAAAACGGTGATTGCCAACGTTCACGTGGGCCTGCCCACTTTCAGATAAGTTTAAAATTTTACGTTATATCGGTTCAATTGGAGGTTGAACGAAATGGATGAGAACAATACACAACTGGTGTTAGACGAGTTAAGGCAACTTAAGCTATCAGTCAAGGTATTGCAACATGTCCCGTCTCAAGTTGGTCAATTACGGCAGGAATTGGCTGATTTCACAACGGGAATAACGGCAAACATTTCAAAGCTAGAACAATCGTCATTAGAAGTCAAACAAGATGTGTCTGCGTTGAAGAAGGCTCTAGAGGATACCCGCGGGAAACTAGATCGCATGGAGGCTGACCTGAAATCATGCAATATTGTTATGTACAATTTTAGCCCAAAGAATAGAGGCCCTAACCTTCGTTCCGACATATTATGTTGTCTGAATAGCGTCATTCCAGGAATTAATTTGTCACCTAGTGATATCAAGGACGCATTTCGTCTGAAAACTAGCCTTGGTGTCCCGCCAGTATTAATCAAATTGGCCAGCAAGGACCAGCGCGCCGCGATATTGAGAAGTAACCCACTGCTCAAACGTTTTTCAATCGTTGCATCACCTGATTTTACCGATCTTGAAAAACAGGCAAGGGCTAAATTGAAGCCATTGTTAGAGGATGCGCGAAAAGCTGGTCAAAATGACGCGGCGAGTTTGAGGGGTGCCAAGCTTCATGTTGGAAACCGCGTCTTCGTTTACGATCGGGAGAAGGATTTGGTTGGTAGTAGAAAGTGTACCGCGGCAGGAAGGTCGGCATGGATATAACCAAATCTCTGTACACAACGCATCAAGTCAAATGGCTCAGTCAAATTTTACTGGGAATAGATTAGTTCCGGTTGGAAACACGGCTTCCGCGCCCCATAACTCAATCTCTGTAAATAGTGAAGCTACATTTGTGAACATGGGAAATGCAGCTACCGTTACAAACGCTGTAAATAAAGAAGTTGCCGTTGTGAACAGGGGTAGCGCCCCCCCTAACCCCATGTTGGGCCCTGGTGTGTCCGGAATGCGAAGTCGTAGTACGTAGTGGATCTGAATATTTTGATGCAGCTGAATTGGTAGAAGTAGTGTTTGGAACGCCTTCAGGCCCCGGAGCTTCCAGTGACGGAAAAAAAGACAAGAATGTAGTGTACGGGAAAAGAGGAAGAATAGAGAATAGCCCTAGTGACGTGTCTTCCCAGCCGAGTACGAGTTTTGCCCGTGGGGATGAGGGGCCGGCAAACGAGTTAGAGGATCGTTCAAATAGAGCAAAAGAGAATCTGTCACGTCAGCTGTTCCAAGGTTAAATAGAAAGGGATACGGAAGACGCGGAAATGAATGCAGTGTTTAAAGGGTAGGAGGTGCAGGGCCGTCGCTTGTTGAAAGTTTCTCATTGGAATGTTCAGGGATATAAAAGGGAGAAAATGGCTGATCTCTTAAGAGTGGAAGATTGGGACATTGTGAGTGTTGTTGAAACGTGGTGCGAAAAGCAAGTTATAATGGAAAATGGTTACGTTACACTGTCGGCTGAAAGGGATATTTCAAAAAATGGTCGTTTGTATGGGGGGGTATGTGTTTTGTTAAAAAAAGATATTTTTAGTTCGATTGTTAGGTTACCAAGCCGGTCAGAAAATATTGTTTGGGTAAGAGTTAAAGTTGGAGATTTGTTTGTTATAGTTGGGAGTGTGTATGTGTCGCCAGAAAGTAGTAGTTATAGTAAGGAGAATACATGGGAGATTTTGATGAAAGAAAAGTATTTATTTAGAGGAAAGTTTTCTCATGATAGTTTTCTTATTCTAGGTGACATGAATGCATATTCAAGTGTATTAACGGAGGAATACGCGAGACCCAACCTTGAGGACCCTTCCAATGTCATTTGTGGTAATGAGGATGAATGGAGTCGTATAAATGAGGTATTTGGAGAAAGGAAAAGCAAGGACCAGACACGTAAGATAAATGCTTGGGGGAAAAAATTATTAGATTTTTGTTGGGAGGGTAATTTGGTTATTTTGAACGGAAGGTTGGGCGAGGATGGGAAGGTGGGAGGTTGGACATGTTTTTCGGGAGAGAGACCAAGTGTTATTGATTATGTGTTAGTTAGTAGGGACCTTTGGCCTTGGTGTAAAAATCTAAGGGTTTTAGATGTCACTGGATCGGACCATGTTCCCATTGGCTTATGGATGGAGACAAAATCAACACCAGAAGCAATTAATACGACAACCATGAAGAGAGGTAAGCAGCCGCCACCCCCCGGTACTAAGAAGCCTATACAGTATCAACAGTTGGAGCAAGAGAAGGTGAAAGCAGTGTTAAATAGTGAGGAAATGGAGCTTTCTTTAGAAGAGTGTATACGGTTAATGTCTAATGGTGAAATTGACCGGTCTTTTAGTGAGTTGACAGATAGGTTGTATGAGAATGTAGGAGTATTAGATAGGACAGACAATTCACGGGTGGAAAAAATTTTTTTTGATGAGGAGTGTAGGCGAAAAAAAGAGGAATTGATTGGTTTATTAAAAAAAGTAAAAGAGAATAATGGAGGTGAAGTGATTGTAAGATATAGAGTGTTAAGAAAGGAATATAAGAGGTTGATAAAAAGGAAGAAAATAATACATGAGAAGAAAGTTAATGATAAAATTATGCAAGCATATAGTTCAAAAGATAGTAGGGAGTTTTGGGTAGGTATTAGAGGTAGCGTAGGAAATGATAGAAGGATACAAGCGCCGGATGCAGAGACATGGCCTAGTTTTCTATTAGAAAAGGAATCGTCATTGATAAAAAGACCTGTTTATAATTGTAGGATGGATATTCCTGTAGATCCTCAGGTGTGTTTCCCTATGCAGGAACCGGATTACAAGTTGTTAGAAAAGGTAACTCAGGAGGAAGTGTGGGCGAATTTAAAAAAAATGAGGGGAGGTTCCGCACCGGGGACTGATGGTATCCCAACATCAGTGTGGAAATGGGGAAAGGAAAGTTTAATCCCTATTTTGGCGACTATGTTTTCTTGTATAATTGAGAATTCTTGGTGGCCGGAATGTTGGGCCACTTCTATAGTGACGCCACTATTCAAAAAGGGAGATAAGTCGGAGCATGGAAATTATAGGCTAATACATTTAGGAAATGCAATTAGTAAAATATTTTGTAAGGTGGTGAATAGTAGGCTAAGAAAATGGTTTGAAGAGAGGGAATTGTTAGACCCTTTGCAAGCTGGGTTTAGGCCTAATTATAGTACTATGGACCAGATATTTATATTGAATGTATTAGCTCGTAAATATACACGGAAGAAAGGGGGTAAGTTGTATGTAGCTTTTTTAGATTTGAAAGCGGCTTTTGATACTGTTAGTAGGGATTTATTAATTGATTATTTGGGTAAAATAGGGTTGCCTGCTTCATTGATTTGGTTGATCCTCCGAATGTATACTTGTGTTTGTTTGGTGGTGAGAGTTGGTCGGCAGTGGTCAAAGTTATTTAAGTCAAAATTAGGTCTAAAGCAAGGTTGTACGTTGTCACCCACATTGTTCTCGTTATATTTGAATGATATTAATAGTTATATGATGGAGAAACAGGCACCGATGGTTAGTCTAGATATTTTGAAATTGTGCATGTTATTATTCGCAGATGACATAGTGGTGGTGGCGGATAGTAGCAAGAACCTTCAGTCCCTATTAAATTTGGTGGCGGAGTACCTTCAGGCGGAGTACCTTCAGGCGAAGGAACTGATACTTAACAGGGAAAAAACGGTGGTGATGGTTTTTAGGAGGGAGAGTAAGATAGATATGATGGATACTTTTTGTGTGGATGGAAAGGCATTGGCGGTGAAGGATGAGTTTGTGTATCTGGTTATTAAATTTTCAAGTAATGTTAAGTTTAGTAAACAATTAGGTTACGCAGAATCAAAAGGAAATAGAATAGCGAACCTAGTAGCAAGGAGCCATTTAAAAAATATAAGAAGTGTAGGGTTCCATAAGAAAATTTTTAGGTCTAAAATAGTACCTACGATACATTACGGTAGTGAAATTTGGGGTTATAGGGCAAGTAAGAAAATAGAAAGTATTCAATGTAAGTATTTTAAAAAAGTGATAGGTCTATCTGATAAATTGAATAATATAGTTTTAAGAGGAGATGTAGGTTTAACATGTCTTAGAAATGATAGGTGGGTTAGGATGGTAAAATTTTGGGAAAAAATTATTGAACTCCCTAGGGTACGCCCCCTAAAAGCGGCGTACCTTGAGGCTTTACGGGATGAGCGTCAAGATTCGTGGCCTTCCCAAATAAAGAAAATTTTGGATCATTGTGGCCTATCGGGAGCATGGAGTGAAGGACACGGAACTCACCCATCTGATCAGAATGAGGTCTCCAAAACAGTGAAGCAAGTGCTATACGACCAAGAACTACAGCAATGGAAAGTGGATAAAGCCCAGGCAGAGTCGTTGATGTATTACGCCAAGGCCAAAGAGTGTTGGGGGGAGGAAGTTTATTTTAAGGTGGGTCTTTCTCAGGAGGAGCTTGGTTTAGTTATGAGTATGAGAGCTGATTGTTTGCCATTGGGAAAAAGAAGAAAGTATTTAGGTAAGTTGGTCCTTACTTTTGCCCTATGTGTGGTTGTGAAAATGAAACTTTACAACATTTTTTGGCGGAATGTGTGGAATTGAGTGATTTGAGGGAAGAGCTGTTTGGGGTAAGAGTGGGTGGGATTGAGTGGATTGTGCAGGTAATGAAACAGCTGAGTTTTGGTACGATTAAGTCGATTGGAAGGTTCCTGAGGTTGGGGATGAGACACAGGGAAAATTGTTTAAGTTTATAAGGTAAAATGAAATATAGTAGGATGTTGAGTAGTGTACAGATTGACTATTTATATCATTTATTTATTCTTTTGTGTTGTATTTTTGCGATGGCCCGTGTTGGCTTTTGGGCAATAAATCTATCTATCTATGAAGTTTTTGGAGCCAGCGCTGGTGCACGACTAATTGAGTTTCAGTAGGGACGTTCACTGTCGCTAGTGGTGCTAGTGTCGCTGCTACTCGAGTGTGTGTCGCATTTTTGCAAGTCTTGGCGCTACTTCCTAGTGTTATTTTGCTCCGGAACAAACCTGCAATAAACACCTGAATACTGAAACTTCTGCCGTCTATAAATATCTTATTACTTTTAAATACCACTGTGGGGAAAAAATTAGTCTTGAGACTTACTTTTTGTCACGGCCGCTGTTTTTTCTGCACGATTGGGGCGATGACAGGAAAAAATTATATCCGGTTTAGATCAACTTCGGTTTTGTTAAGACTGAAAGCTTAAATTTTATTTTATTGATAGCCACGTTTCTGGTAGGGAGTACGAGTACAAGGAGCAAAGGAGCAAAGCTGTTTGGAAAGCTGTCCTCAATTATAATTTCCAAATTGTAATTTCCGTGACTTGAGGATCTGGACTGATTAGATGAATTTGACTTCAGCCGAGATCACAGTTCCTATGGCCGGCTTTTACCGGACTAGTGTAGTGGTTTGCGAATTCCGTTCAAGAGCTCCTTGGTAGCTCAGACGGTTAGAGCGCCTGCCTTGTAAGCAGAGGGTCCTGGGTTCAAATCCCGGCCGAGGAGCATTTTTGTCTTTCAGTTCACTTCTTCCAACAAGAAGGACCGCCTGTGAAAATAGTTTTGGGCGGAATATGCGAAAATCAGGCGGAGTATTCTTGTTTGGCAACAGTGGTGTCATGAAACAGCAAAGAGAAGCGCGATTTTCAAACGAATTTTTCAATGCGTATACGAGGTCTGTGAGCAGGGTTGCCAAATGTGACACTTTTGGTGCTTTCTGACACTTTTTGCCTCTGGGTGACACTGTGACACTTTTTCTCTGAAAGTGACACTTTTTCTTACGAGTGACACTTTTGGGTGAGAAGAGCACATTTTTCATTAACTTTACTAGAGTAAAAGATTACCTACCCCAGAAACAGGTACTTTACTTTAATTTCATACCTAAAAAACAGTTTGAAGCCTCAAATAAAGCTCATTTCCGATCAAATTTTGTTAGAAAACTGTGATCGAACAGTTCAGTAATGTTTTGAAAAATGGTATTACAATTTCAGTTACTAACAAATATTCGATTTTCGAGCGTTTTTGCAGTGAAATACACTCAAAAAAAAATTGGTGTCAAAAAGCACCTTTTTGTCAGCAATTGTGACACTTTTACCAGTCGAACTCTTGGCAACCCTGTCTGTGAGTTGAGTGGTTTAGTTTTTAAGGTGATTCAAAGCTAAGTGAGGAGTTGACTGCCCAACTACCGCCGCTCATACCCGAAGCTTAGGCTATTCAGTTACAGTAAAATTTAGTTGTTTATATTAAAAGAAATGTATGTAGCTGATCACATCATACTACCAAAAGTTTGTACCCAATAAGTTGGCTACTAAGGCCAAGGGGATGCCCTATACAGACACTCTCAGTAGCCTAGCCAACTAGTTGGCTACACTTGTTTCCCCCAGAAACTACTCAGGAGCCAACTAGTTGGCTACACTCTTTCCCCCAGAAACACTCTCAGTAGCCAACTAGTTGGCTACACTTGTTCCCCCAGAAGAACTCTCAGTAGCCAACTAGTTGGCTACACTTGTTCTCCCAGAAACACTCAGGATCCAACTAGTTGGCTACACTTGTTCCATTCCTATACAAACCTTTTGGATGCGACTTAGTCGGCTTCCAAGATGTTTCTGGGAAAATTCTTCTTCTTAAATTTCTTCTTACGCGTGGCTTGAGTTCCACACCGACTAGGAACTCATTTGACCTGAACTCCTTCTGGGTAGTTAGAAACCTGTATAGAATTACGGCCATGCTCGCTTGGAGATTTTTGGAGAAGTTTCACCGAAGCAATCCTCGACACAAACTGGCCCCCTCCCCCGTTAGTTTTTGGATGAATCGGGATTTAGTTACTTCTTTTCGAAAAGGGCTTAATCTTTGCTGGCAGTATTTTGTCTCTTATTGGCCCTTGTCCTCGTCAGGTCAGGTTTTACCGTTGAAGTTGTCGCTGAAGCTGTCGCCTAAATGGAGAATTAAAAGGGAATTTCGTATTCTATCCAGAGTTTTTCACTACTTGATTAAATCACGGTAAGTTAAAAATAAATAATGATCGCAAAGCAACCAATCAATTTATTTACTTCGTGATCTTATATATCACATATTAAAACTACAGCAAAACAGGACTGTTCTCTTATAAATTTCTACAATTTATTTCTGATTTTTCCGTTTTAGCTTCTTGAGTATGCAACCGTGTCCATGCTGTTGGCAGAGCGAAAGGTGAAGAGTGATATTATCTCAGTCAACAGAGTTGTTTTGCTGTATGGTCCAACTGGTACAGGAAAGACTTCACTTTACAAAGGCTTAGCTCAGAAGCTGGCCACAAGAACCAGTGATCGATTTACAGCAGTCCATCTTGTTGAAATCAACAGCCATTCCTTGTGTTGAAGGTGGTTTTCAGAGGTAAGTCTTATACAGAATGCATCGATCGTTGGGGGGGCATATCAATTTTTTTTTAATTTTACACAATTTTTGCTGGTGTGGTGCGATGTAAATAATTAAAAACACTAGAATAAAGAATATCGAATATCGTTCGATTGCAAATCTTAAGGATAGAAGCTTTCTCTACTTTAACTGTCTAGAATAAAGAATATCGAATATCGTTTGATTGCAAATCTTAAGGATAGAAGCTTTCTCTACTCTAACTGTCATTAATTACTTCTAAAGAAAAATCTGGTTTTGCAGCCTATTATGAGGGTGAATAAGAACTCTGACCAATATGTTGATGTAGAACAACATATCATAGTTGGCTACACTTGTTCTCCCAGAAACACTCAGGAGCCAACTAGTTGGCTAGACTCGTTTAAATTGCTGCACTCGTTTGACCCCCATGCGAGCAACAAGATTTCCAGGACTCCCCCTACTGTGGCCGAATACGACTTGTAAACATAAAAGTCGTTTCTCTGACAACTCCTCTTCCCGTCCAGCAACTTCGACTGGAATCCTATCCAATCCCTATCTAATCCCTCGACTAAAAGTGTTTCGCGAATTTTTCTGTGCCCACCTGCAACCCCCTCACAAGTATCGGATCCGATCCGGACTTGGCATGGAACAACAGAGACGATACCACTTGCCAAGTTTCATTCAAATCCCATCCCCGTTCAAAGTTATGCATGACACTAGACTCCAGATTCCCTGTCCTTCCGATCCCCCACGATGGTCGGATTGGGGAAACGACTATTCTCAAGACAGCTTGATTTTCATCGTCCTAGTGCATCAGGAAGTACAGAACCCGCGAGATTTTTAGAAATCCGGGATACAACACTTTCACACAGTGCCCAGATCCGGTCCGGTTATGTTAATGACGTATCAAGGACTTATCGTTGTTCTTCCAACCAAGTTTCATCACGATCCCTTCACTCTACAAGCCGTTCCAATATTTCCGGTTCCCCATCTAACTCCTCCGAAAGTCGCAGGACCCGGTCTGGATTGACTGATACGAAAGTTGGACGTCTGAGACGCGAGGTCTATCTAAATATCACGTTTCATTAAGATTCGGTCATCCGTTAAAAAATTATAAAATATCTGAATCTTCCAGATTCGTCTCCCTCTACTCCCCCCAGATGGTCGGATCGGGGAAACGACTATTCTCAAGTCAATCTGTTTGGGTCCCTGACAAGCCTGCCAAGTTTCATCGTCCTTGTACGTCAGGAAGTACCAAACTCGCGGGATCACTATAAATCTGGATCCCCCCAACTCCCCCACAATGACCGGATCCAGTCCGGTTATGTCAATCACGTATTTAGGACTTGTCCTTATTCTTCCCACCAAGTTTCACCCCAATCCCTTCACTCCAATCATTTCCCAAGATTTCCGGCTTTCCGGCTCCCCCAAACTCACTGGATCAGGTCCAGATTTTAACTGGGTCGTCTGGGTCATAGTAGGGACGTTCCTTCCCCAGCGTTGGCACAGAAGATTGATAGCCTGAAGAGGACCCTTGTCAAGAAGGGCCGAAATATCGCTTCATAAGCATCACAGCTGACGAATCCGCTTTTCTATATTATATGAACATATAGTTTGACGCGGTTCTCTACTTCGAGTGTATATTCTTCACTATAGACACGGACCTGCGAGATGCAGCTATAATAGTAGGCTTTTAGTAGCTGGACACACTCCACTGGCACGCCGTCTTCTGCTAAGGTCACCCATAATTTGGATCTTATGACGAAGTCGAATGCTTTGACGGAATCAACAAAGATATTGATAACGGGAAGACTGCTGCAAGATAAGGCGCAGAGTAAAAATTAGGTCTCTGCACCCTCTTCCGCTCCGGAAACCAGCCTGATTTTGCGCGATCGTTCATCCCTTGCTAGCGATCAAGCGCGCAAAAATGAGGCTGTTTTCCGGAGCGGAAGAAGATGCACGGTCTCTTCGGGCACTATGTCTTACTTGCTTCCTGGCTTTGTCCTTGGCGGAACGGGATTCATGAGACGGTGACCGTCGAAACTCGACAAGTTTTACGGTTTCCTCGGAAATCAAATTTTCTTTCTTCACCGAGGCAAACCCAAGCACTTCGGTGACTACATCCGTTGTAGCTGTCTTTAGATCTTGAGCTGATTTCAACTTGGGTCCGAGACTAGTACCCGAAACTGGCCCCAGGATCTATTGCGAACGGCAGAAACCAGGCAAAGCCTCCATCTCGGAGAGATTTTCAGAACTACCTGGTACTGAGTATTAGCTAAAACTAGTTGTGAATGGGCCTTAAGTCATCTCAGGTACAAGTCACTTCAGGGATAAGTCGCACTAGATTAATAAACGAATCATAGGCATAGGTCACATTGAGCTAATACACATGAACTGTATGGCAAATACAATTTGTTTAGGACCCATCAGTGTGAGACATCTCAGGTAGTTACAACTTACTAGTCGCTTCAGGTACAAGTCGCCTCAGATACACGTCACTTCAGTTAAAGTCGCACTAGATTCATAGATCTGTCCCGAACTGTCCCAGACAAATAAACTGTATGGCAAATACAAGCTGTTTAGGACGCATCAATGTAAGTCATCTCAGGTAGGCACATGTTGCTTCAGGTACAAGTCACTTCAGGTAAAAGACGCACCAGCTTCATAGGTATAGAACACATCGATCTGTCTAAGATAAATACACCCTATGACAAATACAAGCTGTTTAGGACGCATCGGTCTAAGACATCTCAGCTCAGGTAGGTAGGCTACTAGTCACTTCAGGTGATATTTATAATTACATACCTTCTCATATTTACTTACCTTCATACTTACCCATGTACAGTACGTTCAGTGATGAATAATTGTCGGTGGCAGTTCGGAGTAGTGAGGGTGGCAGTTTGCAATAGGGGATGGTGGTAGTATCGAGTAGAGGGTGATGGAAGTTCCGAGAAGGGGAGGGGGGGATTTGGAGTAGGGAGGTGGTGGAAGTTCCGAGTAGAGGAGGGGGGGGGGATTCGGAGTAGGGAGGGGGGGGGGGAAGTACCAATCAAGCGGTACACCTCAGGGAACAAAATTGGGCCCACTGATATTTTTAATTGTTTTTAACAAAATTTTACGCGAGTATCCCAATCGTTATAAATTCGCGGATGATCTCTCAAGTTTATCGTTGCGGAATATTCCATCTAATTCCTCCGAACAAAGTATGTCTGAAATTTTTGAAATTTTATCAAATGAGTTGTCGGAGGTTAAGCTGTCGGTCAGCCTTCCGAAGAGCGACATCATAAGGTTTTCTTTTTTAAAGAGAGAATTACCAAATCTTGAAAGTGTCGGTTTGGCTTACCGTGAAAAGGTGAAACTCATTGGAGTCACAATTGACAAGAATCTTAAATGGGATTCTCACGTGGACACTATCCTACACAAATCTTCGCTACTTCTGAAATCCCTTGCGATGCTCCGGAGATTTGGATTACCAAAGAAACTCATGAGATCCTTGTGCGACGCGAGATCGCATATGCGCCCTGCACCGGAATACTCGTGCCCTGTTTGGCACCCGGGCCTTACGAAAAGTCAGACGGAAAAACTAGAGGATATACAGAAGCGGGGTTGCAAAATTATCCTTGGGCAAGATTATTGTACATATGAAGATAGCCTCACAAAACTTAGTCTTCCTACTTTAGAAAGCCGTAGACACAAGCTCACAATGGATTTCGGAGTGAAATGTCTATCTTCAGTTAATCACAGATCCATTCTACCAGTTACCAATAGCCCAACCCCAACCAACCCCTCACTAGACTAAAAACTGAAAAGAAAAACCGTCTTCAAATTACCCCGCCCCTAGTAAATTCGTCTGACCGATATTTATCTTCATTTGTACCCTATTTTATTTCCCATTTTAACTCTTGATGTTTTGAAATTATTTCCCATTTTAACTCTTGACGCGTGACCTGTACTATATTATGTAGGCCTATTCATTGTTATCTGAAATCTGAAATCGTTTATTGACAAACCAACTTCGTAGCTTTCTTCAGCAGAAGATGCTAAATTATGCTGGTCACTTACAATAATGAAATAAAGATTATAGTTGAGTCGTCTTCCATCAGTACTGCTCTAAAAGTAAAGATAAGTTTCTCAAGCTGCTCAGTGGAACGAATGAGTTTGGGAGCATTTTACGATTCCCGTTTACCCTTCATTCCAGTGTCGAGTGTCAAGAATCCCAAACGGAAGCTCGAAAGCGAAAGCTACAAGTTGAGCTAATGAAATATCCGTGTATCTACACAAGATTAGAAGAGGAAGTAAAGTATTCACATGTGTTTGTTTCTGCCAGTGAAGAGGAAACACACAGTACCACAAGCCTTTTGTTACCGTCTAAGACGTGGGTTACCAGCCAGGACAATACAACACTTCAAAATGGACCTTCGCGGTCCTTCTAATCCTATAAAGCAACAAGCCTTTTGAGAGATTAGGTACAACCGACAGACAGGCCCTAACTCTTGTCTACTGAGTGAACTCCTGGATCTTCGTACCAGCCAGCCAGTGAGAGCCCGTCTACAGGCTGTTCGTCCACTAAGACAAGGCCCTAAAGTTTGATTAGCTTCCCGAAGACAAGCTGATATTCCAAGAAACGCCCTAAGAGCGCCATGTCATAACCAGAGTTAGGCAGAATTTCCGTCCTGAAAGAGTGGTAAGCAACAGTATGGATGACAAGAAAGAGCAGAAAGATCATTCGGACGATCTGGATCCGCAAAGAAGTCTATATTCATCACTCATAGTATAAGACAGGCCCGTTGAATCTTGATTGCTCCGAAATTTGAAATTAAGTAACGCCGCAAATGATACGAAATAGATAAAACTATAGGTGCACCAGGGAGCAGCGCAAGTAGATTGCCCACACAGAACATGACTTCTGTCCCTACATCCATAAATGAAGCGGAAAAAAAAAATTAACTCACTCATAATGTCCATTGCAGTTCGCCATTGCGACTGAGCTGTGGTCGCTCGTTAAGCCCTTGAAATTACACACATCGACTTTACTCTTCTTGATTTCAACGTATCCCCTGTCCTGCGTCATCTCTTTGAGATCCGCAAAAACCTCAATAGGTGCTACACTGCCCTCAATCACACGTTGCTCGTAACGTAGGATGAAGTTGACTTGCAAACCATTAGATGTCGTTGTCAGCTGAGCGGAATGGACGAGCCAATGAGGTGTATCCGTGTCACAGAAGCCTGAAAAAAAACGAAAATTTAGACAATTATTTGGCCTGGCGGCTAATTACCCAGGTGGCGTGGAGCTGAATATTATTTGCAAAAGAAAAAAGTGGTCTCACCCTCGCTTGCGATCAATGCCAAAACAATAAAATGATAGAAAAGTGTCATTGTCTGTATCGTTCTACTACTAGCCATATTTAAGATCTCCAGCGGAAATCGACTCAAACCTCAAATTTGATAAATACTGGTTAGACAATGCCGAGAAGTTGGAAGTGCGTCAGTGTACGACAGGCACTTTAAAGGTTCTCGGAAGCCCTCTGCTCCTTTGTCAAAGCACTATTGTGTCCTAGATCCGCGATATAAATTTCAGTCCTCTCCGAATGGGAATATACTGAACGGCAACAAGTGTGCAAAATAATCATGATAAATGCTTTACCTTAGATTCTCCTGCGTCACTGTCCTATAAAGAGGTAGCCAGGATATCCATGATCGACGTCGGCCTGTCTTCTGTCCAGTAGGCTGCTGCCAGGACATCTCCAAAGCAGGTACAGAGTTGCGGGCATCTTTATATAGCAGGAGCGACGGGTCATGTCATTTTATCGTCCCTGTCAACATTTTCGTAGCGGTTGCTAAGTTAGGATGGTGTTTCATCAGTCTGGGTGCGGTCCATGCGGAGCACGTGGCTAAGACCAACCATCAGCAGTATCCTCAAGATTGCAGAGTTTGCTGCGTATTTTGGTTAACTTTCGTGGACAAATGAGATACAGGCGAGTGGCCGAATGGTTAGCGCGCCGGACTCGCAAGTGAAGGGTCGCTTGTTCGAGTCTCGGTTGTGCCTACAGTTTGGTTTGGGACGGGGGTTAGTGGCGTAACCCTGTAAGACAAGTTAGACAAGCCAAAGTCCACCCAGCTTCTAATGGTACCTGGAGAAATCCGGGGAAGGTGACAGGAAGGGTGTGCGGAAGCACAGGATGGCTGGCCCCCAACCCCCCATTGCACTTCCTGGCTGAGGGCCGTGAATCGGAGATCAGCACCGCCAGTTTGGCCTGTAAAGGCTAGAAGCTGATACCTTTACCTTTACCTCACTACCGAAAACGGTAGTGTACTCAGAAGAAAGCCAAAGGTAACCAAAATGCGGAGAAACCTCTTCTATGTCAACGATCGAATCAAGCAGCGAACATTGCAGCCGTGCTCAAAATGATATCCCAGCTCTGGGCTTTCGCTCCAGTAATTCCTAGATAGTAGCTCCCCAAAATATGATACTTTTAGTCGCTAGAATTTTCATTATCTTATTGCAGGTTCGTTCTTCTAGTTACTTGCTACAGCCCGAAGAAGACTCCTGTCAAAAAGAGCCGAAATATCGCTGTGAACTGCAACAAATCCAAGTAGCATTATTCGTTTTACCGCCATCAAACACGATTTGCAAAAAGCTCTTGGGCTGAAGGAAGATTAGTATGTTGGTAGCTAGTTTAGCTATTCTCGCACTTTCCCATGTATTCCCTTTGTAAATCTTTTGCCTCACAATCAATTCTTGCCTTTCCCCCTACCCCATCCATTTACTCCCCAATCTCCTGTTTTGCTGTCCTTGCCTTGGCGGGATTGCGAAGTGTACTTGGGCCATACGTGACAGATCGTCACGGCAATAATTATGTTAGCACAATAATAAGGAAAATTATTTTATGTCTATAATTTGGACAGTACGAGCTTGAGGATCAGCAAACGATAAAAAAAAAAATTCTTTGTACAGCTGACTTCATATTTCCTTTTCAGGACTTGGAAAGGTGTGTGGTTTTTTGGACCTTTATGTGCCCTTTTGATACTGACAAATGTGTGTGACCTTCGGAGGCTAGCTGATGACGCAGAGCACCGCATGAAACAAGACCAAAGGTTCCGATGGGATCCCAAAACTTCGATATTTGATCCAGACAATTAGGTTTTGTCTTCGTCAGATCCGGTCTTCGCCAGACTCCATGAACATTTATACTCTTAAAATTTAGAAACAGATTAAGGCCAAACAGCTAATCATTAAGAAAACCAAGTTCTGATATGGATTCACCTAGTGTGTTTACCCCTATAAGTCGATTGAAACGATCCTGGCTTACTTCTGCGAATTTTCCGGTTTCTGGCGGAATTCCAGAACTACTTGTCCGACGAAAAACTAAAGCTCAAAAACGAATTCAACGTATCTAGTTACCCCTATTTCCAACATCTAATCAACTTCAAATAAAAATTTAACTTATCACTAATTTTCCGGTTTCAACCGGATTCCCAACGAACTATATGTCAGGCAAAAAAATTATTGTCATATACGGATTCAGCATCTCGTCTTACCCCGAAATCGGACATCTAACAAACTTTCCGGTTTTGGCCGGATTTCGGGCGAACTTCTTGTCTGGCGAAAAAACGGTTTTCATATTCGTGTTTAGCATGCCTTCTTACCCCTATATCGAACGTCTAATCAACTTCAAATAAGACTTCCACTTTTAACAAACTTTCCGGTTTTGGCCGGATTCCGGGCGAACTACTTGTCCGGCAAGAGAATGGTTTTCATATCCGTGTTCAGCGTGTCTTCTTACCCCATAATCGACTATCACATTAGCTGTTTAAAAAAATTTTGCTTGCCCCTTAATTTGAACCCCCTCCCCCACCCCTAAATGTAGGGCTACAGGGCCCATCTACGAACTCGACCTTACTCTTGACCCAAAGAATGCTCACAACAAGTTTCATCAAAATATCTCATTCCCTTCGAGAGTTATCGTGCTCACAGACGGACGGACGGACAACTTTTGCGATGTCATAGGTATCCCTCCACTTACGTTTTGGGATCCCAAAAAGCGAGCGAAGTTTCGAGGAGTAAGAGTTTATTGAGAAGTGCCAGAGTAAGCGAACGAAGATAATCGAAGCGAGTTATGACAACGCTAGGACTGAACGCGAGAGACAGTACAAAGAAGAGGGAGAGAACGTGTAATTTCACCTAAGTTTGGCAGAATGGTGGTAACTGGTAAATTATGAAATCATTTATGTAAAAAGTATCTTATTATAGACGTTTTGCAGCACAAATATTCCTTCAGTCCGAGCTGACTGTACTAAGTTTTGTAGTATGTAGTTATACTTTTTATTTGTATTTAATTTACTGTACAAATTTGTACACTTCTCGTTGTAAAGTCTGTTTTATGAAACGACGAATAAAACAAGGCCCATAAATCTCTTTATAGTACAGTCAATATAAGGTTTGACCGCAAACAAATTGCAACAGAAATGATTTCTACACCATCTTGTAGAGAAAAAAAAACTGTACAACATATCAAAAGTTGAGAAACCTAGCGGGGTGCAAAATTCGTATTTTTTAGCGTTTTATGTTTTATTTATTAATTTAATGGCTGAAGTTTTCGGTTTTCTCAAGGATTAGTGTTTTCTTAATGGGAAACATATTTCTGATGTAGTTTTATGTGCTGAACTCGAATATCACATCAGATTAAAGATACGGTCAACCGGAAGTGTTTCACATTCATCACTATTCAAGGTGTTCGCACTTAGAACCCAATACAGACCTAAATGGATGTGTTGAATGACTAATTAATAAGTGTGCTGCATTTATTATCAATAATTACAAATTATTTGATTATTCTATATTTGGTTGACGTCACCAATTTTAAAGCCAGCATTTGTCCCTCGCACTATTTCTAATTAGGACCATGAGGAGGCAGATACTGTGTTTAATTTGGAGTAAATTTTTGCGATTTTTATCGGGCACCGATAATTTTAATCCTTTTTCATACAGGACAGTTTTCGACCCTAAGACAAAACGTCCTGTGTTTTATTGGCTACTCATCCCTATGTGGGGGAAGTCAAGCTTAGCCTGAACAGGTCCAAGACTGCCATACCCAGTAATCGTAGCATTCGTAGCTATCCAGGGAGCTAAGGACTCAGTACCAAGTTTTACGGGTAGCAGCAATTATTAATCGTCATATTATACAATTATTAATCTGTAATATATAGATATATATATATATATATATATATATATTATAGCCTACATATATGTAATTATTAAAATCGTTAAGACCGTCCTCGTTCGGTGTTTGCTGACGTTGTCGTCGGGCCATGTTCCACTGCGCCATCTCTTCTAGCGACAACTTTGAGCCGACGGTTGCCTTTGCCAAGTAGGTTCAGGAACCAAGGTCGTCTTGAAACTACTTTCTTAGGGAACTTTAAGATGGCTACCTCCACTGGTGGGATCAGTCGTACATCTTTACCCAAAATCCAAGGTCTATCCTTTTCGTGCTCTGCCGGATCTGTGATTTTTTTTTTTAGAAGTAGTATGAAAGCTGCGTCCATCTTGTCTCAGCTTCCAGGGCCTCTAGTTCTTTCAAGCTCGAAGGAGCTGGGTCCTGGATGCTTTGGTCCCTTTAGATGACAGGAGTGTATATGATGTTTCTGATTAGTACGCTCTTAATTAGCTTTTCCATTGTTACAAAGTTCAGATATTATTTTCATATCGTTCATAGTCTTAAGGGACTCAAGGTTCTTCTTGAGGACAGGTCGTGGGTTGTCCTGGAATTTAGTCGTTATGGAGATTAGCCGTTTGGGGCTTCGTGGTGACTGGTTGCCGCTGTTGGTTGGGGCCTCGGGGTCCGTCGTTGCTTTCTTTAAGACTCTGGCGCCATCGGTTTCCATTCGTTGATGAGTCAGGACCTTTTTGTTTTAGGGGAAGGGTAACGTGGTACTTGCTGGTAATGTGCGGTCTGTTCGTGGGGAATCTGAGATGAAACAGATTCCCCCATGTTGCACCGTCTCCCTCGGTTTCTCCTAGTCAGCTCTTGCTTATTCGTCTTTGATCCGTAGTATCTCGCTCTCCTGTTCGCTACATCAGCAACATTTTTATTCCTTGGCTTCGTGGTGTAGGCCGGTTTTTCCTTGTCTTCATCGTCTCATCTTCGTGATGGTTTAATTTCGGAATGGTTTTGCTAACCTGCCTGTCGTCTAGGGATTCTAAGGGTAGGATTCCTGGTTTGAGCCGCTCCATCGAAAATATTTGCACGGAGTGTTGACGACTCTCGACTCCAACGAGACATAATATAAGGTGGGTTTTCGCGAGCTGGAAAGCAAAGTTGGATTCACTTTCCAAAGGTTTTCGTGCTGCTTGGAAACCGATCCGAAGCAGCTTTCCCGGATAGTGATCCAGAGAGTTAAGTGAAAGCTCCGCTGGAAATTGAATGCTTCGGCGGGAGTTTTTTAACTTTTGAAATCCAGAATTCAACAATTTCTCGGCGATTTCAGCTTACGGTCTAGCTGAAAAGTGGACAGTGATTTCACTGGAAAGGAATCACTTTCCCACTGTTATCGAGATGCGCTTCGCTCGCCGGAAGGTGATTCCGGAATCTCGCGAAAACCCTCTTACAGCATCCTAAAGGTGTGTAAGCAAAGTGGTGAACAAAATGTGCATATCCTTGCACTGGCCTGGAAGGGGTAGGCCTAAACTTTCTTGGACTTTTACCACTGTTATTCGAGTTTAATTAATAATTGAGAGATGAACACCATTATTTTGAAGAATTTTACTTGACATGGTACTTTCCAATCGATGAAAAATAAGAGTTCCAAAGAAACTTCGTGTATGGTGATGAATGTGAAACATTTTTAGGTTGAACATATCTTGAATCTGAGGCGATATTCAGATTCAGCACAGAAAATTACCTTCATAGCATGTATCGATGAAGCAAACGGTAAGCTCTTAGAAAATCAAAACTACCAGCTTGAAAAAAAGGAAAACACTATAAATACGAGCTTTTACTTGAGATAGGTTTCCAACTTTTGACACGTCGAACAGTTTTCTTTTGTCTGTCAGACGGTTTAAATGATTTCTGCTGCGATTTATTTGCGGTCAAACGACTGTGCTATAAGAGAATCACGAATTTCTTGTATGGTGATGAATGTGAAACACTTTCGGTTGACCGTATCTTTAATCTGATGTGATATTCGAGTTCAGCACATCAATCTACATCAGAAATACATTTCTCACCAAGAAAACACTAAGCCTTGAGAAAATCGGGAATTTCAGCTGAAAAATAATAAATAAAAAATAAAACGCTAAAAAAAACACGAACTTTGCACCCCGCTAGGTTTCTCAACTTTTGATATGTTGTGCAGTTTTTTTTTCTCTACAAGATGGTGTAAAAATCATTTCTGTTGCAATTTGTTTGCGGTCAAGTCATATTTGACGCTAGATTGACTGTACTATTAGTTTATAACGAATACATGTGCATGTCAGGATCTTATATATATTTATATATCCGTTATGAACTAAACAGTTTAAATTTTTGCAAGTGATCTTATTAGTTAGTTAGTATCCCAGCCCATTGCAGTCGTGGGCATTTTCTTTTCGAGTTACAGCAAACTAGCTTTC
Organism: Branchinecta lindahli; assembly: GCA_023053555.1. NCBI lineage: Eukaryota > Metazoa > Arthropoda > Branchiopoda > Anostraca > Branchinectidae > Branchinecta > Branchinecta lindahli. Next base: position 67,452 of record JAKZAO010000032.1, read on the forward strand.
ATCTGCTAGCATGTGTGTAGTTTAAGTGGTTAGGACCAGGTAGGACCTACGGTTGAATACTGGACATGAAAAAAGAATTGAAGGTCGACTTTCAGGGGAAAATGGGAATTATGGTAGATCTTTGACTAATTATGCTTAGGCCGGTCGAGGCCCGGTCGGGTCTCGTATACCCGACTAATACCCGACTGATATCCAACACTAATTATGCTTCTCAATTATATTTTTCAGACTTAATTTTCCAAGATTTGGCTTAGAGAATGAACTGACTCTGGATGTGAAGTTATTAAACGTGCCAAAATGTACAAATACTACAGACTTCATTGCAGCTGATTCCAGGAATTTACAAGGAAACTCAAGAAAATTTAGAGTGTATAAAATCAACGAATGGATAAGAAACAAGTAAATTGTCTTATGGCATCCAGCAAAACAAGACCAAAGGTTCCGATGGGATCCCAAAATTTCAATATTTGATCCAGACAATTAGGTTTTGTCTTCGCCAGATCCAGTCTTCGCCAGGCCAAACAGCTAATCATTAAGAAATCCAAGCTCAGATATGGATTCAGCATGTGCGTTTACCTCTATAAGCCGATCGAAACGATCCTAGCTTACTTCTGTGAATTTTGCGGTTTTGGCGAAATTCAAGAACTACTTGTCCGGCGAAAAACTAAAGCTCAAAAACGGATTCAGCGTATCTCCTTACCCCTATATCCAACATCTAATCAACTTCAAATACAACTTTAACTTCTAACAAATTTTCCGGTTTCAGCCGGATTCCGGACGAACTATATTTCCGGCTAAAGAGTGATTGTCATATACGGATTCTCCATCTCCTCTTACCCCTAAATCTATCGTCTAATCAACTTCAAATAAAACTTTTACTTTTAACAAATTTTCCGGTTTTGGCCGGATTCCGGGCGAACTACTTGTCCGGCGATAAAATGGTTTTCGTATTCTTGTTCAGCATGCCTTCTTACCCCTACATCAAACATCTAATCAACTTCAGATAAAACTTTAACTTCTAACAAACTTTCCGGTCTTGGCCGGATTCTTGGCGAACTAATTGTCCGGCGAGAAAATGGTTTTCATATTCGTGTTCAGCATGGTTTCTTACCCCAAAATCAAACATCTAATCAACTTCAAATAAAACTTTTACTTTTAACAAACTTTCCGGTTTCGGCCGGATTCCGGGCGAACTACTTGTCCGGCGCGAAAATGGTTTTCATATTCGTGTTCAGCATGTCTTCTTACCCCATAATCGACTATCACATTAGCTGTTTAAAAATATTTTGCTTGTCCCTTAATTTGAACCCCCTCCCCCACCCCTAAATGTAGGGCTACAGGGCCCATCTACGAACTCGACCTTACTCTGACCCAATGAATGCTCACACCAAGTTTCATCAAAATATCTCATTCCCTTCGAGAGTTATCGTGCTCACAGACGGACGGACGGACGGACAGACAGACAACTTTTGCGATGTCATAGGTATCCGTCACTAACGTTTTGGGATCCCAAAAAGCCGTAACGATGCACTTTTGAAAATAAATCGTCTAGGAGTCGGCAGATTTCTGGTGTAATATTGCCCAATATTGGGTGTAATTGGATGTGCAGGGTCATGGGGAATAGTTGTTTTATAAGTATAAAAAAGTTAGCAAGGTTCCTTAGGATAGCATTAGCCCATAGGGATAGGTGTTTATAGAAGTTATTATATTTTGTTTGTTTGTGATTATTTTTCATGTATTTGCCATGGCCTTCGGCTCATAGTGTAAATAAATCTTATCTTATCTTATTATAGGCTATTATAGGGGGTCGTGGGCTTGACTTCACGATAATTTGCTGATTGTACTCTAAAAAATCTTGTGATTTATTTAACTTCAAATGAAGCTAATCAAATTGCGGACTTTAATCGAGCAGCACAGTGTCGGTAGTCGGTAGTCGATAAAATCTTCAGTTATTTATTGCAGGTTCGTTTCTTCCATTCCGAAATAATGTTCGTCAGCTTGTCGCGGACCCTTGCCAAGAAGGGCCGAAATATCGCTGCCAAAGAATCAAAGCTGACGAATCCGTTTTATCCAGGTTTTATCCGTTGTTTGATTATATGTTTCCCAGTCAGCCCGGGCTCAGGGAGTTCTCTACTATGATATACCTGTACTGAACGCCAATGCGTGCGATGCGCCAACGTGAATTTTCCGGAACGACAATCCAGGTCTGGTGCTTGCGGATTGGAATTCCTGACAAGATTTTCAATACTATCAAAAAATGTTAGCGGAAAAGAAGATTTTTGTGCCCAACACAATGTTTGCAGTTCGATTTGCAGAAGGAACTAACCCCTCGCGCTCGCCGCCGTGACTCATAATTGTCGATTGACTCAGTCAGTGTAATTCATTCCGGTTTCTTTTGGCGAGTCTTTTGGTCGCGGATTGGCAAGCGATCTGGCCACATGCCGATCGCTGGCCCTGGGGTCGTTTGTAAATATGTTGTATTAGCGACTCAATATTTTGTGTGCATCTTCTCGTTAATAAATCGGAATGATTTTGTAACCACTTTTGGCAAATTAAGGGACACAAACCTAACAAAGATATTTGTTGAGTTGAGAAATTACGGAAAGATCCGTCAGAGAAAACCTAACCGTAGATCGAAAACCAAGACAGCTGATCAAGACAAGGCTTGGTCAAGTTCTCGTATCCGAGCATTTGGCCAAGAAGTACTTATCCTCGACTTGCTGCAGTTGTATTGTACTCGTGCCTCACTATCCATGGAATTGTTGCCTTAGCTCATATCGGTCAGAGCAGAGTGTGAATTTCTGAGCCAGAATTTACATTACCTAAATGTAAATTGCTCTTCTGTGGAGTAGGCCAAAAACTCTGGTCGAAACTCAGGCCAGAAAATTGTAATATTTAAGCGTAAAATCGTAAATGCAGGAGTCTAGATTAAGCATACAAGCACTGGACGGAACATGCATAATTTAGTCACACGCCACTGCAGTACATAAAACAATACTAGCTTGGTGAAGGGGGGGGGGATTAGCATCCCGACGACGACTGCACCACAGTCTCGCAGCCTAAATCGTCTTTCACAAGGTGCAGAGCAAAATAACACTAGCGCCGAGACTTGAAAAAATTGACACACTCTCGAATAGCAGCGACACTAGCACCACTAGTGACAGAGAACTTCTCTAATGAAACTCAATCGGGCGTGCACTAGTGCTGGCTCCAATAACTTAAAGTTCTGAATACAGCAGAAAAAAATATACAAACTCCCCCATTTCTTCGACGTGTGCAGACTTTATCTTAGCTTTACTATAAATTTCTAAACCCGCAAGTTTGTCCGCTTTTAATGCCACAAGCGTAGTGGGCGGCACTATAAGTATGGCCCAATTGTGAAGCATGGAAAGCATAGGTCTTGATTCTACTCCCTAGTCTTATTTTGCTCTGACAAGGTGATGATCCAAGGCTTTGTGACAAATGATCCAAGGCTTTTATGGGTTATGCCCGGGCAAGAACGCTGGTAAAAAGACCGGTCTACGGTCGAAAATGGGAAGGAAAAGACGTTGGAAACGTAAAATGGTCGGTATGGAAAACTCCATTTCCACCATTCTGAAACGTATCTTTGGACCAATCACAGACCACAGTCACAGACTTTTCTTTTCCCATGAGTGATTGTGGCCAAAGACTTTAATACCATATTTTTAATTAAAGTCTTTGATTGTGGCAATATTTCTTGAATTTCTTTGTTCCAAGTGAGGCCAGGATGAAACGTAAAAGACTGGGGTAGAATCAATTTTGCAACCAAATTACAGATGTGACTGAATTGTCGTTAGTCATCCATAGAAGCCGTTTGCGTGTCAGCGGAAGAAGACAAAGAGAAAAACATTACTGTCAAATTTTACTGGGAATGAGTGGTTCTTCTTTTAAGGGTGCTTCTTAAGAAGACCCATACTTTTACGTAGACGCCTCTAATTTCCGCAGGATTTTCGATACATTGCCATTCTTCAACCCTTGGGTACTTCCATGAACGGGCACAGAGGGAACATTCTTACCTACAGCAGATAAAGGTGAAGTTTTACTGCTGTTTAGGTTAGCCCTCGCTTGTGACAAGTCCAGAAGAGCTGACATTCCCGTTGCTGGCACCGGTCCCTCGACACTACTAGAGGTATTGTGATTCTGAAAGCGTGCTTGTCCACTGGGAGGTACCACAACTCGGTTAAAATGTCTAATCGAGTGAGGATCCCTTCGCGAGGGTTCAGGCATCCTGACATCATTTGATAGGCCAACTTTTGATGAAAGCCCCGCCACTGGGACTCGAGGTCTATTTTGCAAGGGGACAGGCTTCCTGGCATCTTTTGCTACGCCAACCTCTGATGAAAATCCCAGCGCTGGGACTCGAGGTCCATTTCGCAGAGGGCCAGGCATCCCGGCATTATTTGATAGGCCAACCTTTGATGAAAGCCCCGCCACCGGGACTCCAGGTCCATTTTGCAAGGGAACAGGTATCCTGTCATCTTTTGATAGGCCTTCCTCTGACGAAAGCTCCACTACTGAAACTCGAAACCCGTTTCGCAAGGAGCCAGGCATCTTGGCACTGCGTCCTAGACCAGCATGAGTCACAAGCGCACTAGTCCCGATAGTCGACGGCAACGGTTCAGTAGCTTGAGTATTTTTCATGGTGGACGGACCGATAGGAGACGTTGACGTTTCCTTCGGGGCTGAGGAACTAGAGGCAAGGAAAATGAGCAGATCCTGTGGTCCGCGGAGCCGAATTCGGTAGCAACTCAGAAAAGAAGAAGAAGTCCTTAGGATGTCTCTCCTCTCCCTCATATATGCTAGATGAACTGTCTTCTTACTGGGGTTGGCACTGTAGTAGCAGCAGGCATAGACTGAACAGCAGAACGGAAGGACTCCAAACAGCAAGACCATGGACACAGTTAGGATCGTCCGAGCTAAGGGCAAGAACGAATTAACTGAGTATTTACGAAGTAACGCGTACGGTATTTCCGATATACCTGAAACCCCTGGCCGTTATTTTGCTAGTTAGACGGCGGCGGGCAAAAACCTGCAGTCATTTGAACCTATCGGTCATTTTTACTTTTAACAAATTTCGGGCGAACTATTTGCCGAACTATTTGCCTTTTCAGTATGTCTCGTTACCACCACACCGAACCTCTAATCAACTACAGATAAACTGTAAAAATTTCCCCGTTTTGGACAGGTTCCAGGCAAACCGAGAGACAAAAATGATTGTCATGGACGGACTCAGCATGTCTTTATACCTATAAATAGACTTTGTTCACCTTTAATTTGACTTATCATGCTTGTTACGGACGGACGGACAGAGAGACAGCCGAACAACTTTTACGAAGTCAAACGTAATCTTCCACTTCTGTTTTGGAATCCAAAAAATAGAGCAAAATAACACTAGAGAGTGACGTCAAAACCAATGCTTGCCACGTTCCGCAAACGAGCCATACCCATAACACCGCCCATAGCGCTTGCGGCATTTAAAGCGATACAAACTTGCAGGTTTACAAATTTCCAGTAAAGATAAGATGCGGTCTGCACATATCGTGGAAAAAGCGGGAGGTAATATTTTTTTTTGCTGTGTTCAGAATATGAAGTTATTGAAGCACAGCGCTGGCGTTCTCTCTGCTAGTGGTGCTAGTGTTGGTGCTATTCTTGAACAAACTGACACACTCAAATAGCAGTGACGCTGTCACCATTAGCGATAGAGACCGTCCCTTCTTAACTTAACTGATTCAGTCGTGCACCAGCGCTGGGCTCTGATACCTTCATATTCTGAACACAGCAAAAAAATTATACAACCCCCCTGTTTCCTCGATATGTGCAGACCGCATCTTAGCTTTGCTCAAAATTTTTAAACTCACAAGTTTGTCCCGTTTTCAACGCCGAAAGCGTAGTCTGCGGAGCTACGAGTACGAAAGCAAAGGTCTTGGCTGACGCAACTCCTCAGTGTTATTTTGCTGTGATATGTATTTGAACCCGTCTTGGACTCATAGAAAATCAGAGCAAAATAACACTAGGAAGTACTAGCGATAGTACACGCCCCTACTGAAACTCAACCAGACTTGCACCAGCGCTGGCTCCAGTAACTTCATATTCTGAACATAGCAAAAAAAAAAGATACAACCTCCATTCTTTCCTTGGTGTGTACAGACCGCACCTTTGCTTTACGAGAGATTTCTAAACCCGCAAGTTTGTCTCGCTTTAAATGCCGCAAACGTATAGTGGGCGACGCTCGAATATGGCCCGTTTGCAAAGCATGGAAAGCATAGGTCTTGGCGCTACTCCTTAGTGTTATTTTGCTCTAAAAATTTACCAGACCGATGGGTAAGTCCTCTTCTCAGTCTACTTGTAACCTTATCTGGTGTGTTAATCAGTGATTTTCATGTGAAGTTTAGCAAAAAACACCAGAACCAAGATGCGGAACGATAAGATAAGATTTAATTTACACTAAGAGCCAAAGGCCATGGAAAATACATGAAAAATAAGCACAAACAAACAAAAATAATAACTTCTATAAACATAAATATTCCTTCCGCCGAAGCTGACTGCGAATCATATTTGACAGTAAACTGAAGAGGACCCTTGCCAAGAAGGGCCGAAATATAACTCTAATAAAATTCAGCTGACGTATCCGTTTTGCACTGTCAAATATGATTCTATAAACACCTATCCCTATGGGCTAGGGCTATCCTGAGGAACCTCGCTAAATTTTTAATACTTGTAAAACAACTATTCCTCATGACCCTGCACATCCATTCTTCATCTACCCCTCTTTCCTTCAAAAATTTCTAACCTAAGTTCGCTCAAATTTTCGCATTCACGCAACAAATGTTTCAAATTCTCATCCATGCTACCACAAATCGGAAATGAGTAAGGAATGGACCGACCCTTTGCCCTCCCAATATACCTCCTTCTCTCCCCAAGAGGCAGACTGTCTGCCCTACAACTCATCAAATCTCTTATCTCCTCCCTTTTCAATCCTGCTTTAAAATAAACTTCCTCCCTAAATGATAAACCCATTATTACTCGTAACGATAAATTTTAGCAGTGGAAATAGCGTTTTCTACCGCTTGAGATTCGAGAAGGAACTCCCAAGTATTGTAAATGAAGACATATTGGATTTGCCGTTAATATATTGCTCATCTGCAGGAGAAAAATGAACAATGAGAGGGTTCCCTTAAAGTCATAAATCTGGGATCCTGCGTTCTGGCCGTGCTGCTGCCAAGAGATTAAGTTGTGCTTCCAAAGCCGCAGAAAGCACCATTCCTGATTATTTTTTTCGTCCGTTTAGTACCTTTGTTTAACTTTCTCCATGCTCTGGGCTGCGCAGCAAAGCCCAAGTGCTAGGAGTCTCGTTCTTTTGCTGTTTCAGGACAAAATAACTCTTTCGTATCTTTTTTTTTAAACTTAGAAGCTACGTTTGACCAGGGACCCATAATTTAGTAAGAGATTTCTGATGCGCTCTTGACCGGTCGGAAGATAGTTCGAGAAATACCCACGGTCCAATCACGTCAAAGGCCAGATAGACAAAATTTGGGATTGGCTGCTGGCGCCTTGAGGGAGGAGTCTTTTTGACGCTCACGTCCAATGAGGCAAGCAAGAATGCCGATTCGACTCAAGTGGGGATTTTTGGAAACTAGATTTGGATCGGTCAACATAGCAATATAGAAGCATAGGAAATGACAAGCCCCCTGTAAAGGAAAATTATGGGTCCCTGAAATGACTGAACAAGAAGGTTTGTTTAAAAATACGAAATACCACTGGTTTTCTTCCCTTTATATACCAGTTATAACTGGTACGAGTGGTACGGTAAGCTAAGATTGCCCTATCTTTTAGAGATTGGTAATGTAATGGTCTTACCTGGAGAAAAGACAGAGCAATCGGGTAATAGATAACCATCGTTGCAGAAACAGTTTCCAAGGGAATCACAGACGCCGGCGCCCGAGCAGTTGTTAGGACAGGACAAGACTTGACGGCTTCTTATACTAACACAAGTCTGGTCGACACACATCTGTAAGAATATATGCAAATTACTTGGTTGATATTGGGTAAAATTGTTTTACATCCAGTGGTGGTGTATAACTCAAGGGGAATGGTTATTGTTGAAAACAATTATACCTTTTCATTCTGAAAATCCAACCAGCTAATGTGATATGATATATATTTGCACAAAAAGCCCGAGGACCATGGCAGAAGGAAAACAAAAGAAATGCATTATCTTTTCGCCAAATCCCAACTAAATAAACCTTTCTCGATGCTTCATCAAAAACTCCCGTAAATCGTTCATCCTCCATTACTTTAACCATCCACTCCTCATCATACACTCCTTTTCCAAACATTTTTCCCTCAAACCGTCCAATTCATTAAATTCACATATCAGGTGCACCACATCCTTATTCACATCCCCGCAGTCGGGGCAGTAGTGCGGACCAATCCGGCTAAATTACTCACAAATAAAAGGACTGAATTAACCTTTACGCTCAACCCTTAGCCGGGCAGTCAAAAAGGCTCGACAGAATACACCGTCTTCGTGGACAGTCTACGTTGCTTTCAGAACATTAGGCAGATTTTTCAGGAGAAAGGGCCTAGAGATCAGAAAACAAATTATTGAAAGAAATGTACTGCCAAACATTCAGCTGCTTTTTATCTTTAGAGAAATTCTGACAATGTCCAGCTATTTAGTTCCGAACAGTGTTTGACCAAATCAACAATATAATCATTAAGCCGCTTTCACATTGACGCGTCGTTGCGACGGTTGCGTATGCGTTCATCTTGCGTTGCGCACAGGTTACGTATCGCATCTTTCCCACCTTAGCGAGAAGCTTTCACGCTGGTTGCTCACTTACGTTTTTATGGCACTTGCCCCTCGGCCAATTGCCATATAGCGATCGGATTTCTGTCCGTCCGTCGGTCTTTCTGTCCGTCTGTCTGCCGTTCGGTCGGTCCGGGTTTTGCTAGTTCGGGCACTTCCACATAAGCTAGGACGATGAAACTTGGCAAGCATATCAGGGACCCCAAATGATTGAGTTGGAAATAGTCACTTTCCCGATCCGATCATCGTGGGGGGGAGTGGAGGGAGGGGGAATCCGGAATATTGAGGAGTTTACAAGTTTTGAACGGGTGATCGGATCTTAATGAAACTTGATATTTGGAAAGACCTCTTGTCCCAGACGACCCTATTAAATTCCGGGCCGGGTCCGGTGACTTTGGGGGGAGCCGGAAATCTTGGGAAACGCTTGGGGTGGAGGGATTGGGATGAAACTTGGTGGGAAGAACACGCACAAGTTCTAGATACGTGATTGACATAACTGGACCGGATCCGCTCACTGTGGGGGAGTTGGGAGGGGGTTCGAATTTCTAGCGATCCCGCGAGTTCGGTACTTCCTGATGTGCTAGGACGACGAAAGTTGGCAGGCGTGTCAGGGACCTGATCAGATTGACTTAAGAATAGTTGTTTCCCCGATCCGATCATTTGGGGGGTGGAGGGGGAATCCGGAAAAGTGTATTTTTAACTTCCGTACGGGTTATCGGATCTTAATGAAACTTGATATATAAAAAGAACTCGTGAATGGCATAACCAGACCGGATCCAGTCACTGTGGGGAAGTTGGGAGGGGGTCCGAATTCCTAGTGATCCCGCGAGTTCGGTACTTCCTGCTGATGTGCTACGACGATGCAACTTGGCAGGCATGTCAGGGATCCCAACAGACTGACCAGATTCACCCCGATCCGACCATCTGGGGGGGAATGTAGGGAGGGGAATCCGGAAAATAAGGTATTTTTAACTATTTAACGAATGATCGGATCTTAATGAAACTTGATATTTAGATATAGACCTCGTGTCTCAGACGTCCCACTTCAAATCCGGACAAGATCCGGTGACTTTCGGTGGAGTTGGAGGGGGGGAACCGGAAATATTGGGGAACGCTCATAGAGTGGAGTCATCGGGATGAAAATTGGTTGGAAGAACAATCATAAGTCTTAGATACGTCATTAACATAAGCGGACCGGATCCGGGCATTGTGGGGGTCCGGATTTCTGGCATTCCCGCGAGTTAGGTACTTCGTGATGTACTAGGACGATGAACCTTGGCAGGCATATCAGGGACTCGAACAGACTGATTTGAGAATAGTCGTTTGCCCGATCCGACCATCGTGGGGGAGTGGAGGGACAGGGAATCCGGAATCTAGTGGCATGAATAACTTTTGAACGGGTGATCGGATTTGAATGAAACTTGGCAAGTGGAAAGAAATATCGTCTCAGATGTTCCACGTCAAATCCGGATCGGATCCGATACTTGTGGGGGGGTTGGAGGCGGGCACAGGAAAAATCATGAAACACGTGCAGTCGAGGGATTGGATAACGCTCCGATTCCAGTCGAACTTAATGGACGGGAAGAAGAGATGTCAGAGATGCAACTTATATGTTTGCAAGTCGTATTCGGCCACAGTAAGGGAGTCCCGGAAATTTTGTGGCTGGCATAGGGGTCAAACGAGTGCAGCGATTTAAATGAGATCCAAACCGGATCCGACCAGGGATCTAGGGATCAAACCGGTGGGTGTATTGGGCTGAAACTTGGAAGTTGCAACAGTCATTTTCCCCAGATGATCCGAGGCGATGTCAGAAATGCACAGACTTGAGTGACACTGCATATTCTATTTTTAGGTCCGAACCGCAGTTTTGGAAAACGTGTGTAGTTTTTGACGTTCTCATCTATTTTATTGTACCGACCGCCTAGCTCTTGTTCTTTATCGGTTTCTTCTGCTGAATTTTCGTTCCTTTCGCCATTAGCAAGTTTTTCTTCATCACTACTAAGTTTTTCTTCAAAACTTCCATTTTCCACTGACAAATCTGATGCGTACGCGTCGATGCAACGCAAGAGTAGACCTTGGTTATATTCTTTCTTGCGTTGCGTTTAACTTGTCTGCGTAAGCTTGCGTTGCGTCGACGCAACCGCGACGCAGATGTTGCGTAGCTGAGTGTGAAAAGATCAACGCATCAGTGGGAAAGCGGCTTTATGCTCATATTTGACAGTGCAAAACGGATACGTCCGCTGAATTTTATTAGAGCTTTTAACAGCTTTGAAGTAAAGGTTTTAAACTGTCAAAGACGAGTCGCAGTCAGCTTGGGCTGAAGGAATATTTACCATGCTCACTCCACAACTAGCGCCGTCGGGGACCAATCCCAAGCCCACTGCTGGCTTATAGTCAATGGTTACATTCAAGCAGGTATTCCAGGTAGTATGCGAAAACCATATAAAATTACTGCTGTCCCAAACCCTTCTATCTTCCTCACAGAGCAGCGTGCTGCACAAGATGTTCCTGCAATAAATATGGCATAACAAAATAAATAAATAAATATAGTCTTTATTTCCATAATAGCTCAAGCAAGGCCGTATCCAGGGGGGGGGTAGGGGGTTCGAACCCCCCCCTCCCCCCGAAACCCACAAAAGTAATAGTTTTTTGTAGGCTTTAACCTCTCTATGTATTTTTTGTACTTTTTGGTCCGACCCGTGGGCAACCCCCCCCCCCCCCCCCCGAAATAAATTCCTGGATACGGGCCTGAGCTCAAGATAGTATGGCTAGCAGAGGACCGTCATGACGTAATGTCTTGTTCTTCCACTTCAAATAAATCAGCCTAAAATGAGCAACATGAGCGACTTTTTTCTTACAGGGCAAGGTTTGATCATAAATTGGTTTTGCAATTATTCTAATCTGAAATAATGGGCCTGCGACGACTGCAGTACTCCAGTATTGGCAACAGTTTATTTTTGAGATCCCAAAACGTAAGTGACGGGATACCTACGAACTCGTAACAGTTGTCCGTCTGTCCGTTCGACCATCCCTCTGCAAATATACGATGTCTCAAAGGGAATGATCTAGTTTTGTTCCAACTTGTTGTGAGAATTCTTTGGATCAAAGCATCAAGTTCCTAAATGGGCTCCGTAGACCAATATTTAAGGGTGGTTGTGGTGGTTCAAATTAAGGGGCGAAAAATATATTTTCTTTGAAAGCGAATAAGATAGTCGATTTATGGTTGAGGAGAGATGCTGAATCCAAATTTTAAATTGTTTTCTCGCCGGACAAATAGTTCGCGCGGAATCCCGCCAATACCTTTAAATTTGTTGAAAGTAAAATTTGTATCTGAAGTTCATTAGAGTCTCCAATCCAGGGTAAGGAGACATACTGAATCGGTATATGAAAACTATTTCCTCGCCAGACAAATAGTTTGCCCGGAATCCGTCCAAAGCCGGAAAACTTGTTGAAAGCACAAGTTTTATCTGAAACTGATTAAGGGAAGGAGACGTGCACAGTCCGTATGTGAATTGACAAATTTGTACCAGTAAACATTTTATCTGATGCGTGATCTGAAGTTGATTAGCAGTTCGATGTAGGGGGTAAGAAGAAATGCTGAGTTCATTTTGGACCATTGTTTTATTGCCGGACAAGTAGGATTCGATTCCCCAATCTCAACTCAACAATTTCCTTATCGGGGAGCAACATTACCCTCAGAAACTTCGATCGATCATTTGCTTATGGGGAAACTTCGCTGATTCCTCGATCTGTCGGGGAACTTTAGCTGCTGACACAACTTTAGCTGCTGATACAACTTTAGCTGCCGACACAGCGTGTAGAGTGACAATTCCTAGATAGCACCAAGAATATAGCACATCGATAGATACTGCCTACCAACGCAGTAAACCGGATCCGAGTGTCAACTTGGATGGCGTGTTGAGTGGAGGGCTCCAGATCTAATCGTGGGGAATAAGGTGGTGAAAGTCGCGGGGCACTGCTGTGCTTTCGTGATGGTAAGCTGGCCTGATCGCACTATGCTGGGCACTCTCGGCCAGTGGGTGGAAGGTAGATGGTACGTGAGAGATTCCGACCCGATGTCAATGTTCAAAGAGAGTGCCTTTAGCTAACGTTCTTAGAGTTCTACATAGTGATGCACTAACCTGGTACCTTCAAAAACACAGTAGACGGTACACAGGTTTTATTTTAGAACAATCGAAAACACTGTACGTTGTGGATGTACAGAACAGACTGATTTACAAAATGAAGAACACTTCCAACTAAAACTTCTTGGAAACCTGTTAGAAAAGCTGACGGGGTATATCGTTCCGTTGGCCTTCATGATCCCCGCCCTAAACCTATAAATCTTTTCGGGTAACGGCGATGTTGGCCGATTCATGGAAATGGACCGGAGCAATAAAACTAAATAGAAAAGACATACGCATAGGCATAATAGAAAATAACGTTGCACTTGGCAACACATAAATAATCTAAGGAAGTTTACTCGAGTCTCAAAAATGAAGTGTTGGTTGCTGAGGAACTTAAGCTCCTCACATTTCGACTCGCCGATCTCAGCTCAACAAATTAACATTTGCTTCTCGGGGATCAACGTTAGCCCCAGAAACTTCGATCGATTATTTGTTCATGTGGAAACTTCTATATTCTGGACGCTTCGATTCCCAATCTGTCGGGGATCTTTAACTTCTGAGTTCTGACAGATCGAATCCACAAAAAAGAAATGAGAGCAACAGTGTGTGGAGTTACGATCCCTAGATAGGAGAACGAAAGACGCTGCCTACAAACGGAGTATACCAGATCCGGGTCTAGGCAAAAAAAAAACCTCCGCGATACCTACCGGTACCAAGCCCCCCCCCCCCCCCGGCGAAAAAAAACGGTACCAGCCCCCTGGCAAATTGCTCCCCCCTTGCAATACGGGAAACTACAAAAATACGTGGGGTTGCTGCCAGGAGGGGTTCGGTACCGGGGGGGGGATTCCGCCAGGGGGTGTGGTTTTACCGGGGGTTTCAGTGGGGGTAAGTCCTATTGCGCAACGTATTATTCACTTGTAAATGGTTTCCTTAAGTGCCATAGTACCTATAGAGCACAGTCTACTGTATACAAGTGCCGGATAGTCGCGTCTGACTTTGGTCAGCTTGTCCGCGTGGCTCTTCTTTCTTTTTCCTTCTTTCTTCTCTTTTACTACTTTTGGAGTTTGAGTGGGCGCTGAAAACCTACCCACAAGCCATAGATCAGTAGGCCTACCTGTTATTTTCGTAGCATTTGGTATTGCTCCTTACTCCACGCACATCCCTCAAGCCTCTCCACAGAAAATCACACTGAAGATCGTGGCTTCCACACTTTCCTTTGAAGCAGTGACCCTGGAAGAAAATAACACTAAAGGTTTTGGCGGGATTCCAAAAAAAGAACATCTCTGGTCCTAGGGGGG
>JAKZAO010000033.1:0-12216 GCA_023053555.1 Branchinecta lindahli
GGGGGGGGGTACCTCTCATACCTTATCCTACAACTATAGACAGTTGTATGATAGGGCTAACAGACGGAGAGACAGAGAGGGGGACAACAATTTCAGGAGTTTACCGAACGCTGGACGAATTACATGTCCGACAAGCAATCAAAGTTCTAAAACGGTTTAAGCATACCTTCTAACCTCGAATTTCTATTCCTTGCTAAACCAGCTTTCTATTCATTTTCCTCTTTAGACCGGCTTCTAGGAGAACTGCGCGTCCGTCAATACAACAAATATTTAGGCCTATAGTAATCCAGCATAAATTGTTAACCGTGTATTGAACCCCTAATCCACTTCAGAAAAAAACGACCATATTTCTGCTTTTGTCGGGTTCGGAGGAACTACTTGCCCAGCAAGAAACTAAAGATTCAAACGGATGGAATATTTCTTCTTACCCTTTATCGTACCTTTTCCCAAATTTCCGGTTTTCTTAATTCTAGGTGAACAGGACTATAAGTTACGATGTCGATTCGATTCCCTTCACACTGGATATCTCAATAGCTTCAAAAAATTGAATATCTAAATAGATTTAAAAACGTTTATTGTTGCCCCTTACAGTTAGACCCCTTGCCCTACTCCAAAACAAAGGCATCATTTAGCTTGAGCCTGGGGGGGGGGTCACGGCGTCTCCGCGTTCGTAACCGAAGGACATACGGACAGCTTTTACGGAGCTAGCCTAATAGGTATCCTATCACTGGCGTTTTGGGATCTCAAAAATAAAGAAGGCGTAACCTACTCACTTTTTTACCATCGCATTCTAGTCCATCATGTTTGTGTCGATCAACAGGACAAAATTCGGAAACTCCATCGCAAGTTTCTGGCAAGTCACATTCATCATCACCCGCGCGACATACCCTGCCATTTGTTATCGTGCAAGTCTAGAAGGAGTAAGAGAAGGACGTTCAGATGGTTAAAAAGATAGGCTATCGATTAGATGGTATTGTGACCTAAAATTTGACAATTAGAGGCGCCGTTTTAGTAAACCTTCTGGGGGGGGGGGCTAGTTTTGAGATGCTATTTTTCTCTTTTTGCGGTTAAGTTCAAAGTAGTAGGGGTCGTGCGAAGCCGAAAAACAGCCGGAATATTTGAAAAACCCGCAGTGGCTTCTAAGAAAACGACCAGAATATTCGTCTTATTTTATTTCTATTCGCTGTAACTGGCAAGTACATTAAAAAAGAAAAAGTACAAAAAGTATGCAGAGTATAACGAGCTAGCTTATTATCTTTGGAGTTCCTTCGGGTTGGTAAATTCTCGGTGGAAGATTTGAATGAATCTTCGTTATCAGATATAGTACTTACCCGTCAACCCGCAAACCCTCGCTGAAGCTATACCAACCAAAAATAGACAGGAAAAATCGGTCAACATTCCCTTTTTTTCTTATCGTGCCTGCAGGAGTCAAACAGCTTTCCCAAGAAAACTGTTCCACACCCAAGTTTGCTTTCTTTTAAGGTAAATCGTTCAGTTGTAAGTCGTGCGTAAAATCCATTTCAGTCCCTACACAGTGTTGTAAACAGTACTAATTTGAGTTTTATGGTTAGAGAAGCATTAGTTTGACCTTTTTACACGTCGTACTGGTTGTATTTTTTTTTTTTGTATCTTGTAATCTGCTGAATCCTGAATGTTACGGATTATTTGCCTAACCGAAGATCGGGAAATGTAGGTTTTTAATATATGTGGATATTCTTTATCCTCTCTGCCCTCTATTTTTGTAATTTTGGCGGGATCGAAGTTTTCATTCATTCATAAATAAATAAATAAGTAAAATATTAAGCAGCTAGACTTACTTTTGTATCGCAGCAGAGACCACTTGCACACGTGGCTCCTTCCTTGAATTTACAAGTGCTGGCGTCACAACAAGGGTTATTGCAACCGGAAGGCATGCCGCAGTCGCATTCTTCGCCGTTTTCCACTATCAGATTACCACAACTTGCGGAGATCCTGGAGGAAAACAAGTTCTATGATAAACTTTGGCACACTTATTCTTGCTCGGCTATCGGTCTGAGTGGTGTGAACAGATGAATATATTTCCCGCTTAAACTCTCTGTACTTTCATTGCAATCCTAAAATAAATCTCAATATTCCATATGAAGCTGTAAATCCCTGCAGGAATTATAATCTACGACCGGCCGACCCGATCGTTTGTCTGATCTTCACCCTACGTTTCAATCCTCACAGATTCCCCATTTAAACCCACCGCGGCTTGACGGGCTTGACGGAAACGGGACTTCACCTATTCCTGCAGAGCTCTCTGATCTCCCTGACAACTGACCTCTTCCACCGGATCTCTTTAACTGATAACTGAATACACTTTTTATCTTTTTTATAGTTTTTTCCCGAAGGGGGGGGGGGGGGTCTCATGTGAGCTGCTCATATCACTCCGACGCCCGTGCACTGGTCTGAGAGGAAGTCGGTCTTCGCCGTATCTTGCCGACTTTTCTCAGAGTTTTCTCCACATCAGCTCGGGACGTTTCCCCAAACGTGTTGACCCACGGGAGGAACGGAAGCCTGCTTATTCCGTTTAAGAAATCTCGGCAAATAATTCATCGAACGTCAATTCCAATTAGTTAATTTAACTTTCACTGTCTCTCTAGAGTCCCTTTGACAGCCTCCATCTTTTGACTGCCCTTACCTATTTGGCTTAGATGAATTAAGTAAGTAAGTTTATTTTTGACCCACAAAATGTTTTACAACAAAAGAAAGTGGAGTAAAGATAGTAAAAAAAGGAAAAGAAAAGAACAAAGACAACAGGAAAATAACTAACGGAACATACAATAGGCCAACAACCATCAATCAAAAGAGCCTAATCAGTCGGTGATGCGGCAACAAGCGTAGACTAGATTTCTGACGGAAATCAGTGTGCAAATCTTGCAGCCGTGACAAAATGTCGGTAGCTCCGTAAGATTTAATGATTTTGAAATTACTATGGGACCGGGGCAGATAAAGAAGAAACTTACAGTAGCGGAAATAATCTATCCTTATTCTGGAAAGATCCCGTTTATCAAAAATTTCAAACAGACCAACCGAGAAAAGAAAAGCCGGGTCGCAAAAAGAAGCGTAAAGTTTTGCTAAAGCAGTTCTTCTGTACGGTTCTTCTGTAAGTTTTGCTAAAATCTTTGCGTACCCTATTTGTAGCTTACGCTTAATGTCGATAAGTGCAGTACCGCGGAAAGACGGAAAGGAACTCGTTACTGTAATACCCATCTATCTAAGAGAAACAACATGGGGAATCTTAAAAGCCTGGCAATTTAGTGCAGTGGTTCCCAACCGGTGGTACGCGTACCCAAAGGGGTACGAGAGACCCTCGCAAGGGGTACGCCAAGGTCTCAAAATCAAGTTAGTCTGTAGCTTTAATACCTCGCTTCATTCGTTTTTGCGTCTCGTAGCTCAGTTTCAGTATTGTCCTCAAAATGAGATACCCCATCGATTTACGTGCCTTATCAATGATGAAAATGATGACAATAGCATAAATATCATCTTTTGACTTCCTGATCGTGGTAAAAAAAAACAGGTAAAACAACAATTTGTCAAAAAAGGGGTACGGAACCTTTTTATACCTTGATTAGGGGTTCGCAACCTCTTTGAACTTTGATTGGGGTACGCAACCTTTTTGAACCTTGATTAGGGGTACGCGGTATAGAAAAGGTTGGGAACCACTGATCTAGTGGACCAGGGGAAGGAGAACCGTTAAAATGCAGATATTCACACTTATCAACATTTAGCCGTAGACCAATATTCCGTACTTGACTGCAAGCGCTTCCGGAATTCTTCCGGTGAAAACGGAACTTTCAAAACGGGTTTCTTAATCGTAAAAAATAAGTCTCAACAAAATAACGTGCGGCGGAACACAGGCTCGTGTATCGCCCTAGGAGCATTTTTTTTTCTTTCGGTTCCCTACTTCTAGAACTCCTTAATACCTTGGAGTAGGCTCGAAAATCAACGGGACCTAAAATCCATAGCCCTGAAAATGGTTGAAATCAAGCTTGGTTCTGGTTGACCCTTAGCTGATTATACGGGAAATTAAAGAAATACTCACGGTTTTGGAAGATCTTTTAAACACCAACCCCTCTCGGAATTGAAGAACGTAGACATAGCTTGATCACTGCATTCGCTCCAGACAGTGCCGCCTCTGCTGCAAAGTATAGTGCGAGTTCAAGATTGCGTTCCAGAAACTTAACAATTGTTAGCAATCGTCGACTTTATTTCGGGGCGGAGCTAACCGCAGCTTTAACGATAGTTAACTTTTCCCAATTCTACAATTGTTAACTTTTCCCACCGATGTTCACCAACCATCGTTAAAAAATAGTTATTGGTAAGTTCTGGAACGCAACCCAAAGCTTAAGTCGACAAGCCAACGGTATGTGCCCGTATACCACCAAGCCAAAGGCACGTTAAACATTACAGTTCGTTGATCTGACATTCCCTACAAAGCTCTAAATAGTTCATCAACAGAACTAACACCAATCTACTTTGCGGAGGAAATGAGACTAGATGACCAGGGAATGACGGTCGCGAAATGGAATTCCCGGCCGGATTTTCGAAACCGTTGTCTCCGTACAGAAAAGAAACAAAACTTACCGGTCGGATTCGATAAACATAAACGAAATCCGAAGAAGAACACCTGATCGGGTTTACAAACAAAAAGCACGCCACGCAGGCTGTGAGATTTCAAGAACAATGGCAATGGTACTTTAATTTTCAATTTCTCAAATGGCGATTTCTCATCCTCAATTTATAGCACTGTGTTCTGGGCGGCATAAGAAGTTAAGCCAAAACATTACCATATTTCAAGCTGATATTTTATTGACGGACTGACTTTCTTAGAATCCTTACAATTGTTTCGCGCTTTGTTCTCATACTTTCTAGGCACTGATAAACCATCGAGGTGGTGTAAGTAATCAGCTATTCCATAACTGTACGTTTGTAATTTTAGCTCCGCATAATTTGTCCGTTTGATCCTAGGCCGGAGCGGGCGGGGATAACTCTTCTTTAGTCGTCGGTTGAATGGCTGAGAGTTGGGAATCATAGGGAAGGAAGTGAAAGTAAAAAAAAAAAAAGAGAAAGAAAGGAGGGGAAAGTAAAGAAGGAAAATTGGTTCTGTCGATTTAAACCCATTTCTGTTTCTGATCACAGTCACTCTTTCAGTCTACCACCTCTTGGCGGGGTTCCCTCTTTAAACCCCGACCGTGAACGAGTCCGGCATAATTTACTATAGCTTACTCGGATAGGGAAACTAGACACCATCATAGACGTCCAATGCCCAAACACGAAACTTACTTCGAGTTCATGATGCACTTCCCTTTTCCGGCTTCACAGTGACAAACGACGTTGTTGCTATCGTCATGTCCCATGCCAAAACTGTGTCCGAGCTCGTGAGCATACGTCAAAGCAACAGTCCATGCATCGTCAACAAAGTCGCTGACTATGCCACATGACTCCCGGAGACACATTCTATTCTTATAGGCGTATCCGATAGTAGCACCATTAAACGTTTGAGCACTGAAACAGAAAGACCAAAAACTCACAATCGCTTGAAAGTGGTGTCGTTTGGACGTCAGGCCGTCCCGGCTTTCTAGTAACAGGCATGTCAATGTTTATATTTCTAACGAAAAAAAGTTTAATACTATCCTTAAAAGAATGGACTAAATTAAAATAAAAATATTCTGAGAAGGGTTGAACTGCTTCACTGGAATGTAGGACGAACAACATTTCTCTGATGATTTTGCTGGCAGTGGAGTAAGTCTCAGTGAAGCATTGTTCACACTCAGTGTTTTAGGGTTTTGGGAAACCCTGCGTGTTCTCGAGCTTCACTGCGACGAGTGTGAAAATGAGTATTATGGCTAGTCTAGAACATAACAGGGGATATATTCATACTTAGTTTTGTGGAAGTCTTGATGTGTGCGTTTTACGAGCTCCTCCATAAAAGGTAAACAATTGAACTCCAACATGTCCAAGTGGAGAGGCAGGCTCGATTATCCGGGATTAAAAGAAAAAATAAATTTTACTCAAAGAAACAAAAAGGCAAAAAGAAAGATGATCCAGTTATGAAAAGTAAAACTGGAGTCGGACTGATAATTTTATAAGATTAAATTTTCTGACGATTCCAACCCTTGCCAGAAAAATCAAGGATAAAACGTTTCAAACTTCTCTTAAAAGAATACTCTGGCGTAAAATATCAGAACTATTTGTATTCATTAACTAAATTGGCTTACTTAAATGACCGTGTATCAAAGATTTGAAGCAGACAGTGAATTCTCTTAAATTTATATCTGTGATAAATGAAACAAACTCAATAGTCGGCGAAGACCCAATGTCGGTCAGTCTTGATCAAACACGGTCTGCAAACCATCGCCATGACGAAAATGGAAAAGAACTTACGTCAGCAGCATTGCATTATCGTTTTTCAACTTCAATTCGGATGTTCTGTACTCCCTGAACGCTCCCAAAGCGTCGCCAGCATTTAAACTGGTGGAAGCATGTTTCCAATGTGTTATCCCGACCAGAGCAATTGTGACGTCATACGAGTCCGAGAAGATCTGAAACAAGGTCAAAGGTTTCGATGGGGTCCCAAAGATTTAATCTTTATTGGACTTTTTACCCAGACAATCTGGTCTTGTAGATATAAGATCTTTGCCAGACTCCTTAAACACTATTTTACTACTTTTCATTAATCATATTCGAATTTATCATGCAAGTTTTCGAGTTTCAAAAGAATCGGAACACCTATTTGTATTATAGCTTACGCGGATCGCAATGGATGGTCGGGTCCGAGAACGTAGGCTCTTATGAGATTGAGTCAGGTGTTTACACGCTTGCCAAGTTCCGTCAATCTAGCTTATGTGTAAGCGCCGAACTAGAAGTTTGGCCTTTCGGCCGAAGTCTGAAAATGCTACAAAAAGGAAGACCTACCATGTTCACGAAGTTTATAATGGTAAGACATCTATCGTAAACTTTCTCCATGCTTTTATCATATTTTTCGAACAGCAGATTGTCGACTACGATCACAGTTTCGACATGATGCTTTTTCCAAACCGAGTGAACAGATCTAGGTAACTCCCTACGCTGGCGGAGATTCCGAAAGGAAGTTACATTGACGAAGTAAGTAGTATTGTAGAACAAGACGATAGTTGAGTCGCCTCCCATCAGTACAGCTCTTAAAATAAAGAACAAGAGTAAAACTTGGGAACATGTAAGGATTCCCAAACACTCAAAGGGATATTTTGAGGTTGCGGCTGTTTTGAGGTTGACATTACCGTCCATTTAGCCCCGTTCCGATGTTGACTGTAAATAGTCACAAATGGAGTTTTTCGTACAATGCCATATATCCCAACTGTACACATTCAGTTTCTTCAAATCCGTTTGATTTATCATTTCGTATTTATTGCCGATTCGGCGCTACGAGTTGAATTAACAAAACATCTATCTGAGTGAACTCCTCCGCCATATCAGCCAGCTAATCCCGTCTACAGATTGTACATTTGCCGAAGCAGGCCCTGCTATTTGCTTTGCTTCCAGAAGAACATAAGAAAAGCAAGATCTTGTTCCAACAAACGTCCCAAGCAACACGTCAAAACCAGAGTGCGGCAGAATTTCTGTCCCGAAAGAGTGGTAAGTTGACCCAGATTAGTAAATCAAGCATATACCTCCGCCCCTCACGGAACAAGCAAGACCCATTGGACCTTAATCGCTACAAAATGCGAACTAGAGCAACGCCAAAATTTATAAGACTACCTAAGACTATAGGGCACGGTACGGCCGGAGCAGCACACGTTCATAGCCTACACAGAACATTGGCGTCTGTATCTACTTCCATAAATGAGGCACCAAAACAATCCTTAACAAGAGCTGCAAGCTCATATGGCACTTGCAAGCTTTTTAGCTTGTATTCAAGTTATCGTAATAGGATGTGAATGGATAGTAGCTTTGTCAGTGTGATGGGTTGTTTGGTACTACAGTTACGTTCAAAAGAAATGGTCACTTAGTTATATTTGCTGTTGTATAATATATTTGAACAATTTGTTTTAAATATTTTGACATCTTATGGAAAAATCAGCGAAATTTTCAAGCACTTCCTTTTCGACGGTGACGCTCGGGAGGTTCCGATCGCTCCATTCTAACCGTGTCACATGATTTTCGGTTCCTCCCTCCGACCCCCCCCCCCACATTCATCGGATCCGGTCTCGACTCGAAATGGTATATCTGAGACATGAGGTCTTTCCAAATACCAAGTTTTATTAAGATTCAATCACCCGTTCGAAAATTATGAATGTCAATAAAATTCCGGATTCCGGCTCCCCTCCCTCCCCCCACTATGGTCGGATCGGGCAAGTGATTATTTCCAAGTTAATTTGGCCGAGTCCATTATACACCTGCCAAGTTTCATCGTCCTAGAACATCTGGAAGTAACTTAACTCCGTAACACCGGAATTCCGGAACCCCACTCCAACTCCCCCCGTAGTGCACGAATCCAGTCCGGTTCTGTCAATGATGAACCTAGGGATTCTTTTTGTTCCTCCCACCAAGTTTCATCCCGATCACTCCACTGTAAGCGTGTCACATGATTTCCGGTTCCCCCCTCCGACCCCCCCCCCCCACATTCATCGGATTCGGTCCGGACTCAAATGGGGACATCTGCGACATGAGGTCTTTCCAAATAACAAGCTTCATTAAGATCCGATCACCCGTTCGAAAATTATGCATGTCACTAAATTCCGGATTCCGGCTCCCCTCCCTCCCCCCACGATGGTCGGATCGGGCAAGTGATTATTTCCAAGTTATAGAAAATCATCTGTAATCAAAACTCTTGAAGCAAAAAAGATGATCATCAGGAGCACGAAAATGTATATTTTGCTCAAAAGTATTGTTTGTACTTTAAGGAATTTAGTTGTAAGCAAAACCCTTAAGGTAAAAATTATCATGGGCTCATAGGGATCACGAAAATGTATATTTTGCTTAAAAGTATTTTTTTGTACTTTGCGGTTAGCATTAGTACTTTAAGGAATGGCCGGATCTGGGAACTAACTATTTCTAAGCCAATCATGTCAAGTCTTTAATTTTCAAGCCAAGTTTCATCGTCCTAGCATGTCTGGAAGTACCTTAACTTGCGATCACCGGAATTCCGGCCCCCCCCCCCTCTAACTCCCCCAAAATGCCCGAATCCGGTCCGGTTCTGTCACTGATCTACATAGGGCTTGTGCTTGTTCTTCCCACCAAGTTTCATTCCGATCGCTCCACTCCAAGCATGTCAGAAGGTTTCCGGATCCCCCTCCGACCCCCCCCCCCCCCCCCAGCTTCATCGGATCCGGTCCGTACTTGAAATGGGGCATCCAAAACATGTTGTCTTTCTACATATCAAGTTTCATTATGATCCGATCACCCGTTCGGAAGTTATACATACCTCAAGATTCCGGATTCCCCCTCCCTCCACCCCCCCCACGATGGTCGGATCGGGAAGCTGACTATTTCCAGGTTAATCTGGTCGCGTCCCTGATTTACCTGCCGAGTTTCATTGTCCTAGCCCACCTGGAAGTAACTTAACTCCGTATCACCGGAATTCCGGAACCCCACTCCAACTCCCCCCACAGTGCACGAATCCGGTCCGGTTCTGTCAATGATGTATCCAGGGGTTGTGCTTGTTCCCCCCACCAAGTTTCATCCCGATCGCTCCACTCTAAGCGTTTAACATGATTTTCGGTTCCCCCCTCCGACTCCCCCCCACACACGTCGGATTCGGTCCGGACTTGATATGGGACATCTGAAGCATGACGTCTTTCCAAATATCAAGTTTCATTAAGATCTGATCACCCGTTCGAAAGTTATGCATGCCACTAAATTCCGGATTCCGGCTCCCCTCCCTCCCCCCACGATGGTCGGATCGGGAAAGTGACTATTTCCAACTTAATCATTTGGGGTCCCTGATATGCCTGTCAAGTTTCATCATCCTAGCTTATGTGGAAGTGCCCGAACTAGCAAAACCCGGACCGACCGACAGACCGACCGACGGACGGACAGAAATTGCGATCGCTATATGGCACTTGGCCGAAGGGCAAGTGCCATAAAAACTCACTCATAATGTCCATCGCAATTCGTCATAACGACTGAGCTGTGGTCCCTCGTTGACCCTTTGAAGTTACACAAATGGACCTCACTCTTCTTTGTTTCATCGTATTCGATGCCCTTTGTCATGTCTTTCAGTTCCACAAAAACCTCAACGGGCGCTACACTGCCCTCAATTACACGATGCTCGTAACGAAGGGTGAAGTTTACTTCCAAGCCACTAGGTGTCGTGGTAAGCTGAGCGGAGTAGATGAGCCAATTGCTGGTGCTCGTGTCACCTGACAAAAAAATAAATAAAATAAAAATGGAGACCATTCTTTTGGCGTGGGTGCGGCTGAAAAGTACTAACAAAAGAAAACAGCGGCTTACCTTCAGATAATATTAGTGCCAAAACAACAAAACGACAAAAATGTGTCATTGTCGGTGTCATTAGAATACTAGAATATTGTGTCTTTCTATTTCCACTACTGACCATGCTTAAGATCTCAAGCGGAAATCGACTCGAATATCAAACCTCAAATCTGATAAGCACTGGTTAAGAAATCCCGAGAAGTTGGAAGTGCGTCAGGGATATAAGAGGTTCTCCAAGCAACATGCGCACAAAGTCCAGAAAGATTTCACATCTAGAATACATGCATGCGAAATTCACGTCTGAGATAAGCTACATGTGATGCTTTGAAATTTCACACCGAAAGAGGGTATTCACATCCGACCGCAGAAACCACATTATTTGTGTACAACGTCCTCTTGTCTTTGTTAAAACACTATTTTTTCATCGGTTTCATTTCTCTCCGAATATGCATTACAGAACGGTAAGACGTTTTTAAAAGAATGCATGGAAGCAGTTAGCCAATTAACTTACCTTAAGTCCTCAATGCGTCTCCAGAGGGATCCAGAGGCCCAGTTTGTCTTTTCTTCAGTTGACTGCTGCCAGGATACCAGTAGGCTACTCGGAGTTGCGTGACTTTGCGTGCATGTTTGAGAGGCTCCTCTTGTAGGTGCGACGGCTTCATATTTATGTTTTCTTTCTTATCATCCCTGTCAACACTCTCCTTGCGGCTGTGGATCGCGTTTCAGTAAGGGTTCTTCCATGCAGAGGACTGGGATATGATATTCGGCATTGTCACTGACACTGGATGTTTTGTCCCGTAATTTGATTCTTTCGTTTTCAAATCAGACATATGCGAGTGATCACTTCAGCGTGGTCACAACACGACCATGACTTCTTATTTCCTGTTACGACTTGGAAAGATGGTTTGTCTTTTTACCTTCGTGTGTCGTTTTGGGACTGAAAATGTGCGTGACCTTTGGAGGCTAGTTTATGACGCACAGACCCCGCGAGTTCAAGCTAAGGGCGGTTCTGGCGGTCTGGAAAACTCCGCGAGCTTATGCGCCGGCTGTACTTGCGACTTCGGCTAAAAGCCGCTTCGCTTTCCAGAGCTGTTCTGGAGCTCCGCTAGTTTCAGCGAGTACTTGGAAAGCAAATCCACTTCGCGAGTGGAAAGTGGTTTCGGCAAGTCAGCGAGAAGTTGTAAAGGCGCAACGACTTTTTGCTTGTTCTTGCGCTCGGCGGATTCTCGCTTTGCTTTTCGGAAAGCGAATCCAAGAGATCGCCAGAATCGCCATCTAGA
This sequence comes from Branchinecta lindahli, assembly GCA_023053555.1. NCBI lineage: Eukaryota > Metazoa > Arthropoda > Branchiopoda > Anostraca > Branchinectidae > Branchinecta > Branchinecta lindahli. Next base: position 11,718 of record JAKZAO010000033.1, read on the forward strand.
CAAGATTGAATCGGGCCAGAGTACGCAACGATGATAGTGAAGAAAGAATTATGACCATGGTTAAAGTCTCTGACTCATGTGGGCCGAGAAGGTGGGAGACACCATCATTTTGCGATGGGTCGGACGGATTTTTACGAACACTGTTATCTTTGTTTTCTCTAAAATCCTCACGGTATTCAACGTTATCCACAAATTACTTGAACACAATTCACACATGCATGCATGAAACTTGACAAGTGTCAAGAACAAGTGTCTCAGTTGTTCAGTTTAAAATCCGGGGGGACCTAGAGGTTCGAACCTTCCCAGGAAGAAGAGGAGTTGTAGACCTGCCTTTTTCACTTCTTTTTACTTCAACAAGTGTAAAATAAAATGATATTCGACTCTGTATATAACTCTCAAGCAAAAAACTCCCGCCTACAGTTCGCCTATTCTTACAAGTACCATATGAGCTTACCATATGAGCTTTCAGCTCTTGTTTAATTCTAAATTCGGACAGCTA
>JAKZAO010000033.1:12316-25077 GCA_023053555.1 Branchinecta lindahli
TTTCTTCTGTTCTATCTGCTCCCGCATGACGACCAGTGTTGCCACCCGACCAAAATTAAGTTTACTAAATTCCGGAGAATTTTTTTACTAGATTCTAACAAAATTTACTAACTCAAAACGCCGCGACACGTGCATTGCATTTTCTACCTGTTCTACATTTCAGTAATAAAGAAATACATCGAAAGACAGTTTATAATGAGTCACACTGAAAAGAAAGCAGCGAAAATATATCGGTCATCAAGAGCAGATACGTCAAAAATGGGGGCGCCCCCTCCCAACGATGTCGGCCAATCGGCAAAGAACAAATTATTTACTCGGCGCGAAGCGCCGCAATTTTTATAAAACAAGACCAAAGTTTTCGATGGGATCCCAAAAATTTAATATTAACTACGTCTTGTCTTCGCCAAATCCAGTCTTCGCCAAATCCAGTCTTCGCCAGGCTAATCACCTGAGAAAACCAAGTTCAGATATACCTGTATAAGCCATATCTATTTGACGATACTGATCAAAACTTCCTATTGTACTTCTGCCAAATTTCCGGTTTCGGCCGAATTCCGAGCAAACTACTTGCCCAGCAAAAACAAAAAATAGTTCAGAAACGAGTTCAGCGTATCTCCTTATCCCTATAAAGAACATCTAATCAACTTCAAATAAAACTTTAACTTCTAAAAAAAAAATCCGGTTTCAAACGGATTCCGGACGAACTATATGTCCGGTTAAAAAATGATTGTCATATATAGATTCAGCGTTTTTTCTTACCCTTAAATCTATCATCTAATCAACTTCAAATACAAATTTTGCTTTTAACAAATTTTCCGATTTTGGCCGGATTCCGGACGAACTATTTGTCCGGCAAGAAAATGGTTTTAACCATCGTGTTCAGCACGTTTACTTACCCCTAAATCGAATATCTAATCAACTTCAAATACAAATTTTGCTCTTATCAAATTTTCCGGTTTTCGCCGGATTCCGGGCGAACTACTTGTCAGGGAAGAAAATGGTTTTCACCATCGTATTCAGCATGTCTTCTTACCCCTAAATCAAACATCTAATCAACTTCAAATACAACTTTTACTTTTAACAAACTTTCCGGTTTTGGCCGGATTCCGGGCGAACTACTTGTCCGGCGAGAAAATAACTTTCATATTCGGATTCAGCGTGTCTCCTTACCCATAAATTTTTTGCCCCTTAATTTGAACCCCCTCCCCCGCCCTCAGATATAGAGCTACATAGCCCATCTTCGAACTTGACTTGTACTTTGACCCGAAGGATCCTCCCACCAAGTTTCATCAAAATATCTCAATCCCTTCGAGAGTTATCGTGCGGACAGACGGACAGACAGACAGACGGACAGACGGACAACTTTTGCGATGTCATAGGTACCCGTCACTAACGTTTTGGGATCCCAAAAACAGTCAATTTTTTCTTGAAACAGCCAAATTGTTATAAAAACTGTCGATTTTTCACAAAGCAATTGGTTCATTTGTTTCTATCAGGGACAAAAGACTTTCGGTCAAATCAAAATGGACAAAGAGCTGTAGCACTGTTGCCACTTTAATCTGACAGAACCTATCCTTTCGCTGTAGCATGGAAGGTCGACATTCTGGCGGAGACGCCTACAAAATTCGGTCTTTTTCTCAGTTTCAATAAAAATTTGTAGATATCTGTGGTTGATCCAGGGTTGGCCATTGGTGCGTATTTTAATGAACAGTTTTTGCAGCTAAACCGGTAGCAGATCCCAAAATTTCCGTTCTTAAGTGAGTAAATCTTTGGGTTCGAGTCCTTCAAAGCGGTGAAAAATTAGAGCACGTCACGTGTTCATTGGTTTCGAAAATAAACTTCCATTTTACAATTACAAGTGTCCCCGAAACTGCGCCAAAATCTAAATTCGGCGATGCGACGCCAATTCATCGCCGTTCAACATAGTCTTCAGTTTAGCGCGGACAACAGTTTTCCGTGAATGCTTTCGGAAAACTGTTGTCCGTGAATCGTAGTATTGTAGAGCCTCTAGCGGCGATACGTGTGGTCTAGATAGAATAATGTACACGGATAGAAAATAAAAGGTTCGGATTTGGTTTGGAGATTCTGATTTGGAGTGACTGTTTTAGGAAGGAAGGGTGAAAGCCGAGCGCGCTCACACCCAAAAGAGAAAAAAGACTTTAAGGATTATAGTAGGTATGTATACGCTCTTCGTAAAATTCCTTCCAGATTAGTTCATTTTTGGCCGCTAGATGCGCTAGCATAAAATAAACAATAATGACACGTTACTTCCGGGTATACGTTTATCAAGGTTTGTTTGGCTACTTTTAATTCCTCTTAGGCCCAGCCATGTTTGAAACTGTTTAAAATGCTTCTGCCTCTATGTGCTCTACCGAACTCTGTTCTGTCAAACTTCATCAAGTTGTCAATTCTGGCTTCCGACTTCAGTGCTGAGCGCTAGGTGACTTTTTAACGGGGATAATGCGCGACTCGGTATGAAGCGAAAGCCTAATCGCTTATTCACATTTCAAATAACTTATCCCTCGATCTCACGTGTGATTGTCATTGTTTCTCTAGCGCATCTGGCGTCAATTCGTCATTGGATTTTATGAGGGACGTATTAGGTACAGTGCAATAGGCGGCCATCGTCAAAGCAAACAAGGAAATCAGCGGTAGAGAACCCAAGCAGAAGAAACTGAACACTTGCTGCATTGTTGTGCCAGGATTCCTGGACCAGAATTGAGAATTCATTGTGGGAAATTTCTAGAATAGCCTAGGAGCCTTGCTACTATTATGTTTATAGAAAGTAGTGAGTTTCCCAATGACTTCTTAGGATTCTCAATACCATGTGAAGAGACTACCCCAAACCAGTCTACCATGAAAAATGTTGAGCAGGCCAGGCGTACACGGGCAACTTATTATCCACATGCTAAACGTATAAATACATACGATTTTGACAATTGCACGATTGGTGATTGCATCCCAGTTCGCCGGTTTTCTTCTGTTAGATACTATAGAAGTAGTTAATAGAAAGGAAGAAGAAGAATCACGAATGATTTGCTTAGGGTACGAGCGGCGGTAGTCGGGCGGCAGGTAAACACGGGCACTACACTAACCAGTTGCTGCTAGCGCCCGGCCAAGAGTTAATCTCGGGCACTTGGTTTTTGCTACCTGATTTTTCTTCCTTGTGAAGTAATTTTTGAATATTTTGTCTCGTATATTCTTTTGTTCTGCTGAAGCTCAATGTCCGTCAACGGTTGCCGTCTAAAAATCAGCAGCTAAAGTAAAAGCCAGGTAAAACCGAATTGAAGCCGCCCAAGTTTAAGCGTGACTGCCCGTGATTATCTGAGCACAAAAAGGACCGCCCGTGAAAATAGTTTTGGGCGGAATATGCGAAAATCAGGCAGAGAATTCAGAGAATCCTTGATCCAAGGACCCTGTTATCCGAGATATCCAAGGACCGTTTATCCTAGGACCCGCAAAACTTTGGGAAAGTGATTCCTGGAAAAGAATTGCATGCACTGTCAGAAGTTTTGTAACAGACAACAGAAGGATGCGCATTGTCAACAGAGAGTTCGTAACATACAACACTTCAGATTAAGCATGGGCAGGCACTGCACATATTTTGGCAAGAAAGAATACGGCGCTAAACCTTGCAAGTCCATTTTGTCATATTTCATTTCCAACATGATCAAATCAACCCTCATCTGTCAAAAGTAGATCGAATACAGCTGACAAATTTTAGTGGATGTATCCATTTTGCTTTGTCAAATATATATTCCTATCTGAAGGCGCTAAATGGAGCCACAACTGGGCTGTAGGGTCCTCGTCACCTAAAATGATTGCGAGTTAGGGTACTTCCAGATGTGCTAGGACAATGAAACTTGGCAAGCGTATCAGGGACCTGACCAAACTGTCTGGAAATAATCAGTTTCCAGATCCGACCATCTGGGGGGGGGGGGGGGGGGCTAAGGTGTTTCTTCCCAGTTTCAGATTGAAGATGGACTAAAATATAAGTGCTGTGCCGGCATGAAAAAACTTATTGCCCATCAAAAAAGGCCCTAGAGGACCTAGACGGAGTAAAGAAAATAAAAAAGAAGAAAAATAAAAATGCAATACAATATTTAATGTAACACAACAACAATGTAAGAAAACACTTGGGAGAATAGCCAAGACCTATGCTTCCCATGCTTCACAAACAGGCCGTATTAATAGCACCGCCGACTACGCTTGCGACATTTAAAGCGAGACAAACTCGTGAGTTTAGAAATTACTATTAAAGCTAAGATGCTGTCTGCACACATCGAGGAAACAGGGAGGGTGTATCTTTTTTGTTTGCTGTGTTCTGAGTATGAAGTTGTTAGAGCCAGAGCTTGTGCACAACTGAATCAGTTTCAGTAGGGACGTTCACTATCGCCAGCGGTGCTAGTGTCGTTGCTATTCGACGGTGTGTCACTTTTTTTTACAAGTCTTGGCACTATCCCTGGTGTTCTTTTGCTCTGTAAACTAATCAGTATTCCTCAAAGAAGGAGGCCTTGTATCCATGGAAAACATGGGAGCACGACATTGAATAAAGAGTTGTCCTAACCATGGTCTCCATTCCAGCAAGGCCGGAAGCTCCCGACCGGACACGGTTCCATCATGGCAAAAATGGCAAAAATTTGCACTTGGTCAAGTTATGCAGGAATGGCCCTTGTCAATTTCACACGTAAGCTATATACTATGTATTGAGTTTTATTGGCGTTGGTGATTCCCCAAATCTGCCTATTAAGGAATCGGATAACATTTGGCAAGACACGTAGAAATACTAACATGTAGGCAGTCATTGTTGGCTATCTTGCGTATAAACTAATGCGTAGTTATTTATGGAAACTATTGAGTTGAAAGAAATTCTACTCAAAAAAATACCCATTTAATTGAAATCTTACTGTCGTGCTATTTGAAGACTCCAAATCCTTGCGAATAAAAATATGCCGATGAGCCGACAAGAATACCGACGCCCGACTAAAGCATTCAGAACTCGAATTATTCTTTGTTTTGCTCGACAAGACTGTAAAGAGATTTATTTCTTACGTGTTAATAGCAGCCGATGTGCCGACAGAATTTAAACTTTCGGGATGCGCCTGATGAATTTTTACAGATTTGACTTCTTACGTATAAAAAGAGCCCGATGTGCCGACGATAAGGGTCTACCCGGGTGCGCCCGACAAATGTTTGCTGAAACTGATTTGTCAACAGAATCTGATGTGCCGACGAGCGACGGACGCCCGACAAAGCGTAGCCTACAGAAATCAATTTCTTCTGTTTTTTGTCCGACAAATGTATGTCGAATTCGATTTCTTGCGTATAAAAATAGCCTAATGTGCCGACGAGTCTACCGACGCCTGACGAAAGCATACAAAATTGAATTTCTTCTGTATTTCTTATGTGTAAAAAGAATTCGATGTGCCGGCGAGCATATCGAGGGCCCGACAAAAGGATACAAAACTCGATAGCGATAAGCGTAAAGGGGCACTATTGGACGTTTCCCTGGAATGCTCACTTTCGAGTGATAGGTTGTGACAGAAGACGTCCCTAGATGGAACAATTCAGGAACCATTCATGAAGGAGTAGGAGGGGGTTTCGGTCGTTTCCCGGAGATAATCCGACTAGAGTGAAACCTGATGGTTGGTAGAGATGTCCCGATATATTTGGTTTTACGCGTTGAGACCAAAGCAGTTTGACGTCTCCGGAAGTTTATCCGGAAGTTTACCGTAGCTAGAGTAATCTTCGTAAACTAAAAATTAAACGTAAAAGTAAACTAAATAATAGAAATCGCCAAACGTTCGCGCGTGATCAGTGATCCTGTCAAACCAGTTTGAAACAAAAGGTATTTCTGAATGGTTGGCGTAATCCTAATTTTGATTTTGCAGCATGCTCTCGGGTCTTGCCTGCTGCCCAGAAGAATCGATCACTGCAAACCGCCAGGTTCTACAAGATAAGTTTATCTAAGAAGTTGGCGGTTTCCATCATTACCGGATTTGGATTGGCTTCGTTTAACAACACAAGCCATTATGTCAAGCCTACTTCCCTGGGTCTAGAGAATGCAAGCTGTCATGTTCCAGGCGTGGCCAAAGATGGCAGAAGGTACGGTAGATGTTACTTATCTTTCATGTATTATTACAGTCCTGTGCTTAGCTGAACTCAGTAGAAGCAAAAACCGCCGATTTTTGAATGCTAACAGAAGAAGTTCGACATTCAGAGGCTTTATGGTCATTGTTCCTGCTGCATCAGGGGTGTAACTGCTGAACCAGGGCCCTTCTGACAGCGGTAGGCAGTGACGAGCTTCAAGAAGCCTCGACGACCTCTATTTTGTGTGTCCCCCAGAAAGAGGGTGCTGAGCTACAGACTTGATTAAGATCCCCACATTCCAACTGTATCCTTTTCCCGTCTTCGGTTTTCCTATTTCATACCTACTATTTCATACCCCATTTCGTACCTACGGCATTTTACTTATTCTTACATTTTCTCGTGGTTGGCTTTTGAGGCCCATCTCACTAACCGTTTATATTATAGCCGTTTTTCCGTGCTCCCACAAACAGGTTGTGGGTCGATTGTGGCTCGAAAAGAGCGTTTCCGCGGCCTTTTGTGCGGCCCACAAGTGTGTTTCCGCGACAAACATGATTTTCGTGTCTCAGTTTGCGGCTCAAATTCGACAAACAACTGCCGAGTTGATGGTCGATTTTGTGGCTCGGTTTTGGCGGGAAATTCAAATTTAGCAGCAAAATAACATCAAAACAACAAAATTAAAAGCTTTCTCAAGTATGTAGACATAAAACTGAAGATCCTTTTGTACATAATGGTCAGGAGGAAAGCCTGGAGATGAGATATTTGTATATTCAGACATTTGAAATTACCGCCCCAAAAATAGACAAAACGGCGTTTCCGCGAGTTTCAGCTCGACTGTGTGGCACACAAACGTGTCACGGAAAAACGCCTTATCTTATTACCATTTACACTCTACTGGGGTGGCCGACAAGCACCTTTATGTAAACTGTAAACTGTGATTGTTTTAGTTTAGTGTATTGTTTGTTTGAGTGTATTATTTTTGTTTTGTTTTTCTTATGGTTTTAGAAACCGTGAAATAAAGTAAATTGAATTGAATTGAATAAACTGTGCTGTAAGGTGACCTTTCGTCTTTTTCAGGTGGCATAACGTGATATAAGACGAATTAACCAGCATCTTCGCCAGCACCAGATAAAATCAGCCCTCTGCCTGCCGTGCTGAAAAACGTCGATCGGTCATGTGGAGACCTGTGATTGTTGATTAGTCGTGACGTAATTAGTGCAATATTTTCATTTTTTATAGTCGAAGGAATGTAAAAAGACTTTACATTTAAGCCAGAAGAATCGTGTTCACTAGCTGTTCAACTCGCTAGCTCTTCCGATTATTGAACGATTACCAACTAAAATGCAATATTAAGCTTGTGAGAAAATTGAGAGGAGAGCTACAGAGTTATTACTAGACCTACGTGATGTAACCTACCTTGAAAGTCTGGACCAGTTACGTATTCGCTCCGTTGCGCACATATATTTTTGACGAAATTTGATTGAGACGTCAAAACTTACCAGCCCCGATTATCACAGCAATAAAGTGAGTGGAATCGTACAAATTGACTGCACCGTTTCCGCAAGCATGTATACAAGTGGAGTTTTGCAAACAGAATTGTTGGAGCGTTGAAGAGTCTTACCGAAGATGTGGTTAAGGTGGGATCGTACTGTGTGTGTAGTGATTTATTGTGGAAAATCTTTTTTCTCCCCGCGCGGTAGATCTATGCCCGACGTTCGCTGCAAATTTCTTCGCTATCTGTAAAGGCGAAAGCCATTTATAGTGGAATGTAATAAAAAAGATTTGCTATATTCGCGGTTAAGGCTGTGACGCTATTGAGGTTAATAGTCTGCATGGGATGGAAACGTGCATCCCTGCGTTGCAAATTTACAGATATTAGAGTAGGTCCCAACTGTCAAATTTCGTACAATAAAAATTTGTCCAGGTAGTTTCAGTGATCCGTATGTGATACGGGATTCTGAATGAAGAGGAGTGATGCCTGGTCTGATATCGTGGAGGACTCTAGGGGTCTCTATCTCCTAGGGAGTTCTAGTCTAGAATGAAACAAACTGCTACTTTACTTACTCGTTAAGTACAGCACAATCACTACTGCACGGAACAGTGGCTTCCTCAAAACCTGGATTCTGCTCATTATATAAGTTTCTATAGTTGATTGTCTGCCCTGTGTTGACCCTGTGTTTTCGAAGGTCTGGTGCTAGAAAGACTAAAGCGGCATTTTAGGTTTCTGCTGCGTATCAGGTTGATCTGGAGGACCGTGCTACCTGTTTCACTACACTTGATCTGGAATAGCAAATACCTTTCCCCCGAGTTTCTGCTATGATATTTCAGCCTCCTGGCCATGCTGCCCACACATTGTATCGTAAATCTGCTGGAAAAATCTACGTGCAAACCGACGACTGGCAGGAGGGGGAATACACACGGCCAGGTGAGAAAGGGACACCGCTTGCGGCTCCAGTCCGTCCTGATGAAAGCGATAGTCCCGTGCAGAAAAGGGAGGAAATTGGCTTGTTAAAAAGTTCCTCGAAAGTCAGTTTAATTTGCTCAGTTTTATTCTTCATATGGGAAACAGCGCCATCTAGAGTTACGTTCGGCAACTCCCAGTCAGTCTAATAAAGATGGCGCTTGCAAATATTTGCTTATTTTACTACGGCGCAGCCATGAAACTTGATGATATTTGCCTTTATATAAACATAATAGTATAGCACTCGTTTACAAATGATATTCTGATACTTTCCTGTACAGTATCCTTTCTGCCTCACAGTATACAAGTTGTAGACGGAGTATAAAAGTGGTGTAGGACAGTATATGGAACTTCTAAAACTATTTTATGAGGAGGGGGGAGGAGGAAAAAGGAAAACGCAAGAAGCGATCACATCCTACGGCTCAAGGACAGACCACGGGGCAAAAATAAACAATATCTCTTCGATTTCTAGATTAAGCGTTTCCTTTCAAAATAGATCTGTCGGTGAAGCGACAATAGGCATGAACTTGCTAAGAGGGTGACTCGCTTCTAAAACTAGAATCAGCACTTGAACTGACAGATAGTGAAGTTAACGAGACTGGTTAGAGAAGCTACAATATTATACCGATGAATACCCCCCCCCCACTTTCAGGGTTCGAGTTTCATAAAACCCTTCAGAATCCGTCGGCCCCTTTAGATGCAACGAGTTTCAGGGTCATATAGTGAAGCCGACAAATGATTTAAAAAGCTACACCCTTATACTGATGCCCCCCCCGGTCAGAGTTCCAGTTCCACCAATTCGTTTTCCCAACTTAAGCGGTTTTGAGCCTGAAGAGGACCTTGGCCAAGAAGGGCCGAAATATATCTCTAATAAAGTTTAGCTGACGTATCCGTTTTGCACTGTCGAATATGTTCCAGTTTCATAGGCTGCTTCCGGTTCCCGCAATTAGATGGTAACCGGCGCTTTCTAGATCAACAGATAAAACTTCCAACGGACCGATTTCAGCAAGACGACGCTGGCTTACCGTAAACTCGTTTTTTGTGGATAATACTTGCCCCACGATTGCAGTTCTCTGTAACTAGGTATGCCGTACTCGATAGCCGATTTTGCTATTTTTCAACGTTTCCTAGATATCGTCTTAAATAACTGCCTTTCCGTCAATCTCCCTTTTTCACCTAACCAATTCAATCTTCCAAACGTTGTTGGCTTGGCTGCATCTTCGGATCCGTCTCTGCGAAAACAGTTTTCTGGAGTAGTCCGAGTGGCTGGTTTGGTTCGTTACTCTAAAAGAAGAAGTTCAAACGGTGGTCCTGGGTTCTTCATTCAACAAGCATTGTTTAAAAAACACACTTGCGTTTAATAGTGAAGTTCCGCATACATTAAATACATCTGCTACAAACTCGAACACTGACTTCTGAATCACTAATGAATTTCTTAGTGCATGTACACTGCTCCTTATACCTGGCTTCTTCTCTTTTTAAAAGAGACAACTTGTGACAAAACAGATGCACTTTCGAGTGCTGCATTAAAAACAGTCAACTTGCGAGCGAGCGCCAAAAACGCACAACTTGCGAGAGTTGTGATAAACATTTTGAACTTAATATATCTGTCATTACACGCTAAAAGAATGGTCTACAACAATAACAAGACCTAAGGTTTCGATGGGATTCAAAAAATTTAATATTTTCCAGACAATTTGGTCTTGTAGATTTCAGGTCTTCGCTAAACTCCTTGAACGTTTTTGCTATGAAGATTTAGAAACAGAAGAAGGCAAATGATTATTCTTCTGAGAAAACCAAGTTCAGACATTGGTTCAGCATCTGTGTGTTTGCTCCTAGGCTATACGTCATAGGTTATCTACTTTGACGAAACTGTAACAACCTAAATCTCCGGTTCGGACCGGATTCCGGAACTTAAACTTTTAACAAATTTTCCGGTTTCAGCCGGATTCCGTCCGGGTAGAAACTTACTGTCAAAAGCGGATACAGCATGTCTTCTTACCCCTAAATTGGAAATCTAATCAACTTCAGATAAAACTTGCACTTGTAAAAAATTTTCCGGTTTCGGCCGGATTCCGGGCGAATTACTTGTCCGACGAGAAAATGATTTTCATATATATGTTCAGCATGTCTTCTTACCCATAAATCAAACATCCAATCAACCTTGAATAAAACTTATATTTTTAACAAACTTTCCGGTTTTGGCCGTATTCCGGGTGAACTACTTGCCCGGCGATAAAAATGGTTTTCGGATTCCTGTTCAGCGTGTCTGTCCCCTAAATTGGAAATCTAATCAACTTCAGATAAAACTTGCACTTGTAACAAACTTTCCGGTTTTGACCGGATTCCGGACGAATTACTTGTCTGACAAAAAAAACTAAAGCTCAAAACCGAATCCTTGCCCCTACTTCTAACCTCTAATCAACTACAGAATAAACTTTACTTTTAACAAATTTTCCGGTTTCAGCCGGATTCCGAGCGGTCTTTACGTCCGGTTAGATAATGACTATCATACACGAATTCAGCATGTCTTCTTAATCGCGAATCAAACTTAAATAAACTTTTACTTCAAACAGATTTTCCGGTTTTGGCCGGATTCCGGCCGAATAATAGTCCGTCGAGAAAATAATTTTTATATTCGGATTCAGCATTCGGACTCGGTCGAGCACGTTTCCTTACCCCTAAATTAAACCTCTAATCAACCTCAGATTAAACTTCTAGTTTTCATAAATTTTCCGGTTTTCGCAGGATTCCGGGTGAACTATTTGTTCGTCGACAGCATGTCTCCTAACTCCTAATTCGAAAATTTCATTAGCTTTTAAAAAAATCACGCCAAGTTTGATCAAAATATCTCAACCCCTTCGAGAATTATCTTGCTAACAGGCGGACAGGCGGACGGACGAACAACTTTAGCTGTCATAGGTATCCCTCCACTTACGTTTTGGGATCGCAAAATGGTAACTGCCCGCTGCAACACAAGCTCAAATCCGCAAAGACCGCAAGCATGAGCATTTAAAGCCATGTTTTACAGGCCTTATCCTAGCCTTCAACGGTAACAGCTTCTTCCTCGAGTTAACTTTACGCACGTGTTCAACAAGTCCACTACAGTTACCACGGAGAAAGATTCCATTAAACACATTCCTGATAACGTTGCGTTGACTGTTCAATCTGTTCAATCTATTCAATGATCTGAAGTCTTGTTGTTCCCACTGTAAGGGTTAACGATTGGTTTTGTAGTTTTACGACTTTGTTATGTAAGGCAGAATAACCGTTCTTGCTAACCGCACTTTCAGAGAATGTCGTTCACGCACTTAACACCGATAAAACTTTCACTAGCACCACGTCTTATCTTTATCTGACAAAGCCGATAGTTGATGGATCCACAAGCTTCGATACTGCACGTTTGAATGTAAGATACGGATACCATTTTGTTGTCCAACTGAAAAAGACAAACTGTTATGATGAAACTGATGGAGAAATACCTTGGCCTACATGGCCAGCGCTCTCCCAAGGTCACAGGCTGATCTTGTTCTGCACTACTGTCAGCGTGTCAAATATTTACACACAAGGCAGAACTGGTTTGACAGGATCACTGATCACACGCGAACGTTTGGCGATTTCTATTATTTAGTTTACTTGTTACGGAGGTAGCTACGGTAAACTTCCGGAGACGTCAAACTGCTTTGGTCTCTACGCGTGAAACCAAATATATCGGGACATCTCTACCATCCATCAGGTTTCACTCTAGTCGGATTATCTCCGCCCTCCTACTCCTTCATGAATGGTTCCTGAATTGGTCTATCTAGGGACGTCTTCTGTCACAACCCATTACTCGAAAGTGAGCATTTCAGAGAAACGTCCGATAGTGCCCCTTACGCTACCCGCCCGAACGGAGGTCGAATCCAGCAGAGATCCCGAAAAGAGATCACCCACGGCATGGGAGGTTTCTATCTTACAAGTCGGTTCACTTGTAAGTTACCTACGCGTGCCAAACACTTCTGCCCCCCCCCCCCTTCCAAAGCACCCCATGGAATATGTGCTTTCTACTTCATAAGTCAGTTAACTCGTTCGATCCCTGCGTGTGCCACAATCTTTCTGCCTCCCCCATAAAACGCACCACTGCTTTCTACCTTCCAAATCGGTTCAGTCTATAGATCCCTGCCCGTATCACAACATTTCCGCCCCTCCCGCCAATGCACCCCATCTAATCGAA